>CM046882.1:530633900-531233900 GCA_025667525.1 Glebionis coronaria
ATAAGGTAAGAAATTCTTTCTCCCTTTTTTTGTTCCACCGTCGGTCAAAGCCCACCCAAGGGGTGTTCCAGATCTTTCTTTTTTTCTTCTGGTTTATTCCACGTTAACCATTAGTCATTAACTCTTAAAACTTAACGACTGTTAAATGTTTAAATCTCGTTTCATTAATAAATATATAAAATACATTTATTAATAAATCAACTCTTTACGTATTATGTGCAATCCCGTAACCCTGAGTTCGATTCTAACACACAAATATTAAAGTTTACGTCCATAAAACTTACAGCTCCCACTTGGACATATTTTAAATAGTGTGATCATATTCGTTAGTGTCTAGTTACACGCTGATGCCTCTAGTACGACTCGAGTAAGGTATCGTGGATAAAACCTTTTAATGATTCATCATTATTATTATCCATTCATTAACCATTCTGTTTCTCGTTTATCAGATTCAGCAAGATTACCATTCTGTTTCTCTTTCACCAGATTCAGCAAGATTACCAAAACTTCTAAACATAGTTTAGAACGACTTTGGGTGCGTCCACACAAACACTTACTAATCCAACGAGGGCCCCAACTTTATTAAACTCCAAAATGAATTTAAAGGAAAAAAATTTCATATTCACTACAAGCAAAACTTATGAATTTTGCAAAACTTCTGAAATAACCCTTATGGACACCAGTTACGTTTAGCCTTAGATTATTTGGCATAAATGCACTAGATCAACGACAGTTTCCTGGTATCTCAGGTCTAAGGATAACTATTTATGATTTACTTGATGACAAAGATCCATAAAGTAAAATCATATAGTTGGGATAAGTCTTATGCTCAATTCATTGAATATTATCCAAATTTGATATATAAACACATCAATATACTTCCAAGTATATTCTATCACAATTTAGATTTGTTTTAATATAATAATACTCACATATTATTAATCGACAATGGACATTTAGAATAATTAAATTATTCATGGATTTTGTTAGCCGTATTTAAAGTGATGGTCATATAATATACCGTTGCGAAGCTCGTGAAAAATACTATTCAACGGTGTCGAGAGTTCTTAGTTATTAATGTTTATGTAACGGGAATTAGTCCCGAACACACAAATGAGGAAGGCCTCCTAAACACTTAGTACTTAGTATAAAAGGCCTCCTAAGCCTCATTTGTGTGTGTGTCTTCCATTTCATTTGTTTTGTAGAGAGAGAAACGTATGTGTTTCTCTCACTAGGAATTCACATCTTCCTTGTTTTTCTCTTTTCCTTCATCTAATCTAATCTTTCTTTTTTGGTTTAATCTTCATCTTCATTTCTATATCATATATAGTCGTGTGATTCAATCCAACAAGTGGTATCATTCGCCAAGGGATTCGTATTTGAGCATTTCGTGTGATTTTGATTGTTTTTCGTCAAAACATCAAACAAATTTCGTGTTTGTTTGTGTTTCTAAGAAGTATACCTTCTTTAAATCGTGTAGTAGTGATTTGGGCATCTTGGTTTTGGCTTGAAAACAAGTATTTTGGATCAAAAGTTGAGAAATTTCGTGTTTGTTCATCTTTCCGAAATTCTTGCAAGTTTCACCATCGGAAAGTACAAAGCACGTGTGGCCAGATCGCAATAACCTTAGGTTCCACTTTGCGATCTAAACATTTCGATACCTTATTCCGATCTGGACATTCCGATCGTTCTTTGCGATCTGGGATTCCGACGGCTCTTAAGGAACTTTGAGTCGTTACTCTGCCTAAATTTTAGCCACATTCCGATCTGAAGTTATTCCGATCTGAAGATTCCGACAGATCATCATTGCGATCTAGCATTCCGACAGATCATCATTGCGACAGATCATCATTGCGATCTAGCATTCCGATAGAAGAACTTTCCGATCGTAGAACATTCCGATAGAAGGACATTCCGATAGAACATTCCGATAGAATTTTCCGATGGGCATTTCGATGGAAATTTTGTTTGAGTAATTTTTAGTCTTAGCCACCATCTAGACTAGTTTCAGAACATAGTTTACACGAAGATCAAAAAAAAAAAAAAAAAAAAAAAAAAAAAAGAGTTAAAATTTTTAGGTCAAGTAAAATCAAATTTTTTCCCTACTAGTTTTTGGCTATCTCGAACTCAATTTCAAAATTTGGCGATTCATAATTTTTTCAGCTTACCGTTTTGTCGGACTGAGGAATTTATTGTCGGACTGAAAAAAAAAAAAATCGGAAGTTTCGGAATTTCAACATCACCACTCGCTTTCTACGAATTGAGATCCTGTTGTTCACACGACTTCTACGATGACGTCTCAACAAGATATCTATGCTGCGGGTACTGAGAATCGTCCACCCATGCTTACAAAGGAGAATTACACTACATGGGCTAGTCGTCTCCTTCGTTATGCAAAATGTAAACCTCTGGGAAAGTTGATTGTCAACTCGATTCAAAAGGGTCCGTACGTTAGAAGAACAATTATTGTGCCTGGGGACCCTACGAATGCTAACCCAGTAGCTGATTCAAGTCATGAGCAAACAGATGAAGAATTAACTGAAGCTGAATCCAAACAACTCGACGCTGATGATCAAGCAATTCAAGTCATTCTTATGGGACTTCCTGAAGATGTTTATGCTGCTGTCGATAGTTGTGAAACCGCACACGAGATGTGGCTTAGGATTCAGAAAATGATGAAGGGCAGTGAAATAGGTTTACAAGAAAAGGAAACTAAGTTGCTTCGTGAATGGGAGAAATTTACGTCTACTGAAGGGGAACAAATTGAACCTTATTATCATCGGTTTTCAACCCTCATGAACCATCTTAGAAGAAACAAACATGAACCTGCACAAATTGCTGCCAACATCAAATTTCTTGATAATCTTCCTCCTGAATGGTCACGATATGTCACTCTTGTCAATCAAACCAAGGATCTTCATGTTGTGGACTACACTCAAGTTTATGACTATTTGAAGATGAATCAAGATGAAGCTAACGAAGTTAGGGCAGAAAGACGTGCCAAGACACAAGATCCATTGGCTTTTATGGCAAACTCTCCATCATCTATGTCATATCCCATGGTACCCTACCATCAACCCTCATCAAGTAACTTCATGCCACAACAACAACAACAACAACAACTCACTGCTTATGGATATCAACACCCTGCTGCTATGAATTACTTACAACAACCCATTGCCTGTTTTGATGACATTACTGATCCTACTCATGCTATTAATACTGGTCTTGCCCTTCTTGCAAAGGCATTCAAATTCACCATTAACCCCACCAACAACAATCAGAGAATCTCCTCGAATACTAGAAATAGGCAGATTGCTCAACCTTTCATGAATGCGAATCAAGATCGCCAATTGGTAGTTGCTGGAAACACGGGGACTCAGTTTCAACAATATGGTCAGAATGCTGGGCAGACCGTTGGCAATGCAGGAAATCAGTATGGGCAAAACCGTGGTCCAAATCCGGGTGTTCCGAATGCGGGTAATCAGAATGGGTTAATTGTTGTGCCAGCGGTTGGTAACCAGATGGGAAACATTGTGGCTGCAAGGGCTGAGAATACTGGTACGGGAAATGGAAACAACAATCGTCAGGTTCAGTGCTACAACTGCAGGGGATTTGGTCATTATGCTCGCGATTGCACAGTCAAAAAGAAGAGGGATGCTGCTTATCTTCAGACTCAGCTTCTCATAGCACAAAAAGAAGAGGCAGGAATCCCACTTCAAGCTGAGGAATTTGATCTTATGGCTTCTGCTGCAGAATATGACGAGGAAGAAGAGGTGAATGCCAACTACATCTTGATGGCAAACTTACAGCAAGCATCAACCTCAGGAATGCATGATGACAGAGCTCCCGTTTATGATGCAGACGGTCCCTCTGAGGTACACCCAAGTTTTGATGATAATGATATATATAATATGTCTAATCAGGAGGAAGAGTATACTGAGATGCTTGAGCCCTACATTGAGACACACGAGGATCAAACGAATACTAGTAATATTATTTCAAATGAGCCTAGTGTGGACCTTAGTGTAGATCAAGTTGCCCAGCCTACAACCCTTCCTGATGAGACACATGCGTATTATAAATCTCTATTTGATAAGCTTGCTAAGGATGTAGATCATGCTACGGTGGTTAATAATAAGTTTAGAGAAACTAATGCCAAATTGACCACTGAGCTTGCGGGATATAAGGAACGGGAGAAAAGTTTTGAGATTCATCATGGAAAAATCAAGGAACTTGAACAAGCTCATGCTACATCGGTTTATCAAGAAAAATGCACCACTAAGAAGTTAAATGCCTTACACTTAAGTAGTGCTAAAAAGATAAGCGAATTGAATGATGAAATCACTTCTCTTAATAAACAGCTTTTAACTGAAAAATCTATTGTTTCTGATTTAAAAGAAGAAAGAAAACAGCTAAAACATGATTTCAAAATTCGAGAAGATGGGCTTCTTGAGGATTTTTGCAAAGCACAGGATAGGATTAGAGAATTAGACAACCTTTTAGTAAAACGTGGCCAAACTATGCAGACGATAAATATGCTCGCACCAAAAGTGAATGAGATAAATTACACTCGATACAAAATGGCTTTAGGTTGTCCTCTTCCCCCTAATCCAGGATACCTTAAGAAAGTTCAGGCCACTAATGAAACTTTATATAATGGTAGTGTGCTATTGTCTGATGAGCATGATCCTCCTAGTGTGCATGATTCCGAGGAAACTACTGAACTTGCTGTAGAGTCTCGTTTAAGAATGCAAAAGCTTGATAAAGAAGTGATACCCGTTTATTATCCGAAAGTTAACCCGCCAACTGTTTTTGTTCGGTCTAAAACGAGTACTGAAATGCTTTTGCTACCAAGTGAGGAATTGTCTGATGACCCTCCTAAACCGAGTATCACTCGCCGCTTTCTAAACGAGCTTAAAGATAACTTTGTCATCCTTAAACGTGTTGTTAATTCAAAAATAACTGGAGGTAATTTTACATCACCTGTTCAGATTGAGGTTCAGAAAATTCTTCAAAACGACATTAATCCGATTGTTAATCAAGTTGATGCTCGGTTAGGAAATTTGGAAAACGCTTTTCTAAAAGAATTAGCCAACTTTGTTGAAGACTTTAAATCTTTGACAAAGGAAGCTGATGAATCTCTTGATAAAATTAAAGTTTTGGAAAAAGATCTTGAATGCCTCTCTAAAGCTCGTGATTGTATTGATAGTGGCCCTGTTGAGTTAGGTACCTCTACGTCGCATGATGAAAACCTCCAAACTGAGCTTGATCTTATGAAAGAGAAAATGGAATCTTATGTCATTAAAAAGGATAAAGAATTCACTGATCTTTGGAATAAATTTGTCAAAAAATGTGATGAATGCAAATATGACAAGATTTCGTATGAAAAAGCTCACAATGAAATGCAACAAACTATCGCACGGTTGCAGGCTCAGTTAGGAGGGGCTTCGGAAACGAATTTGGCCTCGTCAAGGTTAGAGAGTACTAGTGGCGGTAATGTTCAGAAGCTTAAGGCTAAGATTGCAGATTTAGAATCTGTTGTTGTTTCATATAAGCGGGCTGTTGAACAAAGTAAGTCTGTCTATCAGAAACTTATTGATAAAATCTGTGAGAACTGTAAGTTAAAGGCCTTGTTAAAAGATAAGACTTCTGAACCTAGCTCGATTATAGATACGATGATCCAGAAACTAGCAACCTCGGGACCCACTCGTATTGCTGTGACACCTTTTCCCAAGGTTGCTGGAACGAAAACTGCTGTGATTGCCCCAGGAATGTTTCGTGTTAGTTCTCCCTCTGTGCCTAGCAAACAACGTACAGCAAGCGTTAGGACAAAACCGATCACTATAACTCAACCACAAGTTATTGATTTAAAAAGTGCTAATTCTAATAGACGCGTGTCTTCTTCTACAGGAATAAACAACTACACTAAGAGCAGAAGGCCACAGCCTACGAGCAATACAAGGAATGATAGGGTCCCTTTTGCCTCTAGAAGTAGTCGCCCCAAGATCAATAATGTGGAAGTAGAAGAACACCCTAGGAATTTACCGCTTTTTAATCATAATCAGAAACCTAATTCATCTGAATGTAATGACTTTAAGCTTGCTATTCGGAATGAAAAATCTGAAGTTATTTGTGCTAAATGTAATAAATGTTTCTTTACTTTTAGTCATGATGCTTGTGGTTTGACTATGAATGGTTTGAATTATGGTGGTTACACTCGAATTGACAAGTTGTCAGTCAGTGAACAACAACGCACTCCTAAAGCTAAGGTGTATGTTCGAAAAAGTACGCATGTAGGGTCCACAGAAAGTCTTGCTAAGCCCAGTAGCCCTAGACTCACCTCTAAATGGTTGCCTACTGGTAGAAATTTTGACTGTAGTGGCAAAATTATCGACACTAGTAGATCTCATACTGACAGTGAAACGTCGGTATGTGATACGGCTTAATTATCTTCTAACCCTACAGGAACCTATTTCATCGGTTGCCAAAATATTTGTTTCTCTTATCATTGGCAGGCTGTTGAAATTTGTCTCTGGTGCGTGGACTCGGGCTGTTCCAAACATATGACTGGGAATCGAAGCCTTCTCAAGAACTTTGTATGGCGTTTCATGGGAACTGTTCGATTTGGAAATGATCATGTTGCAGCAATTCTAGGCTATGGTGATCTTCATTGGGGAAATATAATCATCACCAGAGTCTCCTTTGTTGATGGCTTGGGACATAACTTGTTCTCGGTTGGGCAATTTTGTGATTCAGACTTGGAGGTCGCTTTCAGAAGTCATACATGTTTTGTAAGAGATCTTGAAGGAATTGATCTGTTGAAAGGAAATCGTACCACCAACCTTTACACCATTGATCTTTTTCAAATGTCTGCTGCTTCTCCAATTTGTCTCATGGCCCGAGCCACATCAACAAAGTCGTGGTTATGGCATCAAAGGTTATCTCATCTCAATTTCGATGCCATCACCCATCTCGCGAAAGATGATCTCGTTACCGGTCTTCCAAAGTTCAAATACACAAAAGACCATCTTTGTCCTTCATGTGAGCAAGGTAAAAGTAAGAAGAAGCCTCACAAACCCAAACCTGTTCCCAACTCAACGAATAGGTTACATCTCCTACATATGGATTTGTGTGGCCCAATGAGAATCAAAAGTATTAATGGAAAGCGGTATGTCCTTGTCATTGTGGATGACTATTCTCGCTACACATGGGTTCATTTTCTTGCTTCAAAAGATGAAACCCCTGATGTAATTATTAACTTCTTGAAGAAAACATCAGTTCTACTGCAAGCCCCTGTCATTATTGTGAGAACGGATAACGGTACAGAATTCACAAATCAGAAATTGAAAGCTTATTTTGACGAAGTTGGGATTTCTCATCAAACTTCGGCTGTAAGAACTCCAGAGCAGAATGGAGTTGTGGAACGGAGGAATCGTACGTTAGTTGAAGCTGCTCGAACGATGCTTCTCTCCTCTAGTGCACCGTTATTCCTTTGGGCCGACGCTATAGCAACTGCATGTTATACTCAAAACCGCTCCATTATTCACACCCGTTTCAACAAAACACCTTATGAGATCATTAATGGAAGAAAACCGGATATTTCATTTTTACATGTCTTCGGTGCATTATGTTATCCGAAGAATGATCGTGAAGACATCGGTAAACTTGAACCTAAAGGTGATATTGGCTTTTTCATTGGTTATTCTTCAACTGCTTGTGCTTACAGGGTGTATAATAGAAGGACAAGAAAGGTAATGGAGACTATGAACGTTACCTTTGATGAACTCTCGGGTATGGCCTCTCAGCATAGAAGCTCACATCCCGAGCTTCAAGGTCAGACTTCTGGACACGTAAGTTCAGGACTCGCGCTTCAATTTGCACCGCCAGCAATCTCATCGTTACAACCATCAGAACGTGACTTGGAAGTTTTATTTGGGCCTATTTATGATGAATATATGGAGGGTCCTTCGTCATTTGGTGTTCCTCAAAATGCCCCGGCTGCACCTACTACGGTAGTTCAAGAACCTCCGACTGCATCTACACCATCGGCATCTACTTCTGCACCATCTACGTCAACCTCAACCATAGTACCTCAAAACATTCCAACCACTTCTCCGATTGCTGACGCAACTCAACAACATTCTCAGCAAATTCCTACTCATGTTCATCTTCAGAATGAAATAGTTGCTGAAAATGCAAACAATGCGATGCTCAACGAACACGAGTTTGTTAATCCATTTGCGGCTTCCACAAGTACTACTCAGCCTTCAACACCCTATGTGGATCCGTCGAGCTCGCATCAAGTTTCTCATACACTTCCACATGAACACAAATGGACTAAGAATCATCCTTTGGTTCAAGTGATTGGCAATCTCTCACGACCGGTCTCAACACGAAATCAGCTGCGTACCGATGGTGATATGTGTATCTATGCACTATCAGTCAGCACAATGGAACCAGCAAGTGTGAAAGAAGCAATGACCGATGCATCATGGATTGAGTCTATGCAAGAAGAACTCAATCAATTCATCCGGCTTGATGTATGGGAGTTAGTACCTCGACCGGACAATATCGATCCCCTCACTCTGAAATGGTTATTCAAAAACAAGATGGATGAGGAGCAAACGGTCATTAGGAACAAAACTCGGTTAGTTGTGAGAGGTTATAAACAAAAGGAGGGAATTGACTTCGCAGAATCCTTTGCCCCGGTTGCTAGGATGGAAGCTATTAGGATTTTCTTGGCATATGCTGCACACAAATCGTTCACTGTGTATCAAATGGACGTGAAGACGGCTTTCTTGCATGGGCCGTTAAAAGAAGATGTGTATGTATGTCAACCTGAAGGTTTCATCAATACTGAACATCCAAGCCATGTCTACAAGTTGAAAAAGGCAATTTATGGTTTGAAACAAGCACCGAGGGCATGGTACGACGAATTATCATCATTTCTTCTACAAAATCACTTCAGCAAAGGAACTATTGATCCAACGTTGTTTATCAAGCACTACGGCAATGACATCTTGGTGGCTCAGGTCTATGTAGATGATATTATATTTGGTTCTACTAACCCAAAATATTCCATATTATTTGCCGACCTTATGAAAAGTCGATTTGAAATGTCCATGATGGGGGAAATGACGTTTTTTCTTGGTCTCCAAGTTCACCAATCCCCCCGTGGTATTTTCATAAATCAGTCCAAGTATGTGCTTGAGATTCTAACGAAATTTGGTATGGATAACTGTGATCCTATTGGTACTCCAATGGACACTAAACACAAGCTTGATTTGGATAAGAAAGGGACATTTGTAGATGCTACAAAATACCGAAGTATGATCGGGTCCCTTATGTACTTAACCTCAAGCAGACCGGACATTGTGCATGCTACTTGTTTATGTGCTCGGTACCAGGCTCAGCCAACCGAGAAGCACCTCAAGGAGGTTAAAAGGATCTTTCGTTATCTCCGGGGAACCATTAACATGGGTCTCTGGTATACGAAGGATTCTGGTTTTAATCTCACTGGTTTTTCAGATGCCGATCATGCAGGGTGTCAGGATACATTCAAGAGCACTTCCGGTGGAGCACAATTCTTAGGCGAGAAGCTAGTGAGCTGGTCATCAAGGAAACAAGACTGTACGGCGTTGTCAACCGCGGAAGCAGAATATGTGTCTCTATCCGTGTGTAGTGCTCAAGTCCTTTGGATGAGAACACAACTCACGGATTATGGCTTTTTCTTTAACAAAGTCCCTATTTATTGTGATTCACAATCAGCCATAGCCATATCCTGCAACCCGGTCCAACACTCCAAGACCAAGCACATAGCTGTCCGATTCCATTTCATAAAGGAGCATGTGGAAAAAGGAACGATCGAACTGTTCTTTGTCAAGACGGACTACCAACTAGCCGACATCTTCACCAAAGCTCTTCCTCAAGACAGATTTGAATTCTTGGTTCGTCGACTTGGTATGCGTAGTTTCACTCCTGATGAACTTGAACGTCTTGCACATTCGCAGTAATCTTGTATATATTTATCAGAAAATCAAAATACAAAAATATAAAACCTATAAAAACAAAATAAAAAATGAGAAAACTTTTCAAAAAACACCAAATATATTCTTCTCCGACATGTCTCTCAGCATCGATAATATGGACGTGCTTAGAAATGTTGTTCAATAACGACACGGGTACGTACATAAAGTTCGAATGAGAGTTCAAATGTTTTCAAAACATGTCTTTTCTATTTTTCTTCTCATAATGGCTTATAGTCACATGTCAGACTATAACCCGGTCCCTAAATAAAGGAAAGTATTCGACTTATCCTTAACAACGAGAAATTCATTTTTCTCGGTCATGAGCTTATATCAAAACATTCAAAGTTTTAAGCTCATGAACACAATTTTTCTCGGACTTCTGAGCACAATTTTTCAAAGTATTTCAAAACAATGTGCTCATATACTCCCCTATTTAAATAGAATCTCTTTCGAGGGGGAGTATAATGATTTCATAAACATTTGTTCCAAAGTTTCATGACACATTATTCTCTCCATGTTTCATCACTAATTTCACAAAAATTTCAATTTCATGCAATTTTTGAGGGGGAGAATAGTGATTAAAATATGTTGTCTTGGATAATATCTTTGATGTAAGTGCTTTCTCTTCCTAATATGTGCAAAAAGCCTTTCTTTTTATGATGCACATATGTAGGGGGAGCGTTTTTGGTGATATAGAAAACTTTCAAGGTGTAAACATTGATTTCATCAACACCTTGACTGCATTTTCGAATGATTTTTCTGGTTACGATATCTATACCCTTCAACACATAAATTCATGATGGTATTGGTGTCAAAAGGTGGTTAGGTATTCGTCCTATGATCCAACCAGAACCGGAGGGATCTTCCCAGGGACAATCCATTAGAACTTAGAAGTCCTTAGGAAAGATGGAGTAGTTGAGTGTACGGGAATAATGCCGACTAATGACTTAAGCTAGCACTGGAACAATCACAACAAGGTGCTAGTTATGACGTCTTGGTAAGCATTGAAGGGGTTGAAGAATGAAAAAGAAATGTAAGGATAAAGGGTGTAAAGAAAGAAGCCCTCCATACAACTTAGGCAGAAACCGGGTCAATACATCTATTATCAGAATCATTTTGATGATTTCTGATACTGAAGACAAAGCATCATGGACCCAGTGATGCAATGCACAACCCTTCCCAGCCTACTCAAGCTTCTCTCAAAAGAAGTTTGTTTTATTGTCACGGAGTTCAACTCATTTCTATCAACTTTCTCACTCCGAGATAGTAGATATTGAATAGGTGGCAGTCTGCTCCAGCCTCCGATCACCAAATAAACGTGCACTTATAGAGTCTAGAGCCAACGAGATTCATCAAAAAATCTCATTAGGACACTTATTCCATAGATCAATTGTTGTTCATCATTAGAACACAAGCGATGATTTACAGAGTCCTACGCTCTATCCTTGTGGTATTGCTAGAACATTCAGAGTGATACTCTTTAGTATTCACAGTGATGAATGGAAATCCTTCCAGTGTTAACATCAAACAGCACTGCGGTAGGTCATATGTAAGATTCACTTGAATCAAACATATGTTAACTGGAAAGCAACAGTCGTTTGAATCTTAATTGATTCAAACTCGTTCCAGGTCTCGACGCAATATCTTTATGATCTTGCCAGAACATTCAGAGTAATACTATTCAGTATTTACAGTGACGAATGGAAATCCTTCCAGTGTCATCATCAAACAGCACTGCGGTAGGTAACTTGTGCGATTCTATATGAATCAAACTTGTGTCAACTGGAAAGCAACGATGGTTTGATTCTTAATTGATTCAGACTTGTTCCAGGAAAGTGAATTGACGACTTAATCAGCAGAATGGAACTGCATGATTCACTCCTTACTTTGAATTATCTTTCGATATATTCAAGTATTGAGAACGGCTACCACAGCTGGAAACCCTGTCAAGGAAGTTCTTTGAACTTACCTGATCACAGGTACAATATTCGTACTGTATAACGGGAAACCGGTGGAATGCAAACAGTGGCGTTATCTCAAGAGTCGCAATTCAAGGCCACATATTCAGGATTATTGAAGAAAGCTCAAGAACATCTAAAGACAAAGACTTCCGCTACTCTGATGATCAAGGGAGATTGTTAACAAGATTTCATGTCAACTCAAAACATGAGTATGTGGGTAAAGACACAAGAACACAAGCTGGAAAAGTTACAAGATCAAGTCAAGGCAAAGATCAAAGATCCAAGATCACAAGTCATGAAAGGAACTATGAAAGAACTCTCAAGACAACAAGCTTCAAAGTCTGCAACACCAACAAAGTGAAGTCACATATTACATGACCACCCCTTAGGGGGAGATTGTTAGCCGTATTTAAAGTGATGGTCATATAATATACCGTTGCGAAGCTCGTGAAAAATACTATTCAACGGTGTCGAGAGTTCTTAGTTATTAATGTTTATGTAACGGGAATTAGTCCCGAACACACAAATGAGGAAGGCCTCCTAAACACTTAGTACTTAGTATAAAAGGCCTCCTAAGCCTCATTTGTGTGTGTGTCTTCCATTTCATTTGTTTTGTAGAGAGAGAAACGTATGTGTTTCTCTCACTAGGAATTCACATCTTCCTTGTTTTTCTCTTTTCCTTCATCTAATCTAATCTTTCTTTTTTGGTTTAATCTTCATCTTCATTTCTATATCATATATAGTCGTGTGATTCAATCCAACAGATTTAAACATGTAAATATAGGATACAGTATATTATGAATGAAACAAACTTACCAAGTAATTTATTTTATTATAATAAGTGTTTAACATCCCTTATCCAAATACTAAATAGATAAAATCGGTCGATGCATCATGCCTCTAGTAATGATATTCACACTTGTTCTGGCAAAGCATCAATCACCCAACTTGACCTATTTGAATTTTGAGAATACTTTCTTCAAGAATTCAATTATTGGAGTTCTTGTACATGTGCATTCAAATAGCTTGATATTGTCACATAGTATTAAAATTGTGAGACATCCTTAATCACCAATTTATTATACTAAACTTCCAAAACCACATTTGAAGTTCAAAGTATTCTAATTTTTAATGTATAATGCAACATTAATTAACATGTCATCTCCAAGGATACCATGACTAATATTGAGTGTTACCTCAATTATATCTTTTTAAATTTGTTAACTTGTCATCAAAGATATAAATACATAAACTATAATATCTGTTATGTAATGTTTGATGCCATTCAAACATCCAAGTTTGTGGGTAATGATAATTTGCACAACTATTGAAAAATTATTCATCTATAGAATATGGAAGCTGATCCAAGACTAGGATGTCATTCTACATCCAAACATATTCCTTTAGAATATACATTACACAAGTTATTTAGTAACTTTCAGATAGATATTAATATATTCAAATCATCTTGTATTTTAAGCATTATATAAATACAACATGATACACATGAAATTTCTCAAACCAGATTTATATTTCTTCATGTTCTAAATATCCATATAAACTTACTACATGGAATATTATGTTGTATTCCCACCACATAAATAATTTTATTTGCTCCAAGGTTATCTCTCTCTCTCTCTCTCTCTCTCTCTCTATATATATATATATATATATATATATATATATATATATATATATATATATATATATACTAGTGGCAAAACCCGTCCGATGGACGGGTATGACTTCTAATAGTTTTAACTTTTTTTATTTGGTAAATATTTGTTTGTAAGTTTATTTTTAGTATATTTGTACTTTTAACGCATTATTAGTTGCCACGTCATTTATTTGTTTACGTGTAATTCTTTTTTACGTGTTTTATTTATGTAAATGCTTGTTGCCATACCATGTATTTGTTTACGTGTAATTCTTTTTCACGTGTTTTATTTATGTAAATGCTTGCTGGTAGGATTTATGTAGTTAGTTTAAACTTTGAAAGAGTGTCGTTTAAGGTTTAACAATTGTTTCGTTAGACGTAAGTAATTTTGGTTATTAATTTTGATTACTGTTTATGTTGGTTATTAGTTTTTTATTTTTTATATTTATTTTCAGAGTAGTGTATCTTGGATTTTATTATTAGCCTATATCAATTGTGTGTTTTATGAGGAGATTATTGTTAGACTTATTTAAATTATGTGTTTTATGAGCAATTATTGTTAGCCTTATAGAATTTATATTTTATATAAAATACGCATATTTTAGTATAAGTTTAATAATTCATGACATTAAAATATGTAACTATTTAATAATAGATTTAATAATTTAATAATAATTAATAATTCTATATTACTCTAATAATTAATAAATTTATTTAATAACTTTTATGTGAAAATAAATTTATTATTTCGTGAAATAATTAATATATTTACTCATGTTTAATGGCTAAGTCTGCCTCATGAGCGGGCGTGACTTGTAATTATCATTTACTTTTTTTTTGTTTAGCGAAATATTGGTGTTTAAAAAAGTATATTTTAAAAAAAATTATAAATATAATAGTTATGTTTGTTAGATTGTTTGTGTTTCTGATTACTTTATAACTTGATTTATATCTTTCCTTATAATACACACCTCTTACTTTAAACCTTTTTGTGATCCGTTTTTAACAATTTTCTAGTTTACCTGTTACCTAACCTAATTTAATGCATTCGTAGGTAGATGGATTGGAAATGAAACATATAGCCAAAGGTTTTGGGCAACATATAACCCCTTTGATCCATCTCCTTTTGTATATTTGACGTGTATAAAATGGTCTATTTGAATGGTTACTAAAAAATAGAGACACAATCGCAATCACCCTTTTGTAAAAATAACATCATTCTTTTGGGATCCACATCCGTTTTTTTAATTATTTAAATTTTAAACAAACTAATTCTTTATTCATTAAATTAAACTACAAATTATAATGATTAACTTAGTAAATAAAATTGTAATAAATATGAGTGGAAAGTGGAACTGTAGTCGACTGGGCAATAGTAACATGGGCTATACAAACCACAAAAAGAAGCAATAGTGTACAAAAATATACAAACACCCTAGGCGTGCTTTTCTTCTTCCTCCTCAAGCTGCCACTATAAAAAAACAAAAACTCATTGACAAACAAAAACTCATCGACACACAGTAAAACAACCCATTTAAATCCAAAAAAAAAAAGAAAACAAACAGAAAAATAGAAATTCGGGGCATTGGAGGCGTTGTCTTGTCAACGTGAGGGCCAACGGTGTTGCTATTTTTCCTCGACTGGTACCATAACGCCGTACAACGCTGATCCACGTAATTTCAACGCCGGTCCAGGCGTTAAGGTATCCAGCCTAAGCCAATAGTTCTAATAAGAAACTTATACTACGTGAACCATATTTTTGAATCCCCAAAGTAACTTTTTATTCTCATAACACAACAAACAAAAAAAGTCTTAATAAAATAAAAATATACTCGTATGTGCCAAAAGAAATTAGCTAAGCAATCCATGAGAAACAACCAAACTGCTCATAGACCCGTTTATTGTATAAAAAATCTTTCAGTTCTGCTTCATTCTTGTTATTCCAATGAATGGAAGATGGATGCTTTTCATATCTTTCTTATCTTGAAGAGTGTAACCCTTGACACCACAGGTAGAGTGTGGTTTTATATTTTCGGCATTACTATCACATATCTCTAGCTTTTCATAAAACGGGGATTAGACTCTTCTTCGACCGCTACATTGTGGGGGCTGATAGATGAAACCTGACTTTCACCCATTCCTGAACTCCATCTTGTTAGTATAGTTTTCTTTGTACCACCCATTATTTTAAGCAATTTCTTTGTCTTGGGAGTTTAATTCCAAACAAGCGAAGTACAAAAATCATTAAAACAGAAGTCTTTATTCTTTCAAGACATAAGAAAACCAAGTGCACGATGCATCTCTAAAAATTTATTGGGTATACAAAGAACAAGAGTATGTACATGAGTT
This sequence comes from Glebionis coronaria, assembly GCA_025667525.1. Classification (NCBI taxonomy): domain Eukaryota; kingdom Viridiplantae; phylum Streptophyta; class Magnoliopsida; order Asterales; family Asteraceae; genus Glebionis; species Glebionis coronaria. Next base: position 530,649,899 of record CM046882.1, read on the forward strand.
AGGAGGTTTCTTACGTTGATGTGCAGACTACAGAGTGTGAGGTAGTATCCGTAGAACGTAGTGATTGGGTCTGCAATGATATCATGGTCTTGTACACCAAAAATTATCCAAATTTGATATAAGAAAGGTTGTGTTAATCTCTAATAGCACATTGAACTAAAGGTTCCAATAATTAAAATTCGTTAGCATCACATAAAGTGGAAACTAATCAAGCAGAATGTCAATAAACTGTAATACAGAGTAACTACCAGAAGCAAGATTGTATACATTCATCACCCAATGCATCACATTGCCAAGATCTAACAAACAATTGTTAATATGAAATACCTAACAATGTATTGTATTATCAATCTAAATCAGTAACATGCGAGCAGCTTGCATCGTACCTGAATCTTTTTTCTTGAGGCTCTTTATACGTTTATTAACAATGATAACCTTCTCCTATGGAATTCTTCGACTCCGGTCTTACAACTCTGAATTAGGATGGACAACCATATTCTTTGGTTTTCATACTCAACCGCAGTTACCTCTCCTATGGAGACTCCTGATCAATTCTTAACCTTAGGTCTGGTGACTGATATGATGTTGATCACTTCCTACCATGTGACAGTGACTACTACAGAAATATATTGATATGTGTCAATAGAAACAGTGTGATCAAACATCAAAGTGTACCAAATGTTAGACCACTCTCGAAAAGCTTCTAAACCAAGCGAAAGTGGAAATGTGAAGATTATGTGTGTATTAGGAAAAGGAGGGGGTTATAGAATCTAGATGATAGATGACTTGTGATTCACCTCCTGCACTAACTGTCCTACCATGTATTAATCTAAGTAACAACAATAGCACAAGTATAGGAGAACAGTTTATAAAAGGTGTTAGTACACTAATAGACACAGTATCGTAGTATAATATTTAATGTATTTTCATTGTGAATAAGCAGCACTCAATATAAATCATTAGCTCGACCGGTAGAGATGCTGAATCTGTGAAACTAATAGTACACGATGGGTATTTGGGATTGCGTTTTGAGGAGGATTATGATTGTTGCATTTGCAAAACACGGATTATCAGGAATTATTATTTGGAAACCATATGAAAAAGGTGATTATGTCCCCAGTTCTGGAAAAGCCGGTGGGAAACTGCCTTTTAAAACACTGTTGTGCATACAAATAATCTGTTTTGCAAACCTAATTTCTGACAGCCCCTAGAGAGCAAATGAGTGTTAGTATTTACACTTGACCCTTGGAAACTGAAATCAAGTTTAAGCATCTAATATACCTATAATGCTTATTACAGACTTCTTGTTTTAGAAAGCAATCTGCAGCAGTCAAACCTGCAAGTACAAATGATTTGAGTTAAGCTCCTAAGGGAGTGTTTGGGTTAGATTATCATAAAAACCATCTTGAAAGAGAGTTTGCACAAAACTATAGTTTTAGCTTCCACGCAAGACCTATTTAATGTTGATCTTTATTTAATAGCTATATAGTGACATAGATACGATTAGAAAAACTTAACTATTTTGATAATGATCAAACTTTTTAAATGAATTTTGGAGTTTAGACCTTCAAAACACATTTTTGACAAAATTAGACCCATTTCATCCTTTTCCTTCTAAGTCGATTACATTTATTAATAAATTTGACCCATCTATACATACACGTATCTCTTTTATACATTCAATGAATCCTTTTTAGAATTCACCACATACCCTTATATATACTTCGTTTAACCTCTTGTGGTGCTATCAGCACTTTTATATATTAGATACAATCTTAAAAAATATAAAGTCAAAGAGATAGCAAGATGTCAAGTTATAATTCCTTGAAAAACCATGTTTCATAAAGAAAACTTCATACCTTTAGAGCAAATTTCTTGAGCTTGTTCATGCCTCAAAGTAGGCGATTAGCGGCTTCCTTGTTGCTGCTGATCATAATATAAAACATATTTTGAACGCCAAAGACCACTAAATTTCGAACCTCTGCCCCTTCTACGTTTTGTCTTTGCCTTAAATGCAAGAAATTAATACCTAGATATATTCAGCATAAAAATTCCAATCCTGTGAAGACCCTTCTTAATGCAGGTGTAGAAATGATAATCCTAGGCCTTATTAATAAGTACGACGGCATTTACTTCATTAGTGGAAGTCAGTCTGTCATAGTCAATCCAAATAAGACTACCTTCCAGGGAATTTAGTTTTTCTTTCCTCAAACAGTCCAAGTTCCCGATATTCGCAACTTACAGATATCATTTAAAAAATCTTGTTTGAAGAATAACCAATTCGCAAATGTCTGGATATGCTTTACTTAACAAAGGAATACTTTTCAACTATGAGGAAACATACTAGTTTCTGAACTTAGGAACTACACCAACACAACTTTAATAATACGACAAACCATTACAATTATCAGTTTGTCATACATCAACTCCTAATCATCTTCTCCGGTTATTATTAGCTTACTCTAAAAGTTTTACCAAACAGTCTAAATAATTAATTTTAACTTTTGATGTCAGTACGTCACATTAACATTCTTAAAAGGGGAACCCAAATACCCTCATCAAAATAATTACTACATAACAGACAAAAACCTTAGCACATGCATTGGGGCTCGACTCATTTTACCACATTTCATCTTACGCTATTGCCAAAAAAAAGGCACGAAGTGTTGTATACCTGATTGAAGTTTCATCTCCATCTCTCATTCTCCACAGTCACACTCATAGAAACTAAATGAGCAGGAAACCAATCCTAAACATCTCTGAATGCTTTATCCCAAACACTTGTTGTATAAAATATCTTGAAATAAGTTCATGTTCTATCGACTCGAAGTGGGGGTGTATGGATCAATCTTGTGAGAACACTCGGGTAAAAAGAGTACAGTCCTATAACATATACATGAAGTCTGTTCACAAGCTCTTTTTTACTAAGTATAAAACTTCAAGGGAACTGATAGCATTCATTCTATAGAACTTTTCATAAATGTTTAGGATGACCCAGTGAGCTTAATATGCCAAATAAAATTCTTTCAAATCAGATTCTATAGAGATCTGTACCTACTAACTTGATCTATATAGTGTACAGGATGCTGGTTCTATATAGATAAGATGATATTTTTGAAATCTAGACCTATATCATGTCATGGAATGCGATTGAAGTTGTTCCTTTAGTTCAGCAAATACAGACTTAACCTGAATATGTATTTGCCAAAACAAAGCAACAACGATTAGAAACTCAAGAATAGACACGCGACAAAAAAATGTTCAACCTTAAAAGCTCAAAGCATTATCGACTATTTACCTTAAGACTTATACAGAGGATATTGGTAGAGTAATTGTTAAGAAAGATAGCAAGGCATACCTACTTTTCAATACTATTTATTTGAAACATAGTTTACAAACTCACACATGTACTGCAATGACACATTTTGAACACAAACCATTTTCACCTATTACTCAACCCGCCCATATTGCCACATCTAACTTAGCAAACATCTTATAATTTAGCAGCTTAAAAGGATTCAGAGAAAAAGATAAAAAGAAACTCTTACCTCCATTGTAACACCATTAGTAGTTTCTCTGACGGCAATCATTCAACAATGTGACATGTGACATATAACAACTAATCGACACCTTGCTCTACTATCAGGTTCCATGAGGTTATAAATGTGATATTTCTACAAATACAGAAGCTGTAAAACAAAGTTTTAATTGTTTTCAGTTGGATGAATGATGATCAACGTGATTATTTCTTTGATATCGGACAACCTCATGTCGTGTGCCAGGCCAAATCGTAATAAGGACCTTTTTGGCTTTTTCGCAAATAATGAACTGCTATGCTTTTGTATTAAGTTTTTTCCTATCAAAATAAGCTCAGTGAAAAAGATGTCTTGTAGGAATAGCAAACCTCTCTTAGCAGAGTGACGAACCCTGAAGGTTTTTTTTCATAGATAAATCATGAAATAGAACTCCACTGCCGTTTAATTTTATTATTAAAGGTAACATTTGTGGCTTTGGTGCAATTAGAATCATCATCCAGTATTGAGATTAGCCCCATAGGTTTCTACAGAATTCAATTATTGTAAAATAAAACTTATCCCTCAAATATAAAAAGAGTTTAGCTGATCACAACTTGACCAGAATTTAAGAAAATACAATTAAGATCATATCTTCAGACATTATAACGAATGTTTTTTATAAAAATGCACAACGAATATCAAAATTATAATACCTTGTCAAATAGATCCAAACACTCTTCATTGTCTTTAAACTCTACTTTTTTCCCACTTCATACCCCTGGAAACTCTAATTATTTTCATAAATAATTAATCATGAGTAACCGAGAAGAACTTAAACAAACATCTTTACAAATAAAGCTAAGATAAAAAATATACTTTCCGGATATGATCACAGAAAATAACATTGGCGCTAACCCCTTGTTCATGCTTACAAGGATGCCTAATAATGAAGTGTTGTTGTAGCCTCATCCATTAGTCGACGGTGAAAATAATAAGTAAAGCAACATAACACCTAGACTGATCTCATGACATAAAATTTCATAATATCCTAAAACCAAAATTATACAAAACCACTACTGAGAATAAAGTTTTGAATATGCCTTCATTTAACTTGGCTTATTGAAAATTGGTAGATCTATGTTTGGATGTTTCATATGGTAGATCAGTCCTGGGAACAGTTCTGGTTCATACTGTATGTTCTGTAGCATTTACCTTCCTCCTGGGTTCTTCTTCCATCATACATGCACTTCACTCGCCATATTTTGCTTATTCCTACACAGAAGAAGGATAACAATGTAGAAAAACCAAAAAAATTGAATCCATTTTCTTGAAGTATCAGGCCACAGATATACAAAGTCTAGGTATGAACCGTGTAAATGAAGTAAGCCTCAAGAAGGATTGGAAAAATAAAGATAGTCACCGAATTTAATTAATAACATACACTTTCAATAAGCTCCATGGCAAGATCCTTAAATAAGATAAAGATTACAAAATATTAAATAATCACTGATGGTATTAAATAAGTAATAGCTTATGGTTTTGGGGACCGGTATCTTAGCAAGGCAGAGCAGAATTGTGGTCGCAACCATAGCGGATGTTCTGTAACACTTTATATTCATAAATCAGTCAGAAAACAAATCAAATGAGAGGCTCGGGATGTGCATAAACAATGTTCAGGACTTCTTTTTCGTGAACCATCACGATCATTATCTCACTCACCATATATTTATAGATAAGCATACATTGAAAAAAGTCTGCTTCCAATTTTTCAAAAACTATACATCAGGTATATATATATATTTAAACTACACCAGACCCTTGTGCAACATAAGTAGTGTTCAGAAGGCGATCTATTATGTTGTTTTGATTCACAATATTCATACTAATTCTCGCCTTCATGTTTTGCCTTATGTTGAACTCGTCATCAATGTTGGGCACCTATTTCCTTTTTCACCCATAAGTCCACCTGTATAAGAACCATACGATGGTGAGTCCGGTGCTTTATTCATCACAGATAAAGCCTTTCTCCTTACATACAATCTGCATTATATTGTGTGGCCTGGATTTCTTTAGCAGATTACAAAGCAGTAGAATTTGGAGTAACCAATATGTGTTATAGCTACATGTCAATGAAGTAAACAACCAACCTGCTCAGACATTGCTAATGGAAAAAAAAACAAAATATATAATTGACCTCATTACCAGCCGTGAATATCACATAAACGATTTAAGATCCAAGATCAACAGGGAAAACATTGCAGGTTAAGGTTTCGGGAAACAAAATTCCAAAGTCGATTTTAAAAACCCTAATCAAACGAATCACCAAATCAACTAATAGAAAAGAATTATGTTTGATTGAATCACATAATCACCTAATCGATTCAAAATTCTATTGAATAGCCTAATCATAACCGTCTTTTTTCCAAAGAATTATGTTTGATTGAATCCTTTATGATGAATTAGGGTTTGATTTGAATTAACGTGATCATAGAAAAGGATATGTAGAATAATAGTTCGGATTTTAGAATCCCGATCTTGTGTTTGGCTTGTTGGGGAGCGATTGACTTCGTTTCAAACATAATCGAATTGTATTTTTCATGTTTAGTTGTTGATGACATAGCAGATGGACCGATATGGGCCGGTGACGGCAGATGGGCTAATATGGGCCGATGACGTGGATTAGGCTGATAATAAGTGATGTGGCAAATCCCACCTCTTATATATAATGTAAAGATATATATATATATATATATATATATATATATATCTATAATCTATAATCTATAATACTATATAAAACATTTAACCCTTTTTCTAAAATTAGAAGTCTTAAAAATTAAGCCTAAAACATTTCTTATAATGGAAAGATTTATTTTTTGCTAAGAAATTAATACATATTAAAAGTTTAAAAATAATTGTAATTAAATACAGTTTTGTAACGGAAACTTTAAATGTTAATAAGTACTATTAGAAGTTACAACAAAAAATTAAATGTCTCAATAATGTTGTAACTTAATTCATAAAATCATTTTTAAAACTCATTATCTAACATCTTTATGGAAACAATTAAAAATTTTAGTATATAAAGTCTTAAAAAACTTAAAGCACGGATATAAAATATGTAAAAACAAAACCCTCGCTCTCTCAATCACCACCCGCTGTCGCCACCTTTGAGGTGCCAAAAAAGAATGGTCGTTGTCTCTATAACAGCTGCTCGTTTTTTGTAATGGTGGTTTTCTGGTTTAGCCAAATCCACAAAATTAGTCATCGGCTACCCGTCGCCGCATTGCGCGGGTAGCCGGCTAGTATATATATATATATAGAATTTAGATAAAATGGTGTAGGTGATTAAAGTTGTTAAAATGAGAAGCAACAAAAAATGGGCAAATGTCATATTATTGATTAGTTTTGGTTCGTTTATGAGTTTTTGGTTCTTGTACGAGTTTTTAGGAAGTTTTTGTTCGTGTACGAGTAGTTTGTTCACAATTTTTAATATTACTATTTTCTCGTGTATCAGTTGTTTATCATAGTTTAGCGATTCTTTGGTAACTCGAATGTAATTATTGATAGTGTATCATTATATTCGCGTAAAGAATGATTATTAATGCTAATATTATTTTGTGAAGTAAAACTATGTATCAGCTATAAACTTTTACGTATCAAAATTTTAGTGCTTTTTATATCAATTTTTATGTATAAGATTTATTGTTTTGTGTCTAATATTAAATAAATCACATGTTAAATGATGAAATCAATAGTTAAGATAATTTCTCATTTTAACAACTTTAAACTACTACACTATAATAACCCAACTCTCTCTCTCTCTCTCTCTCTCTCTCTCTCTCTCTATATATATATATATATATATATATATATATATATATATATATATATATATATATATATATATATATATATATATATATATATATATATATATATATATATATATATATATATATATATATATATATATATATACATATATATATATATATACATATATATATATATATATATATATATATATATATATATATATATACATATATATATATATATATATATATATATATATATATATATATATATATATATATATATATATATATATATGTATATATATATATATGTATATATATATATATATGTATATATATATATATATATATATATATATATATATATATATATATATATATATATATATATATATATATATATATATATATATATATATATATATATATATATATATATATATATATATATATATATATATATATATATATATATATATATATATATATATATATATATATATATATATATATATATATATATATATATATGTATATATATATTTATATATATATATATATATATATATATATATATATATATATATATATATATATATATATATATATATATATATATATATATATATATATATATATATATATATATATATATATATATATATATATATATATATATATATATATATATATATATATATATATATATATATATATATAGAATTAGGATCAAATGAGAACTAATTAAAGTTATAAAAATAAGAACCATTGAATAATTAATAGAATTAAAGGAAATGGAAATTAAATGCATGGTAATTAATACAAGAAATAAAAATAAAAAATATAACCTTCATTTTTTATTTTGACCAAACATAAATGCTCTTTAGTTATTAGAATATTTTACTATGACGCATCGGTTATTTACGAGATATTGTACTACGACGCATTAGTTATTTTCGAGATATTGTACCACGCACCATGAGTTATTTTCGATATATTGTACCACGACGAATCAAGTATTTTCGAGATATTGTACCACGTGCATCAGTTATTTTTGAGATTGTATCACGACGCATCAGTTATTTTCGAGATATTGTACCACGACGTATCAATTATTTTCGAGATATTGAACTAATAGTTGGTGAAAAAAAAAAATGTAAGTAAAATATATTTTTAATCTACATTTAATGATCATAATTTCACTCATTAATTATCATTCTTATTTAATACAACTAAATAGATCCAACGGTGTAGATTGGTTCTCATTTTAATAATTTTAAAAAATCTCTCACATTAACCCTCCTCTATATATATATATATATATATATATATATATATATATATATATATATATATATATATATATATATATATATATATATATATATATATATATATATATATATATATGTATATATCTTATTTTCTAAATCTTCAATGCAAAGTTTCATTTCAAATCTAAACCAAAATCAACATTTAATTTGAACGAAATTTATTTCTTATATGTCTATTCAACATATATAATTTAAGAAAATAATCATAATACTCCCACTAGCTTTTAGGAATACTTAAAAATTATCTTATTTCAATTTTAAATCTAGTCTTAGATTTTCAAATTAAACATAAGAATAATCTCATAGATGCCTACATTTATCCATTCATGGATAATTGCACTTTGTTTACCAAAGATTTATTTTTGAGTTAATAAACTCATTTTGATTACTAATCTCCTTGCTCAAGTTGTCATCCAAGAAGGACTTCATCTATATTCAATTCGTCAATTAAAATATACCACCAAAATCTTTATATATTTAATGCCTTCCGGAAAGAATATTCAACCACAATTATTTACTTAAGTGTGATTAATAATCTATTCATAATACATACATTAAATATGTGTACAATCTTGTCCATATAATTTCAACACAAGGATTTAAACTACCACCGGTTGTTTCTACCTTTCTTTAAAGAAACTTATCTTTAATTTCTAGTCAAACTATTAAGATAAACCAAATCTAGAATTGATTATCTTCTTAGACAACATCTATAACATTCATAGCATGAGTAATTTACACAATTCAATATTTGGTAACAAACCATAATGATTATTTGTAACTCATGATTCTCAGCATATTAATCGTATATCCGAGATATCCTTGCAGACATATGACTTAAATTCCTTTATCTTGATGGTTAGCATTTACATGCCTATCTCACGATAATTACTAGTGTATTTCAGAAGATTATGTATCTTATAATTTTCTCTTTTCAAGATCAAAACTTCCACTTGCTTTTAGTAATTAAAAGTTAATCTTTAAATACCTAGCAAATAGATCAACACTACAAACCACAATAACAGTTCCTTAACTCTTTGTTTGCTAACAACCCACTTCATAAGTAGTTTAACAAATTTTAAAATTCATTTTTAAGACATAACATGATTCCTCACATTCCATATATAACGGTATCTTATTAATCTTCTTAGTCAAGTCATACTCAACTTTCTAACCTTGATATCTTTTGGAAGAAATGAAGATATAGTTATCTTGAATCAATCATCATATCGAGAGTTTGATTCTCCTAATGAACATACCATAACTATGTTTTATTTCATTAGGGTTAATATTGTAATTCAATTTAACAACATTTAAGATAAATATATATCTTTCGGCTTACCTATACACCAACTAAATCAACTTAACGATATGATAGATTTTCCTAACCATTTTGTATGCGTTATAACTCAAGTACTTCTAACACAAAGTTAATTCATTTCCATGTCTTTTTATTAAGACATAAAAAGTTATAATTCCATTATATGTTTTAAGTCATTTGAAAATGACTCCATGTATATGTCTTAGCGAAAAGAGATAATACATTAACGCCTTACTCAATATTATACGTCTATCAAGACTTTATGTTTGTGACTTTATAAAGAAATCATAAACATGTATAACTAAAGAAATCATGAATACCACTAGGTTTCATTAGTCTTTTAAAGTTAATTCACTACTATGTCTATTTATGTAATTACAAGAATACATAAATATTCTACTCTAGTAGTATAAGATTAGTCTATGTATTTATGTCATTCTAGGAAGTGTCCATCTTAAGAAACTACAAAATAATCCACGCTTGATGTCACAAAATATGGATATTTTACCCTTGTGTTTACAATTTAGTCCAAGCTCTCACATGGATAAATCAAAACAATAAGTGTTTCTTAATTTGAATGATAGTTATGTTGTTAAGTAATCTTTTAATCATATTGACACATGTTCTAACTTTCATCTAATGTTTATTAGATCGTTAGTCTCTGATCTTGAAATCAAGAGAATCCAAGAGAATCCTTTAAATCGTATCTTTATGAGTTGTTTCTTGCACACAATATTCATTTCTCTCACTTGTGCACGAAACAACCTCATATATCAGATAAACATCACGTCTAACGTTTGTCTATACAAAATATGATTGTGTCATATAAATTAGCTTTACAAGTAGATGTAGAACCACTTAATCAACAAGTATCGGTGCATGGCTATCCTAGAAGATATTAGTGTCGAAAGTTCAAAAGCAATTATCTTAGGACATTTTAGAGATAATTTAGGTTATTACCAAGACGACAAAACTTGTAACTCCCACTGAATTAGAGAATGTTTTAATAATCTCGAATTCAATAATACAACATTGTAAGTGTTTCATAGTCAGTGAAACATATTAGTGTGTTATTTACTTTCTTACACCTTTGAAAAACACATTCTTAACAATTACTTGTAGTGTTTAAGAGTGTACTCTACTTCGTAAATGATGACTTATCCCTCAATTGCTTTTAACTTGAAAGATTTGGCATGCAATTTCTTCTTTAATAGGTCTACCAACCCCACAATGGTATGTACTGCCTATAAATAGTCAAAGCACAACTACTAAACAAAATATGCTAGTTTACCTTTAACCAGATAGCGGTAACTAGTCTTAAAATTTAATAACTCAACGCAATTTTCTTAACTATTAAAATTTGCTATGAGTTATGTATTTTTGGAATTAGATATTTCTAAATTTCTTATTATGCCTTCCTCATCCTTGGAAAAGATTTTAGGTTTATCATTTATTCTAAATTGACTCTATCCTAATAACTTACGGTTGTAGATCAATAAATAAACGAATAAACCATGTTTACGGTGTTACTTTGCATTAATACATTTTAAAAGAATTTACAAAATACAATTTTTGTATTTTTGATAATATATGTTCAAGAAAATAAAACTACCCAATTAATATTCATATAACCTTAGTATTTCCTTGAAAACCAGAATCCGAATTGACATAATTTAATCACATCGGTTGATCCGCTAGCAATGAAAGTATTCAAGATGGTAACTTGTCGAACAATAATTGACAAACAATTTGCAATTTCTAGATTCTTTAGGGACTTAAATTGCCAAACCTTGTTGCATTGTAAACATGTTTCATCCCCTCTTAATGCCTTAAGTTTCTAGATCTCACTAAGTAACTTAATTCAATCGTCTAATCTATAGAACATAAAACCTTTCATGTGCAATCACATTCAATCACGAAAGTTTTCTTTCCATCAAAATCTCATCCATGATCTCACATGACGACATTGTAACTTCAAGTGTTCATAAATTAGATGGTATTTGACTAAAATTTTAGGGTATAAATTTTGATGTCAAAATTAATGTATGGAGAAGCATGCATTCATCTCCAAAACGTAAGTTTAATAAAACTTTAGTAAACTTTTTCGGCGAGACTAAGTTATGCATAAATTATTGTTGAGGTATTGGTTAAACCAATTAAAAAATTACCCACAACAAAATTCACAACGTACTTTTTCTAGAACTCGGCTAAAGCACAAAGCAATAACCTTATTCATTGTGTTTCTGATGTGAATTTGTGGTAAATCAACCTTAAAGTAATTGCGCAAATTTATAATCGTAGGTAATTCCAATTTTGACGCACAAGCAAGCCGGGAATTTGGTCAGCGACAATGGCATAACCTCCTTCCTTAGTCGGGTACATGGCCGGCGACGCGTTATCCCAACCACACAGTTTGTCAGATTGAGTAGGCCTTTCTAAATATCTTTGCAAATTACCAATCAATGCAATTTTATGTAATTTAGATCTCAAAACAATTCTTAATCTTAATATGATTTAGTCCATATTATTTTTTCCTAAAAAAATAATACTCCTGTTTACAACAATTCATGTAATTCAAATAATTAGGAAAACAAAAAAAACTAAATCATGAACACATAATAACAATTTATATGTGCAATATATAAATCAAATAGCCACATGCAAACGACAATAAATAAATCAAATAGCCACATGCAAACGATTTATTCAATGAATTTATCAATTCCAGGGTTTTATAAACATATAAAAGTCTTCTCTAATTTTAGATTTATTGAATCAAATAAAACAAATAGCACATACGTAACAATTACCACATAAAATCATATGATACATGAAAAACATGCATGTTCATCATGGATCCACCCAAATCATTTAACAAATTAATGAAATCTCTACGGATCGTAACCTTAATTTACATGATCTAACAATTAATCATGCAATTATCTAAAGATCAAAACATGTGTTTTCAGGGTTTCATTTTTTTCTAATAACCGGGTTAAAAAAACTCGACCACCAAAACCCAATTTTTTTTTTCCTTTTTTTTAATCGACTTTAAAAAAACGATCAACAAAACCCTAAATTTTTATGAACACTTAAAAACATGTTGTTTTACCTCAAAACAATTATTAGTTAAAAAACTGTAACACCCCCAAATATTCACATTTCGTATCAGCGGAAGAGTCGTTGGTGTTACGGGATAGCACATTACTTAAATCATAGACAACGCTTAAAAATCGCGTCGTTTAATAACAAAGCATTGTTCCATTCATAAATATCAATTACATAGGTCCTCAGGTCAAAGTATGTCTTACAAGTTTACAAAACATTTGAATGGAAATTTTTATTTAAATGCGGGCCATAAACTCATGTCGTCTTCTCGAGAATTACCTTCAAGTACCTGAGATAAAACATGTTAAAAGTCAGCGAAACGCTGAGCGGGTCATAACCATTAACATAAAACTGGTATATAATCATTACCGAAAAGCATTTTGAGCAATTCTTGGTCGTAGACCATAATATAGGCCAAAAATATTTTATATGAATCATTGTCGTAAATCACAACATAGGCCTTTTCCTTCAAAACCATTATACGAACCATTGTCGTAACAACATCATACAATACGTTTTATAACATTGTTAATAGTATAATAAGAACCGTTATATATAAAACAGTTATGTAAAACCAGAACACAACTTAATATCAGTAATAAGACCCCATATTTCTTAGTCAGACAATATATTATAATTCAAATCATATATCATACACTATTCATGAGACCGCAGCCTCAATGTTACCATTATCGGTATTATTATCAGATTATTATAAATGCCTAGCTTTTTATATCATGATATAATCATTGTCAAATTGTGAAAAATTCTAAGATTTAAGATATATTCATTTAGATGAGTAGGGTACTGGTTTCGTACGAATTTTGTATCGATCTTGTACTGAATTAGTGGTACCTATTTTTTCCGATCATAAATTATTGGTACCGGTACCGAACGGGATTCGGATATCGGTATCGTTACCGCAAGATGGAGATTTTCCCCTTTCTCCGAGAATCTCCCCATTTGATACCAGTCTCATACCGAATTAGTGGTCTCGAATTTTTTCACCTTATTTCGTAGTCCCGATATTGCACCAAACGAGATTCGGTACCGGGAATCATTACGGTTCCAATACGATTTCGGGATTCGGGTCCAAATGCTCATCCATATATTCATGCAACCCTCTTCAAGTTTTTTGAACCATATATTTAGACATCTCATAATGGATATTTTTATAAGTTCATGTTGAAAAAGTATATTTGATTTCATGTCGACTATACATGCATAAAAAACAACTATACTAAATAAAACATTAAATAACCAATACTTTGCTAAAAAAATATACAAATAAATAGTTACCTAAATAAAAACTTAAAAATAATTATTTTTGTAAATAAAAAAATTAAAGAACAATACAAGTCATGCCGACTGATAATGTATTAAAAGACAACTATACTAAAAATAAAGTTACGGACAAGTATACCAAATAAAAAATGTTAAACGAACATTAGATGTTGTACCCGTCCATCGGACGGGTTTTGCCACTAGTATATATATATATATATATATATATATATATATATATATATATATATATATATATATATATATATATATATATATATATATATATATATATATATATATATATATATATATATATATATATATATATATATATATATATATATATATATATATATATATATATATATATATATATATATATATATATATATATATATATATATATATATATATATATTAGGTAGCTAGCCCGGAATTCCTTTGCCCATTTAAAACAGCGTGTCGTCACAAAAATCACGCTAAATATATGTGACAATCCGTCAATTTATGATCGATATTTTATTCTCAAGTATTGTTTAAAAACATTATTTTAATGTTATAATATGAACTCACTCATTTTTGGGAAGAAATTTAGGTTTACGTCTTGCAGTAGCATCGACTACGTCTAAACAGGAGGACACTACATTATGTGCTTACTTTTACATACACCGTTTTGGGTGACAGTCCGACATTTCAGGAAAATAAATTTATTCGTGAATATTATTTTGGAATTTAAATTTGTGTTGGTTCATAAACTCACAAATTTACGAGAAGAGATTAGGACTTACGTGCATAATTTGACGTCCTTTACGACTAAACCGGAAACCCTAGGTTTACGTATTTACGTTTTTGAACTCCGTTTTTGATGAGACAATTTTAATTAGATTTGTTTTGTGCCGTTGATTCATAATTTATAAAAACGTTTATCGTAAAACAACTCGAGGGCACGAAAATCGAGGAAACTAGAATCGAGGAATACCCGTAAATTAGTGGGGATGAGACAAGATAACTCTTGCCCCACCCCCTACATGTGGCGTCCAAAGGCTTAGCCAACACACTTGATATGCGTCAAGCTTATATAACAAGCTAAGACACTTGTCTTAGCCTTGTTACAAAACCACTTTAACTTAAAACAACTAGCAACTAAACCATCCATCCTCATTTCTCTCATGCAAAACAACTCATCTCTCTCTCTCTTGGCTCTCTTTTGGCCGTCCACCATGCTACCACCACTACCATCATACACAAAAAATTAACCATGAATTCTATGTATAATCAACATATGTTGAAGCCTAGCTAAAAGGATGAAGATTGGAGGTGATCTAACTTCCAAAAAGGAGCTTCCATGTAGTTTAGGGGCTGATTTTCATGAAGATATTCATCAATTTGAAGGACCCAAGAAGTTCATTTGCCAAGTTATGGGTTTGGTAACAAGGAACCAAGCCTTGTTCATCAAAAACCTCATCTTTTCATCACTATTGGTGGTATAGAGATTGTTTCTTCCTATCCTCTTGTTATTTTGAATATGTAATCTTGTATTTTCTTCATTTATGTATATGATGATGAATGATGATCAAAAATATTATGTGGGGATTTGATGTTGATAGATTTGATTAAAAAGATTAAAATCTACTTGAAAGGATGTTAAAATCATGGCTAAAAATGTAGGCTGTATAAAATAGTAAAGAACTATATGATAACTTGTGAAAGTGGCTTGGATAATTTAATATAAAGTAAGGTAAGTGAATTTTACATATGTGAGAGTTGGACACTCAATGGAATCCATATAATGAGTGAGATATGATCAAAACAACATTGAAGTCCAAATCTGTATAGTCTGTTTTGGACGAACTGTTAGAGACATTTTGAGGTTGATTGAGCAGTAGCTAAACGAGAGTTAATTGTAGCACATAATATGTTGTTTGTGCTGCCCAAATATGAGCTTCTATCTCCTTGTAGAACTCAAGATATGGTAAAAATGGTGAAAGTGAAATTCATAATTAGATTCGTAAAATAAAAGTATATATATTATAAAATTAGCACTCAAGTAAAACTAATATAAAATGTATACCTAAAACCCACTAACTTATATATTACTTATAAATAAGTATATACTTTGATAAGTAAATGGTAGATTTTATAAAAATGGCAATTTGGTAAGTTTTATAAGTTATAAAACTATATACATAAGTTTTACGTCTTTTCGGCTAAAATCGAAAGATTAACGTTTTCGTCAATTAAAACTTAGACGGTCGGACCCGTCTAATGTAAACTTTTTTATAACTCATATATTGATGTGTAAGTACATGTTACAAGTAAAAACTGATAAAACCCGAGCTTTATAACTTATGGACATTAACGGGCCAAAGTAGCCTTATTGGACTATTAACCCAACTAGTTTGGATAAACACTAATGGACTTACTCGTTGGGCTAAACCCACTTGGGCCCAACATATGAGTATAGGCCTGATATTAGAATTATAATTGGGCTAATATAAAATATTGGATTTTAATGGGCTTATTGGGCCTTAATATGAAATTGGATTGAAACTAGTGTAACTAATCAAAAATTTGACTAACATTTATATAAGCGTGATTTTTGTGACGACACGCTGTTTTAGATGGGCAAATGAGTTTCGAGTTAGCTACCCGTTGTTTGGTATAGTAAGGTAGCAATGTCATGCTGCTTATAATAATCCAATAACGAAAATACTGCTATAAGCATTGAATTACAATATATTTCCTGACTAGCAATACGGGGTCTTATTATTTATATTATGTTCGTGTTTTGGTTTTGGTTTTACATAACCATACTCATATGACGGTTTTTATTTAACTCTATACAACGTTATAAAACGTATTCTATGATGTTTTTACGACATTGGTTCGCATAATGGTTTTGAAGGGAAAAGCCTATAGTATGATTTACAACAACGATTTATATAAAATGTTTTTGGCTTATTTTATGGCCTACGGCAAAGAGTTGTACAAAATGATTTTCGGTAATAATTTTATACCGATGATATAATAATGGATTTCATTAAACTCTATGAATTCACTCGGCGTTTTCGCTGACCTTTTCTTTTAACATGTTTTATCAGGTACTTGAAGGTAATTCTCGAGAATACGACAAGAACTCATGGCCCGCACATAAATAACAATTTCCATTCAAATGCTTTGTAAAACTTGTATGAAATACTATGACTTGGGACCTATGTAAATTTGATACTCATGAATGGAAAAATGCTTTATTATTAAACGACGCGATTTTTAAGCATTGTCTATGATTTGAGTAATGTGCTATCCCGTAACACCAACGACCCTTCCGCTGAACAAAGGTATGAATATTTGGGGGTGTTACAATATATCCCTCTCATACATAAATTCGCTTGCCAATCAATGTGACACAACGGGGATCAGCCGTCAAGACGCGAACTGGGGTGTTCTTCCCTAAATAGTACTATTATATGCATAAGCGTCTACCAACTCCCGGTAGTTTACAATTCATGCTAATGGGACTTATAGTTCCATAACCTAACTAATAATAATCCATTTCAATCATTCATTGGGGCATCTAATCAATCGGGTTCATATCAATAAACATACAAGCAGGACCACTTGTGTTCTCTTTTTATTAAAACTAGCATGTTATCTCCCTAGCGGGTTTATAAAACATTTCATAAAAAAAATAAAAGAGTGCGAGGCTATGAACTCACGTTGGTTTGGAAAGGCGGGTTACCGGCAATTAGGATGTACTGTGTGTGCCTCGATCACGGGATACCTTACAAATAATACTCGATCTTAGACTATGTCGAATAATATTTATAAAAGTTGTTATGTATATGTAATGATGTCATAAACATGATGATAAAGTGGGATTTTATCACCTTATACAACATTGTTAGTTGTTAAGTATATTGTTAACTTTGTCTTTTTATACTAGTTTTAGCCCATTTACATATTAAGGCCCAATAGGCCCATTAAGAGTCTAATATATTTTTGTTAGTCCATTTATCTACTTAGGACCAGGCTTATACTCATATTTGGGCCCAAGTGGGTTGAGCCCAGGAGCAAGTACAATAATGCTAACCAACTAGTTGGTCCTAATAGTCCAACAAGGCTACTTCGGTCTATTATGTGTCCATATGTTACAAAGCTCGGGTTTGTCGGTTTTTACTTGTTAAATGTGTTTAATATCAGTAGATGGTTTATAAAACATTACATTAGATGGGTCCGACCATCTAGGTTCTATTTGGTGAAAACGCCATTCATTCAGTTTTAGCCGAAAAGACGTAAAAATCATATACATAGTTTATAGTTAGAAAACTAGTTGAGTTTTACTTTTATAAAATATAATACTTATTAGTTATAGTACATAAACATATGTTATAATAGTTATTATCATTTATTTACTTTTATATACTTATTTTATATAGTATTTTACTTCAAGTGGCCTTTTAATATTATATACCTTATAGTCAAATGTGATGTCAAAAGTCAAGTTCACAATTTTGATCATATCTTGAGTTCTACAAGGAGTTAGAACCCCAAAATTTTAGTGTATAAACTACATGGTATTCTGTACAAATAACTCTTCTATGGCTCCTGCTCAAACATCCTCTAAATATAAGTTTTAGTTCGTCCAAAACAGACCAGTCAGATTAGTACTTCAAAAGTATTTTTGCAATATCTTGCTCATTTTTAACATTCCATTGTGTGGCCAATTCACCACTTATGTAAAAATCATTTATCTATCATTGTATCTAATAATCTCATCCGTTTAATCAAGTGAAAATATTGAAACCTACTGTTTATTACAGCCTACTTATTTAGTTAAGATTTCATCAACTTTTACTTGTAGTTTTAGCCTTTTTAACCTAATCTAGTGACACAAAATCCCCATGCAATAGATTGATCATCATTTATCACCATCATACATATACATTTTTGAAGAAAATGGATGAATACATTTACAAAATTAATAAGATGATAGAAAGTAACAATCTTTATACCAACCAAGATGATGAAAAGGTTGAGATTTTTTGGATGAACAAGGCTTGATCTTGTCACCAAATCTTTAACTTAGCCAATGAACTTTTTGAAATCTTCAAATATATGAACACCTTCTTGAAAATCAGCCCTAGGACTCCATTAAAACTTATTTTCACAAGTAGCAATCACCTCCAAACAACCTCCTTTTAGGTAGCTATCAACATATGTTGAATATAGATTTAGTTGTAGGGTAAAAATTGATGATGATGGTGATTTGGTGATGGTGTTGGACGGCCAAAAGAGAGAGACGAGAGGGTTTGAATTTTTTTTATTAAACTTGCATGTATGAGAAGTATGTGAGAGAAATGGAGGGTTTTGTGTTTAAGCTTGTTATAAGACAAGTGTCTCAACACTTGCTATAATTTTGACACGAAAGGTATGTCCGCCCTTGTTGTGTCCACCCATTATAGGGGTGGGACAAGTGTAAACTTGTTTCATCCCCATTATTTTACGGGTACTCCTCGATTCTAGTTTCCTCGATTTACGTACCCTCGGGTTGATTTATGAAAAACGTTTTTATAAATTATGAATCTACGGCACAAAAATATTCTAATAAAAATTGTCTCATCAAAAACTGAGCACAAAAGCGTAAATACGTAAACCTAGGGTTTCCGGTTTTATCATAAAATACGCTAAATTATGCACGTAAGTCCTAATTTCATCCCGTAATTATGAGAGTTTATGAACCAACACAAAATAAGATTTCAAAGTAATATAGAGAATAATTTTTCTACCTGAAATGTCGGACTGTCACAAAAATGAAGTATGTAAACGTAAACACGTAACGTAGAGCTCTCCGGTTTAGACGTAGACGATGCTAATTTAAGATGTAAACCCTAATTTCTTCTCATAAGTGAGTGAGTTCATAATCTAACAATAAAATAATGATTATAAATAATACTTGAGAATAAAATAACGACCTTAAATTGACGGATTGTCACAGCATTTCCCCCTAAAGAGGATCTTTGTCCTCAAAGATCAATTCATCTTACTACTCACTTCTTATAGAGTCAAAGACATGTGGCATTTCCTCCACATTCGCTCTTTTCTCTCAAGCGTAATCCATTATAATACGCGAGTTTCATCAAACATAACTATGGGAATACGATCATGCTTAAGTTGGCTTATTTTCTCTTTCCATGATCTCCACGGGTTTTCGATGAATGCAACTTTTTGCTGACCCAAACTTCGTTAAGAAATAATCAGATTTTCACTTGATATACATTTTATCAAGTTCAATATACGGAACATATTTCATGCAGCCCTTGAAGTCCTAGGGTAGTCTAGCTCATATGCCTCTCGGACCAACTCTTTACATTATCTCAATGGTCCCATACAACGGGGATTTAGCTTCCCACGATCTTTCAGATCATCAATTCACCTTTCCACGATGAAAATACTCGGCATAAGTTTGCTACCCATCCTGCACTCCAGGATCTACATCTCACATTCACATAACCTCTTGCCCACTACCGGCAGTCAATAATCAGTTTCTAATTTCCACAATCATTTTAGGTCTCGTGGGTCGGGTATCCTCAAAAGATTTGGTCTCAATCCTAATGCGATAATTATCAATGATCACCTATCGAAAGGTAAATGCTCATCCTAGAGACTACCATAGGTCAATCATACAAGCACAAAATAAGACTTCTAGTGTCTGTATCATTCCTTCACCTTGTCCCTCCGATTGTGGGTGGTAAGCAGTACTCTCATCAAGATTCGTTCCTAATGACTTTTGAGGGGTTCTCCAGAAATTCGATGCGAAGCGAGGATCTTGATAGAGATGATCGATACACGCACACTATGCTTACACAACTCCTTTAAATATAAATGAGCCAACTTATCCATCGAGAACCCTTCATTAATTGAAATTATATGAGCGGATTTGGTCAGTCTATAGACGATGATCCAAATCGAATCAACTTCAGATAATGACCTTGGAAGATTTGTGATAAAATCCATTGTGATTCTATCCCACTCCCAAACTGGAATAATAAGCTGTAGAAGCAATCCTGATGGATTTTGGTGTTCAGCTTTGACCTTCGCAAAAGTTAGATATTTACTAACTTATGTGGCGATGTCGGATTTACGTTCATCCTTCAGTACAAATTCTTCAGATAAAGATACATTTTATCAAAAATGGCATGAATAGAATACTTAAACTTATGAGATTCCAATATGACTAAATCTCACTAACCTCCATATTTAGGCAACCACAAACGACCTTTTAAACACTTAACGCCATCGGCTCCCATCTCTAATGGTTCTCATTAGCCGTGAAACCCTTCATTATCTATTTTATCCTTTTTACAAGCATCGGCTTGTACCTTTTTTTAATTTTCTCGGGCAATTTATTATGTCTGGTTAATACTAAGGATCACATCTTAATTTGTTATCTATTCCTTCTACATAATGCATCAGCAACTACATTCACCTTCCCTGATGAAATAAATAACATGACCATAATCACTCAGAAACTCAATCTTATTTACACGGCTTCATGTTTAGCTCTTCCTAACCCAAAATATTTTGTAGGCATTTGCGTTTGGTGAATACCGTACACTTAATGCCACACAAATAATGTTTCCATAATTGAAGAGCAAAAACTACCGCTCTAGATTTCAAGTCATGGGTTACATGTTTTTTTTTCATTCTTCCTAAGTTTCCTTAATTCCTCTTAGGTTGACTATAGGTATGCACCAACATCTACTTTTAAGTGAGTTTAGTTAATGGTCTGGGTATGAGGGAATAATTCCTTAATAAACCTTCGATAAATATCTGTCAAACCCAAACATCTTCGCACTTCCTTTTTGGTATATCCCAAAGCCTTAATGGCTCCGATCTTTGAAGAGTCAACATAGATTCCACTACCATTAATCACATGGTCAAACAATGTAAGGATCAAGCCTTAAATCACATGATAAATACTTAGGGTACAGGTTTTCGCTTCTCGGCTAGCTCAGGGTAGTCTACAGATGGTGTTGAATCCAAGATCGTTAGACTCAAGCAGTCGAAACCATTTTATCTAGGATAATCATCATTCATATGATTTAACATAACGGAAAATTACAATGATTAGAACAAGATGTTTAACAAAAAAAAATTCTTCCCAAAGGGTTTGTATTATTGATTAACACAACCCACTCTAGGTGTGTACATTGAATCCCACACCTAGAGATCAAAGCAACAGTAGGCTACATTGTAGTAGGAATGAATAAATAAAACCTACGGCTTTCACACACGATTCATCAAATTCATGAATGCCACACGTGCATTGGTCAATCCAAACGGTATCAAATGAAAATCATAATGTCCATTACGTGTTCTGGACGTAGTATTTGGAATACCTTCCTTGCGGATGTAAAGTTGATAACAACCAGACCGTAGATCAAATTATTGGAATATACGCTAGAACCTTGTAAATGATCGAACAAATCTTTCATCTTGAGTAATGAATATAAATTTTGATCGTCAATTTATTCAGTTCATGGTAATAAATGAATATATGGAATGATAATACCGTAGCTCTCCAAGGCGACAAGTCCGATAGGATAAAAGCTTTTTCCGACAACTCTCTTAGTTGCACGGTAATTCTTTTGATTTAGATGGTGCTGACATATGGTGCACACGCCAAAGGTGCAGCACCGAGAATATAATCAATATGAAATTCAACTTTCCTTAATGGCGAAAGTCTAGGTAATTCATCAACAAATACCTCAGAAATTCCCAGATAAGAGGAACATCTTCTTATTTAATTCACCTTAGGTTCTTTCTAGATTACAAGATCTATGACTAGTTCACAACCATTTGTCGTATAATTCCAAGCCTAAATGCAGGATACGGTCACCCATCAGGAATTATTTAGATCACCTTTGATAATCAACATATTATCTTTTAGGGGAATTATACTCGTGTTCCCATCAATTAAGACAATGACATCATGTCATAATCAACCAATCCATCCTAATGGCACTACCATCTTTCTAGTTGTATTACCATTGATAAGACAAGAACAACTTAGGAGGCTAAGTATACATCCTTTTTGAATCTTATTAGTGCTCACTACTTCTCCATTAACCAAAAGCTAAGAATAATCTTTCACAAATCAAGAATATCTGGAGACATAACTATCATTAAAAGAGTAAGGTCAATGCGTGATTTACGCGAGAGAATTTCAAATCATATAAAGACGAAAACATGAACGAATATGGATATATCCCATGTTTTCATGATTTGTGTATGCATCCAAAAGCACATCGGATCGTTACCCATGTCATTCATATGGAATCTAATGAAAATAAATGACAGGAACGTCGATACACCCAGTCAGGTATCAACACTTGATAATTAGAAAATTTTACAAAGAATATTACCATGAGATAATTGAACAAGAAGGGGATGTCAATTGTCAAATAAGACAATATCCACAAATGAGTAAATTTGATTCGGAAAAATGGTACGGGGACATATGTAGGTGTCCCTAACAATATGTCCCTATTTTGCACTTCTTGAAGATCTCATAAAATTAAATCTTTCACAATTACCAAGAAAAATGTAGTGTTTATTAACAATTTTATGGTGACTACTAATCAGCCTTGCATGGTTGGTATTGAGTATCAACACGTCTTTTAGGAAAAAGAACGTATAAATGCGGCAAGTATTAAACTCGACGATTTAGGAAAACCGACAAGTCGAATAAATGCGGGTTCGTTCTCGAAGGAGGTGTGTGTATTAATGTGCCAATATAAAATATCAAAATTTGGATTAGTGACGTTTTTGGTTTAGAAGAGAAAAAGTAAAGACGAGCTACGATTACGATTAAACTACGACCTAATGACGTAAAACGATGACGTAATTACGTAAAACGCGACAAAATTAAAAATTAAACCTAAAAATTAATTAAAAGTTTAAACTAAGTCTAAAATAATATAAATAAGAATAAATATCCAATAAATATATTTTAAAACCTTTTAATAATTAAATATTCAATTTTAAATGCTAATTAAAGCCCTAAAATTAAATATAATTAAGAAAAAGCCCAAAATATTATTTTATTGAACAAATAACTCACTTATATTATTTAAAGACTAAAAAGTATTTTTCCTAAATTTTAAAAAACTATTTTTCTATTTTTAAAAGGCTAAAAACTATTTTTAAACTAAAATAATCATAAAAAATAATAAAATAATGCCAAAAATAATTTGACAATTTTAAAAATCCTAAATTACACTAATGAATAGTAGAAAAATGAAAAAGTTTGAAAAATGTAAAATTTTTCACTAAAAGACAAAACAGATTAATAATTAAACCCTAATTAAACTAATTTAATTATAAAAAAATAATTAAAAAGTGAACAGTGAAATAATTTTTAAACTAAAAATCTTAAATTAATTTTCTTAATCTAACAAAATTTTTAAAACAAAAAAATATTAGTTTTTTACACTAAATGCCAAAAAACAGTAATTAAAAAGTTAATTAAATTAGCTAATTAATCAAAAAAATATCAAATGAACAGTAACTGGAAAATAAATTAAACAGAAAATTCAGAAATTAAATAAGAAAAATATTGAAAAAAGAATCAAGTCCTAAATCCTAAATTAGGTCACTAAAGACAAAAATTCTTAAAGCTGAAAGTGACACTTGGAGTGTTTTTGTCCTTAAGCTAAGCAGGGGGAACTAGTTACACTAGCAGTGGGAACTTGGTTCCCACTGGTAGCAATAAAAAACGGGTCTGGTGGGTTTCCTTGTTATACTTTGCTTGTTGGTTGATTTTGCTTGGACAATTGGGCACCCCCACACTCATGGAAGTGTGGGGAGTCAGAATAAACAGAAAAACACACAATCACAATACAAATATCACACAAACATCCACAATTATAGTAACTGTATAACAGAAAGATGTAGTAGGCTATTTTGCTGATGTGTTATGCACAATTCTGAATTTCCAATGGCCAAATCTTGCTCAAAACATAACCAAATGACTTTAAACTAATCTTAAACCCTAGATCACCCTATCTTCTAACAATCAACACAAGTTCAAGGGATATTTTACACTAAAATGGACAGAAAAGAGGATTTGCTGATTTTTATGATATGTTACCAATATTGAGCATGCAAATCTGATTTTAACCTACAAAACCTAAAGCAAATGACTGATATTAACTACCACTAACAAATGGAGTCTGTTAAAACTGATTTTAAGCCAAGAACTGATCTATTACTTGCTTTTCAACCTAGTCCCAAACACCCCTTAATTTCTGAAATCAAATTTTTCTCACATAATATCAAACAAACTTAACTAAGACTGATTAAACACTACCATAGCATGCATAACTTACTTAAATTAGCATAAACAAGCAATTAATCTATCACTTAAACAGGTTCCTACAAATTCATATAACTTCACATAGAAACTTCAAAATTTGCACCAATGGGGTTCAAAGCCCATACCTGGCTGAAAGCCTTCCAAAGGAATGATTAGGGAGCTTGTTGTGAAGCTTATGAAGTGTAGAGACTGGCTACTTATGGAATCCACAATGGACCCAAGCCAAAAATATCTTCAAATAGGTAAAAATGAAAGGAGAGTGCAAATGAGAAAGATGATGATCTTCTTGCTTCTTGTTGCCTGCACAATCACCACAAAACAAAGAAATAGACTACAAGTAGCAAAGCTACAAGCTTTTGGCTTGTAACTATTGCTACAGTGAAATGTAAGAAAAACAGAAATCAAATTTTTGAAAGAAAAATCTTAAAAAAAAATCTTGAAAACCAACATTTGAAACTAACTGAATCTTGACAGAACTATAAGTCTTGGAAAATCATCTTGGATCCACTTTCACTTCCCCAAGATGATTAATCCAATCTTATAAACAACTTTCCAAAAACACCCACACAGATTTTCTGAAAATCACTAAAAAAACAGAAACTTAATGAATCTTTAAGCTAAATTGCAACACGAATAAAATTTAACTAAAACAAGTAATGAACTTGGGAACTCAGTAATATTTGCAAGAATTGATAAGAAACTCTAAATATTTTTTCATTAAATTTTTTTTACAAATAAACTGGAACAAAAAGCTTGTCACAAGTCGACATAGCTTTATATAGGGAATAAAAGAACAATCTAGAATGCTGAATAAAAAATTACTGAACATAAACCCTAATTCTCTAAAATCCCTAAAAAGTCCCTGGTCAAAGTCTTGATTCTTGGTCCTTGTCAAGCCCATGTGGTGTGTTAGCTGTCATAATTTGATCTTGGACGTCCATGAACCATTGGAGAACACGAAATCCTCTATAGCCGTTGATTCTCTAGGGTCTTCTTGTTTTCTTGTGTGCAGGACATGTGGGGGGGACCATATTGATGAGCTGGTGTAGGTTTTGAGGGTTGGGAAATGATGTTGACACCCTCAATCATGTATCTGGACAGTATTATAACAAAGCCCTTTGTTTTGATAAAGATGAGGATTAGGGTTCTTTGGTGATTAAGATGATGAATAGTTGGGTTTGATGCAGGTTTAGGGTGGTGATTAATGTTTCCCACGTCTTTGTATTTTTAAAACATGGTTTAAAAAAAGTCTGATTAATAAAAGGTAAGTAGGGTTTGACGTGGAAAGAAGGTGGTATGGGATTGGTGGAGTGGGGAGTGATGGGTGACGTGGCTTGGTGAGATTGGAGGGAAAGGTTTTGGTTGTCTGGGCAATAAGCACCCCCAAGGTTCCAAGTTCTTGTCATTTAAACTTTAACTGCTTAATACCCATTTTCCTTTGTTAAATGTTTGGGCATTTGGCAAATTTAGTCCTTTTAAGTTTAATAAGATGATCATAAGGACTAAACTTGTAATCTTTGAGATCTTCAAGGGCCATACTTGTATAATCTTGGAAATTTAGGGACCCCAATGTAATATATGAGTTTTACAGGGGTATAAATTGCCAAGTCTTCCAAATTTGAGGGACCATTCTTGCCAATTCTTCAAACTTGAAGGACTTCAATGGAAAATCATGATTCAGGTCCAGTTCTTTGTGCGGCTTCGTTTCCCGTGTTCATTTTTGCTTGATTCTTGTAATATTTTGGTGAATTCACGATATCCGTACCTAAAATACACAATGAACAAACACATGCATATTTTTGGGTATTTTGATGATATTTTAAGCGTTTTAAGCCTGATTTGGACGATGAGACTATGTATAAATACAGTCTCATCACTCCCCCATACTAAACCATTGCCGTGTCCCACGCAATGCTAGAATTAAGTATCATAGCACTTCCAAAATTCATTTTATGATGATTTTTATTGAAGACATAAATTTAAATCAACTACTACACGCGTTTTAGACATAATGTATTGTTTTCATCACGATTAAGTGACTTTTGGGATCATAGAACAAGAACACGTGAATGCTTCGTTAGAAATAATTTCGTCATCCTCGATTTTCACCCAATTCCATGCTAAGCGTGTAATGAGATCATTGTTATTATAAGTTAGCAACACGATCACATCTCATGAGTGTTAATTACGAACCTAAACTCCCTTATTCCTACTTGGTATCTCTTATATTTTATTTTTGTCTTAATGATCACGAGGATACATCATTGACTTATGCGTGAATAGAGATTAAGTCTAAAAATAGAGTTTTAACGGTGTAACCAAAATCATTAAATTAATAATTCACCCCAATAGACAACGATGTAAAAAAATTAAGTCAACAAGAAGGATCGATAAACACGGTTTTATAACGGTTTTGAACATGAGACTTATTACCAAGACTTTTATACGCCCCCTAACGGAAGGGCCTTATTATCTTTGGTTTACCTCCATCTTTTATTCAACTTCGCCATGAAGCTTTTATTATGACTTCGGTCTTGCCTTGCCTTTTATTATCCACCTCATCGGCGGTTTTATTAGCCAAAGACGTATATCCTCACGCTAAAGCGAATTTTGGATCTTTAAGGCTTCGAAGATTAAGGCTTGATTCACTTTCAATTTGGGCATAGATTTTTCGGCCTTGTGAGCTTCAAATTTTTTGCTTAATTTAGGTGAGCACTTGAAATCTTATTATTAGGTGAAGCTTTCGATTATTCGGGTGCCAATACTTCAAAACCGTGACGCTGGCGATACCTTAATGTTTTCCCAATTTAATTACATGGAAGCTACTAAAACAAATTAGAAACCAACAATAGTGACTAAACCGCTAAATCAATATTTATTAACAATTTATTATGCAAAAGCGTGGGGAGAATAAGCTAATAATTACTACACATGGGATCGTGACAATTACGAGACTTATAAATAATTCTATCATTTCTCGTCCTCATTTAAGAGACTTAGCCTAAAAAGTTAAGGAATCGAAGCAAAGTGCTCAACACGCACGGTCGAGTCAAAAATTACTCTCATTTTCACCATCGGAAAACCTACATTCGTGTCTTAAACACTTATGAAAAACAAGAAAATTTTTAAAATTTGGCCATTTTTAGCCTTATTTTGCAACAAAATGATGACAAAAGATGAATATTGGATTGCGTGGTGACGTAAGCAAGGTGAAGTATCTACTCACCCCCCATACTAAAACTAAACATTGTCCTCAATGTTTCGAGTCTAGGGGTGAAAACACCCCCATACCAGAGACGAAGTCGAATGCTTAATCTCGAGTATGGAAAGGGTAAAACAAATAACCTAAAAGCCGTTTATGAATTCTGCTAATAAGATAAACGTTAGAACATAAAAGGATATCATCGGATATGGGAATCTCCAAAGGCAACGATCGAAGCTCGAGTGATCCATAAAACGAACACGAGAGGCATCAATGATGACGATGAACCTAATAAATCACAATCACAAACAACCACGAAACAAAGGTTGGAAGAGCACAAGTCCCCTCGTTACATTAACTAAGAAAGCGATAATATTTACAAGGATAAGCATGAGAATCCCCCACGAAGCACCTTGTTTTTGATAACCGAGTCAAAAGCTCGACTCGAATCCCCATAAATGTGATCATTTAGGGATAATCTTGGTATGGTCATTTTTGGTGGGGCTTACATGATAAACAAGGCTCAAAAAGTACATGGAGTACTTTAAAAACCCGATATACGAATACCGGGGTCAAAGATAATGTGACAATCCGTCAATTTATGGTTGATATTTTATTCTCAATATTTATTTGAAAATATTATTTTAATGATACAATATGAACTCACTTATTTTTGGGAAGAAATTTGGATTTACGTCTTGGATTAGCATCGACTACGTCTAAACCGGAGAATTCAACGTTACGTGCTTACGTTTACTTACACCGTCTTTGGTGACAGTCCGACATTTCAGAAAATAAATTTATCTGAGAATATTATTTTGGAGTTTTAAATTTGTGTTAGTTCATAAACTCACAAATTTACGAGAAGAGATTAGGACTTACGATTTTATTTTAACGTCCTTTACGACTAAACCGGAAACCTTAGGATTACGTATTTACGTTTTCGAACTCCGTTTTCGATGAGACAATTTTTATTGGATTCGTTTTGTGACGGTGATTCATAATTTATAAAAACATTTTTCGTAAAACGACCCGAGGGCACGCAAATCGAGGAAACTAGAATCGAGGAGTACCCGTAAATAAGTGGGATGAGACAAGTGGGACACTTGTCCCACCCCACATCAAAACCGGCCCTAACTAGCAAGTTTATACACTTGAGGTGTCAAGTGTAGCTAGAAGCCTTACACTTGTAAGCAAAGCTTACAAGTTAAGCTTTAACACATCAAAACCATTAACTTAAACCACTCTTCTCATATTCAACCATGCAAAACACTCTCCTCTCTCTCTCTAACTCCATTAATGCCGTCCCTATCCTCCCCTTAAACACCCTTATTTGATCAAAATCAACCACAAATCTCATGTTATTTACACATATGTTGATGCCCTCTTGAAGCTCTCTTGAATGGTGGTGATTATAACATCCAAGGAGGAGTTCCCATGGAGTATCAAGGCTGATTTTCCACAAGTAGTTCATGGAGCATGATGGTCTTGAAGATGGTCATGGTTGTCTACAAGTTTCTCCATCAAAAACCATGTCAAAATCATAACCTACATCAACTTGGTGGTATAAAGATTGTCCTCCTCATCTTCTTGTTATTTTTGGTTATGTAATCATGTATTTATTTCCTATTGAATATATTTATGATGATTATATGATGATAAAAATGTTATGTGGGGATTTGTTGTTGATAAACATGATTAAAAAGGTGAAAAATCATAAGAAACAAGGTTAAAATCTTGTTTAAATTACATGGCTGTATAAAACAGTAAAGAAACATGTTATAAACTGATAAAATGATGAAGTAGAATTGATATACAGTAAACTATGAGTCTTGTACACATGTGAGAGTTGACCATGGAATGGAATCAAAATAATGAGTGAGATATGATCAGAACAAGTTTGGGGTATAAATCTGAAGTTACTGTTTTGGACGATTTTTAGAAAATACTTAAAGGATGATTCAACAGTAGCTATAGGAGAGTTAAATGTAGCAAATATCATATAGTTTATGTGATAAAAATTTGAGCTTCTATCTCCATGTAGAACTCAATATATGGCATTTTTGGTGAAGATGAAGTTGAAAATCAGATTTTTGGAAATTAAAGAATAATACTATTATATAAGCACTCACATTTTAATATATAAAATGTAAATAAAAACCCACTAACTTATAAAACTTATTTATATAAATATATAAAAGGTGTAATAAGTGTATAAATGATGAAAATGGAAACTTGTTAAGTTTTATAAGTTATAAAACTATAAACATGATTTTTGCTACTTTTTCGGCTATTGCCGTAAAATTAACGTTTTTATTAAATAAAACTTAGATGGTTGGAACCGTCTAATGAAAACTTTATAAAACTTATATAATGATATATAGACATGTATAACAAGTAAAAACCGATAAAACCCGAACTATAGGGCATACGGACATTAACGAGCTAAGTAAACATATTGGACTAATACTTGGGTTAATAATTGGACTACATAAGATAAACACCCATAAAAAGAACTTATTGGGCTTAACCCATTTAGGCCCAACTTGGAAAGTATACATACTGATAATATAGGTACAAAATGGATTAAAATAAGTTAAATAACTTATAATAAGCTTATTGGACTTAAGACACGCAAACGGGTAAAACTGGTAAACTAATATAAAAGTTATCGACATATAACACTAAAAGGAGTAAACGAGAATATGTAAACCCACTTGATCATCATATATATATAATCATCATATGTATACATAATTGGTATTTTTATAAAGTCATTGGACATGAGTCTAAGACCAAGTATTATTTGTCTAGGTTTCCGTGATTGAAGCACGTACCGTACGTCCGAATTGCCGATAACCCGCCTTCCCACATCAACGTGAGTTCATAGCCTCGCACTCTTTTAAATGTTTTATAAATGTTTTATAAACCCGCGAGGGAGATAACATGTTAGTTTTTATAAACTTAGGACACCATTTGTCCCGATTGTTTGTTTATTGATTTTGGACCCGAATGATTGAATGACCCGATTGTATGACCCGATAAATGATTAATGGACCCGATAGATGAAATAAAATGGATTATTAAAGTTAGGTTATGTCACTAAAAGTCCCATTAGCATGAATTGTGAACTACCGGGAGTTGGTAGACGCTTATGCATTTAATAGTACTATTTGGGGACGATCACCCCAGTTCGCGCCTTGACGGTTGATCCCCGTCGTGCCACATTGATTGGTAAGCGAATTAATGTATGAGAAGATTTCAATAGTGTGACCTTTGTGACGACACGCTACTTTTAGATGGGCAAAATTGGTATCGGGTTAGCTACCCGTTTTGATTTTAGTAAGGTAACAATGTCATGCGACTTATAATAATCCAATCACCAAAATATTACTGGACGCTCCGAATTACGATGTATTGCCTGACTAGCAATACTGGGTCATACTATTGATATTATGTTGGTATTTTGGTTTTCATAACCATATTCATATAACGGTTTTTATTTGATTTTATACAACGTCATAAGACGTATTGTATGATGTTATTACGACATTGGCTCGTATAATAATTTTTAAGGCAAATGCCTATATTATGATTTTCGATAAGGATTTATATAAAATGACTTTGGCTATTTTATGGCCTATTACAAAGATTTGTATAAAATGATTTTGGCTATTTTACGGCCTATTACAACGATTTGTACGAATTGATTTTTGGTACTAATTTTATACCAAAATTATATTGATGGAATTTATTAAACTCTATGATTTCACTCGGCGTTATCGCTGACCTTTTCTTTTAACATGTTTTATCTCAGGTACTTGAAGGTAATTCTCGGGAAGACGACAAGAATTCATGGCCCGCACTTAAACAATATTTTTCCATTCAACACCTTGTAAAACTTTTGTATGAAATGTAATGACTTGGGACCGATGTAACTTTGATGTTTATGAATGGAAATGACTTAATATTAAACGACGCGATTTTTATGCGTTGTCTATGATGTGAGTAATGTGCTATCCCGTAACACCAACTAGTCTTCCGCTGTACTATGTTGTATAAATTTGGGGGTGTTACAGTTTGGTATCAGAGCTCTCGTTATAGAGAACGAAAGATTTTTAAAACTAAGGTTTTGAATAAAACATTTCAAAATCTTTTAACTAAAAACATTTTTCTAAAAATGTCTAAAAATCTTTTGACTATAACGGTGCTGAAGAATTCCCGAGTTACCGACAAGGCCAAGACTGAGAAGTGTTATTTTAATATATATATATATATATATATATATATAACTTAGATTATATATATGATGTAATTTTATTACATGATTGTTTGATGATTATTTTGATTTTTATACGAGGTATCTATACGACGTAGATTGTCACAAGTAACCCTAAATCCCCTAGTAAATTAATAGAAGCTATTCTCATAGGAATTCTAGCTATCCTAGATCTAAACCAAGTTGTGGATATCTATGATCCCAACAAAATGGTTGATATTCGTAGAAATGTAGATATTAGTTGATTATGATATTGAAAAAGAATTGGCGAGATTAAATCTGATATCGATGTCATGACGATCTTTCCTTATAAGAGTGGAGTTTGACAAAATGTTACCACCTAGGAAGATGTCATCTGCTTCGTTGTCATCCAATTCTTAAATTGAAATCGAAAGGGTGAATGTTGCACTTGAGGCTGTTATTGGAACCATTACCCAAAAGCCTCATGCCACTAATACCTTTCCGAGAAATCTAGTTGAATGATCAAGTCATTTCATATTAATGACTCGTTTGATAATTGTTGTTGTAAGAGCTAATAGGATTGGAAATTAAGTGTTGATTCATATTGAGATTGTATTGCCTTTACAAGGCAAAAGAATAAGGTTGTAAGTATTGGAGAATGAGGTAGAATATCGCATTGAGTATAAGTTGATTGAAACTTGAATAAAGTAAAATTTAACTTGTATGGGATATAAGATTGTTAAGAGGAAGTCGTTAAGTTTTGTGATTGAATTATAAGGTTTTAATTGATTGTTGATTCGTGTTAAGGGTTGTTCCTAGGCCATTGTCCACTAACGAGGATGCCCAGTGTCCAAGAAATAAATTGAAGAAATCTTCTTCTAAATTGAGACCGATGGATCTTCCGGGACAGGCAGAGCACCTAATGACTCTTGTAGATTAGTATTCATCGTGGTATCTTTTGAAAATAATCCCTAACTTAACTGAGACATCAGTTGGTAGGATGAGTTCTGAGAATTGTATGACATAGTGACATGTAATGTGTTACGGTACAATTTTGACTTGTTTGTGATTAATGAAAAAGACTACCTTTGATTGCTAAATTCTACATGTATCTATGTTATTTATCTTTTATTGCTTCATCCTAATGTTCGCATTAGTGATGCAACCATTGAACAAGTACTCATCTCGATTTGAGTTACGTTGTGGATTATTCTTTTTGAGTGCCATCGAGATCATGAACCTCATGATTAATTGGCTAAGCTCATTTCATATCATATTGTAGTTAGTTCTTGGTGAACAACTTTTCATCACTCTTCTGCAGATCACTCATTGTTTTTATAAAGTTAAAACGGTATCCTTTGAGAAAATTTAATTTTCATCACAAAAAGGATTATTCAAAGTGAGATTTATAAGTGATTGTCATCGAAATGAGGTTGTTTATAAAGTACCTTGGAAAACTTAATTGTTTTTATAACAAAGAAAATCTTTATAAATTTATTTTTGATTCTTATTTAAGAATTAAGCATGAAAATGTTTTATTATAAACATGATGATAAAATTTTGACGAACTGAGTATTGTATCGTTAATCTTGAAATTGTATATAGTTGCGCGCCTACATACAATTTGGAATGGACTATGCAAGACTGATTAGTAGTCACCATAAAACTGATTAATAAGCACTACAATTTCTTTGAAGATTGTGAAAGATTAAATTTTATGAGATCTGCAAGAAGTGTAATATAAGGACATAATGTTAGGGACACCTACATATGTGCCTGTAACACTTATTCTTCTGATTCGAATTTACTCATCTGTGGAAATTGTCTTATTTGACAATTGACAATTCTTTCTTGTCCAATTCTCCCGTAGTGAGATTCTTAGGAAAAGTATCTGATTACCGAGTGTTGATACCCGACTGGATGTATCGACATTACTATCATTTCTTTTGATTTGGTCTCATTTGAATGACCTGGGTAACGATCCGAGGAGCTTTCGAATGCGTACTCAAATTATGAAAACATGGGATATATTCATATTCGTTAAATGTTTTCGTCTGTATCTGATTTGAAATTCTCTCGCATAGGTTATGTGTTGACCTTACTCTTTTGAGGTAGTTATGTCTCCTGATATCCCTGAAATTGTGAAGGATTATGAGTTATTATTAGTCTTTTGAGAAGCTCACATCTTATCAACGGCAATGCAACTGAAAAGTTAGTAATGCCAGTAGAATGGATTGATTAATTATGACATGACGACATTGTCTTGATTGATGGGAACTCGAGTAGAATTCCCCTAAATGATAAGATGTTGATTATCAAAAGTGATTTCAATAATCCCTGATAGGTGGCTGTATCCTGTATTTAGACTTAAAATTATACCATGAATGGTTGTGAACTAGTTATAGATATTGTAATCTAGAAGAACCTAATATGATTTATTAAAAGATGTTTCTGTTATCTGAAACTTTAGGAGGTATTTATTGATGACTTACCTAGAATTTTCGCCATTAAGGCAAGTTGAATTTGGTATTGATTATATTCTCAGTGTTGCACCTGTGCCTTGTGCACTGTACGTCAGCACCATCTGAATTAAAGGAATTACCGTACAACTGAGAAAGTTGTCGGAGAAAGATTTTATTATACCAAGCCTGTCATCCTGAAGAGCTATGGTGTTATCTTTCCTTATATTTATAGATTACTGTGACTGAGTAAATTGACAATCGAAAACGATATCCATAACTCGAAATGGAAGATTTGTTCGATCATTTACAAGGTTCTTAGTGTATGTTTTAATGATTTGATCCTTAGCATGGTTATCATCAACTTCGCATCTGCGAAAGAGATTATATATTCCAATCACTACATCCGGTACTTGTAATGAATATTATGAGTTTCACGTGATGTCGTTTGGATTGACTAATACACATGTAGCATTCATAAAATTGGTGAATCACGTGTGTAGGCTGTAATTTGATAAATTCATGCTTGCAATCATTAAGGATTATTTGTTTGTTAATACAAATAATAATGAGTTAATAATTAGTTATAAATTGCCCTGAATTGGCTAAACAATGAAAACCGGTACCCTAAATATTTAACACGTGATTAAAGACTTGAATCTTTACATGATTTAACCATGTGATTAAAAGGATAACGGAATATAAATTGACTCTTCAAAAATTAAGAGCCCTTTTAAGACTTTTGATTTTGCCAGAAAGAAATGGAAATATATTTTGACAAATGTTTTAACAAAGGATTTTAAGGGATTATTCCCTTATACACAAACCATTTAACTAAACTTCTGTTTAGGGGTAAATGTTTGTGTATACCTTAAGACAACTTAAGAAGGATTGAGTAAAACTATTTAAACCATGACTTAAAATTTGAAACGATAATTTTTGTTTTTTCAAACTAAGAAAACTTTGACCAAAGTATAAATAAAGATTTTTCGAACATTTACGAATCTTATTAATTATTTTCGATAAATCAACAAAAGTCATGTTAATTAAATTAAAAATTATTTCGAACATTTTATATAATTGGTTGAACTAAGAAATTTAAAACGTTTACGCTTCATAAAAATTAACTAATAATTATTTAATTAATCATAATAATTATCGACGCTTTAGACGACGGATTGAGTAAAACGGATAAAAATGATAGATGAGACGAAACTAAAACATAGAAGATATGAAGAAAGAATTTTGAATAAATACAGTTATGATATTTATTTCATCAGGAGAAAGTGAACGTAATTACTGACGCATAATATAGAAAGAATAACTGAGTAAATTGTGGACATGATAATTACATCATCATGAGAAGTGAATGTAGATACTGACATATTATATAAAAAAAAAGATAAAGAATCCATTAGGACGTGTTCCTTAATAATGAATGTGCAAAATAAATCGCCGAACGATATAAAAATAAACGATGTTTGTAAAAAGGATAATATAGATTATAAAGGAGGTTCGCGGCTAATGTGAACCATTAGAATTAAGAAGCCGATAGCGTTAAATGTTTTAAAGGCCACTTGTGGTTACCTAAATATGGAGATTGTGAGATATAGTTATATTGGAATTTGTAAGTATAAGCATTCTATTTATGACATTTATGACTAGAAGTATCTTTGTCTGAAGATGTTGTACTGATGACAAATTATGAAGGCAGACGTCGCCTCACACATTAGTGAACGTCTAGCTATTGCAAAGGTCATCATCTGAATTTGATTAGATTTGGGTCATCGTCGACAGACTGACCAAATCTGCTAATATCATTCTCGTTAATGATAAATGCAAAAGAGTTATGTAAACATAGCGTGCCTGTATCGATCATCTATATCAAGATCCTCGCTTCGCATCGAATTTCTAGAGATTTGCTCAGAAATCATTGAGAACGAACCTTGATGAGAGTAATATGTACCATCCCAAATCGAAGGGACGAGGTAAAGTAACGATACAGAGTAATATAAGTGTTGTTTTATGTTTGAATGAATGACCTTTGGTAATAGACCATATAATTGTTTTCCTTTGGAAAGATTATCATTGAAAATCATCGTGTTAGGATTAAGATCGAATCTTGTTAGGATCTAAATCTTAGAGCATCTATAAGCAGGAGTTGAGATGAAGACATCCGACATACACCCATTGTGAGTTGGACATGTCTCTTAGGTTTAAGGTTTCCTATGATGGCGAACCTATCCTTGCAAAATACCCGACCTACGAAATCTGAAATGATTGTTGAAATTAGGATTTGATTATTAACTACCGATAGTGGGCAGGAGGTTATGTGAATATGAAATGTAGATCTTGAAGTGCCAAATGGGTAGCGAAGTTATGCCACAATTTTTAACCTTGGAAAAATGAATTCATGATCTGACAAATCATGGGATATAAGTCCCCGTTGTATGGGACCATTGAAATGATGTAAAAGTTGGGATTGAAAGGCATATAAGCTGGATCTACCCTAGGACTTCAAGAACCGCGTGAATTATGTTTCGTAAATTGCACTTGATGGAATATCTATCAAGTGAAAATCTGATTATTCTTAGTAGAGCTTAGATCGGCGAAAAGTTGCATTCATCAGAAACCCGTGAACATCATGGATAGAGAAAGTAAGTCAACATTTAGCCTGATCTTATTCCTGTAGTTATGTTTGATGAAACTCGCGTATTGTAATGAATTGCACTTGTGAGAAAAGACCGAATGTGGAGGAAATACCCACATGGCTTTAACTCTATAAGAAGCGAGTAGTAAGGTAAGATGATCTTTGCGGACAAAGATCCTGTTTAGGGGTAAATGCTGTTTCAATCTGTCAATTTATGGTTGATATTTTATTCTCAATATTTATTTGAAAATATTATTTTAATGATACAATATGAACTCACTTATTTTTGGGAAGAAATTTGGATTTACGTCTTGGAGTAGCATCGACTACGTCTAAACCGGAGAATTCAACGTTACGTGCTTACGTTTACTTACACCGTCTTTGGTGACAGTCCGACATTTCAGAAAATAAATTTATCTGAGAATATTATTTTGGAGTTTTAAATTTGTGTTAGTTCATAAACTCACAAATTTACGAGAAGAGATTAGGACTTACGATTTTATTTTAACGTCCTTTACGACTAAACCGGAAACCTTAGGATTACGTATTTACGTTTTCGAACTCCGTTTTCGATGAGACAATTTTTATTGGATTCGTTTTGTGACGGTGATTCATAATTTATAAAAACGTTTTTCGTAAAACGACCCGAGGGCACGCAAATCGAGGAAACTAGAATCGAGGAGTACCCGTAAATAAGTGGGATGAGACAAGTGGGACACTTGTCCCACCCCACATCAAAACCGGCCCTAACTAGCAAGTTTATACACTTGAGGTGTCAAGTGTAGCTAGAAGCCTTACACTTGTAAGCAAAGCTTACAAGTTAAGCTTTAACACATCAAAACCATTAACTTAAACCACTCTTCTCATATTCAACCATGCAAAACACTCTCCTCTCTCTCTCTAACTCCATTAATGCCGTCCCTATCCTCCCCTTAAACACCCTCATTTGATCAAAATCAACCACAAATCTCATGTTATTTACACATATGTTGATGCCCTCTTGAAGCTCTCTTGAATGGTGGTGATTATAACATCCAAGGAGGAGTTCCCATGGAGTATCAAGGCTGATTTTCCACAAGTAGTTCATGGAGCATGATGGTCTTGAAGATGGTCATGGTTTTCTACAAGTTTCTCCATCAAAAACCATGTCAAAATCATAACCTACATCAACTTGGTGGTATAAAGATTGTCCTCCTCATCTTCTTGTTATTTTTGGTTATGTAATCATGTATTTATTTCCTATTGTATATATTTATGATGATTATATGATGATAAAAATGTTATGTGGGGATTTGTTGTTGATAAACATGATTAAAAAGGTGAAAAATCATAAGAAACAAGGTTAAAATCTTGTTTAAATTACATGGCTGTATAAAACAGTAAAGAAACATGTTATAAACTGATAAAATGATGAAGTAGAATTGATATACAGTAAGCTATGAGTCTTGTACACATGTGAGAGTTGGCCATGCAATGGAATCAAAATAATGAGTGAGATATGATCAAAACAAGTTTAGGGTATAAATCTGAAGTTACTGTTTTGGACGATATTTAGAAAATACTTAAAGGATGATTCAACAGTAGCTATAGAAAAGTTAAATGTAGAAAATATCATGTAGTTTATGTGATAAAAATTTGAGCTTCTATCTCCATGTAGAACTCAATATATGGCATTTTTGGTGAAGATGAAGTTGAAAATCAGATTTTTGGAAATTAAAGAATAATACTATTATATAAGCACTCACATTTTAATATATAAAATGTAAATAAAAACCTACTAACTTATAAAACTTATTTATATAAATATATAAAAGGTGTAATAAGTGTATAAATGATGAAAATGGAAACTTGTTAAGTTTTAAAAGTTATAAAACTATAAACATGATTTTTACTACTTTTTCGGCTATTGCCGTAAAATTAACGTTTTTATTAAATAAAACTTAGATGGTTGGAACCGTCTAATGAAAACTTTATAAAACTTATATACTGATATATAGACATGTATAACAAGTAAAAACCGATAAAACCCGAACTATAGGGCATACGGACATTAACGAGCTAAGTAAACATATTGGACTAATACTTGGGTTAATAATTGGACTACATAAGATAAACACCCATAAAAAGAACTTATTGGGCTTAACCCATTTAGGCCCAACTTGGAAAGTATACATACTGATAATATAGGTACAAAATGGATTAAAATAAGTTAAATAACTTATAATAAGCTTATTGGACTTAAGACACGCAAACGGGTAAAACTGGTAAACTAATATAAAAGTTATCGACATATAACACTAAAAGGAGTAAACGAGAATATGTAAACCCACTTGATCATCATATATATATAATCATCATATGTATACATAATTGGTATTTTTATAAAGTCATTGGACATGAGTCTAAGACCAAGTATTATTTGTCTAGGTTTCCGTGATTGAAGCACGTACCGTACGTCCGAATTGCCGATAACCCGCCTTCCCACATCAACGTGAGTTCATAGCCTCGCACTCTTTTAAATGTTTTATAAATGTTTTATAAACCCGCGAGGGAGATAACATGTTAGTTTTTATAAACTTAGGACACCATTTGTCCCGATTGTTTGTTTAATGATTTTGGACCCGAATGATTGAATGACCCGATTGTATGACCTGATAAATGATTAATGGACCCGATAGATGAAATAAAATGGATTATTAAAGTTAGGTTATGTCACTAAAAGTCCCATTAGCATGAATTGTGAACTACCGGGAGTTGGTAGACGCTTATGCATTTAATAGTACTATTTGGGGACGATCACCCCAGTTCGCGCCTTGACGGTTGATCCCCGTCGTGCCACATTGATTGTTAAGCGAATTAATGTATGAGAAGATTTCAATAGCGTGACCTTTGTGACGACACGCTACTTTTAGATGGGCAAAATTGGTATCGGGTTAGCTACCCGTTTTGATTTTAGTAAGGTAACAATGTCATGCGACTTATAATAATCCAATCACCAAAATATTACTGGACGCTCCGAATTACGATGTATTGCCTGACTAGCAATACTGGGTCATACTATTGATATTATGTTGGTATTTTGGTTTTCATAACCATATTCATATAACGGTTTTTATTTGATTTTATACAACGTCATAAGACGTATTGTATGATGTTATTACGACATTGGCTCGTATAATAATTTTTAAGGCAAATGCCTATATTATGATTTTCGATAAGGATTTATATAAAATGACTTTGGCTATTTTATGGCCTATTACAAAGATTTGTATAAAATGATTTTGGCTATTTTACGGCCTATTACAACGATTTGTACGAATTGATTTTTGGTACTAATTTTATACCAAAATTATACTAATGGAATTTATTAAACTCTATGAATTCACTCGGCGTTATCGCTGACCTTTTCTTTTAACATGTTTTATCTCAGGTACTTGAAGGTAATTCTCGGGAAGACGACAAGAATTCATGGCCCGCACTTAAACAATATTTTTCCATTCAACACCTTGTAAAACTTTTGTATGAAATGTAATGACTTGGGACCGATGTAACTTTGATGTTTATGAATGGAAATGACTTAATATTAAACGACGCGATTTTTATGCGTTGTCTATGATGTGAGTAATGTGCTATCCCGTAACACCAACTAGTCTTCCGCTGTACTATGTTGTATAAATTTGGGGGTGTTACAGATAACGTCCTCGTTTTCGGATGAAAGACGAAACAGCGCTACTTCAACATGACCCCCAATGGGGTAGAAGAAAAGAGATGAGAAGTAGAAA
Source organism: Glebionis coronaria (assembly GCA_025667525.1). Lineage (NCBI taxonomy): Eukaryota > Viridiplantae > Streptophyta > Magnoliopsida > Asterales > Asteraceae > Glebionis > Glebionis coronaria. The sequence goes on from CM046882.1 coordinate 530,691,995, forward strand.
GGTGGGGAAATAGGTAAGTCAACATAATGAGCTAATCGAGGTAGACTCACACCAAGCAAACGAAAAGATTTTCCATTTATTGCATCGGTGGAAGACTGAGATTTCCCTTTACAAGCAATTCCGGGATCGTAAATCTCGTCCTCGGTGGAGAAATGTGAGGGAACATATGGGGCTTCCCCCATACTAAGACCACACCAACCGTCGTCAAAAGGAGTAGACGAGGTGGTAGCACTCATAAAACGATGTGATGACGGAGTTAAACATGTAGAAAAATCTTTTAAAACATTTTTAAAATCTTTTCCTTTTTCATCGTTTAAAAACTCTTTATGAAAACCCGATTGAATAATGTCGAAAATATTTGGCGTGTCAAATTCAAAATTAGTCGCGCTAAAAATCCTCACATTTAAGTCTTTGGTAGGAGGGGGTGGCGGATTATATAAGTTCTCAAAACGTTTGTCAATAAAGAACACCGCCCCCTCGGGGTCTACATACTCGTCATCCTCATGAACGTCAATCTCATCGATTTCTTCATCAAAGATAGGCTTGTCAAAACACGGTTTGTCATTCCCCTCCTTTAGTATCTTAGAAACTCTCTCGAAAAGATCACGATCAAGCACGAAACCATCATTCTTTTGTGGGGATCGTTGATAAGTTAGATCCTCACGAATGTGGTAAACGTCATTCTCAAATGAGGAGTGTTGATTAGGTAACTCCTCGAGAATGGGATTTTTAGTGGTCACATGAGTTGGTTCGTCATCGAAAATAAGACGTTCCAACTCATTGAGTTCATCCTCGATTTTGGAAAGATCGACCTCACTTGTAGGTGGAAGTGAAGGCATAAGAGCTAGCTCTCGTTCAATGATTTCCTCAATCTCGGGATCAAACTTGTAATCATCGTACTTCACATGTTTCTTCTTAGGAGAATCAAAAATTGCATGTGGATGTCGAAGTACGTGATCAATCTCGGCAAAATCGCCATCGTCATCGTCAAAGAAAAGAGTCGATGTGAGCACTCACAACCATGGTCTTACAAGTCGAATGACTATGCTTAGGTGACTTTTCTAAGACGAGAGGATCGATGTCGATAAACCCTTTAGCCTCAACGGGTGTTGGGCTAGGCAAAGGAGGCCCTTCGATGGAGTTAGAAGTTGAAGCCTCAAAGACGTGGTCCTTCGAAGGTGGTGAAGACGAGCCCATATTGGTCTTTGTCGTGATGGCACTAACGTCGCCCTTCGGAATTGGTGTTTCACTTGTTTCGCTAAAAACATCCCAAAGTGAGTTTTCATCCATAAATTTACACATACCCTTTTGAATTAGGTACACGTATTCTTTATCATTAAAATCATCATCTTTAAAACCGTTTTTCTTAATTCTTTCAAAACATGCATTAAGCTTCATTCTTTCCGCTAAAGTGAACATTTTTAAATCATTAGGATTTGAATCATTAGGTTTTGAAACCTCGGTTTTTTCATTTTCATTAAACCCTTGGGATTTTCTAGCGAAAAAGTCCATTTTCTCATCCCCATATCTCATAGTAAGTCTTCCCTCGTGAACGTCGATTACGGTTCCAGCCGTCGATAAAAATGGTCGGCCTAAAATAATGGGACGTTTAGGGTCACACTCGTAATCGGATATAACGAAATCCGCGGGAAAAACAAACTTTCCAACTTTGACATAGACATCCTCGGCTATTCCAATTGGTATAAGTGGAGTACAATTTGCAAGCTCGATTGTCATGTTCGTGGGGGTAAGCGAAGGCAATATCATCAATTTCCAAAGAGAATGAGGCATGAGATTGATGCTAGCACCTAAATCGGCAAGGGCTAAACATCCCTCAATCTCGGAAAAATCACAAGGTAGAAGAAATTGGCCCGGATCCTTTTCCTTTCTCGGCATACGCCTTTTGGGTTTTTTAAGAAGGATCGATGCACAAGTTTATTCAAGGGTTACTTTGGTAAGGTCGACAAAGCTCTCTTTTTGAACCGTGGATGGAATTTGAGGTACACGAGGGTGTGCACTCTTTTCCTTGGTCGCCACGTTCACCCCATCGACTTTAGAACAAGAAGGCGTCTTAGAAGTCGAGGGTTGAGAGAGATAAACAACACGGAATCCTTCAAGGTTAGGGGTAATCACACGACCTTTCTCACGAGACGAGGCGGCATTACATTGTTCCTTCGGATTTGCAATGGTGTCACTAGGTAACGAACTCGATGAAGCACCCGAGGTCTTGTTCATTATGGCCGAAAACATCTTTTTAATATCAATTTGCCCTTGCTCAATCTTCGTGTTTTGTAATTTCAATGTATTAGAAAAGTCGTTTTTCAAAGTACCAATTTCTCCCTCTAATCGTCTCATATTAGCCTCATTCGTTTTCATGTAGTTTTGAAAATCGTTTGACGAACTATTTTGATTTGAATTAAAGTTCCCTTGTTTTTGATTGTTTCTTTGAAAATTTCCTTGATTACCACTTGAAAAATTGTTTCCTTGATTGTTGTTGTTTGAAAAATTTGAGTTTTGATTATTATCTCGATTTTGCCAAGTTATATTACGACCTTGATTATAACCTTGATTTTGATTCGAAAAATTTCCTTGTTGATTGTTTCCTTGAAAATTGTTTCGATTTTGAAAATTGTTGCCTTGATTATAATTGCCTTGTTGTGATGGACCCGCGTTATTTTGATTTGGAAAATTGTTGTTTCCATTTAACGCACTCACATTCGACATTTGGCCATCCGTAGCCGCACACTCGTAATAATTATGAGGTCCACCACAAAACGTACACGAAACCTCAACCGCTTTCACCGTAGCGGGAGCGTCTTTCTTTTGCATCTCAACGAGAAAAGACGTAAACACATTCGTCAACTTGTCGACTTTTGCGTCAACTCTCTCAATGTCGCGATTAGAATTACTAACATTGGCGACATTGGCAACACTCGGTGCGGTTGCGGAGTTGGTAAACCTTGGATCGGTTTTCGATAATTATCAATGCATCTTTCGGAGTCTTACACAAAAAGTTGCCACCGGCGGCGGAATTCAACGAATCTTGTTCTTGAAAATTAAGACCGTTGTAAAACGTATCGATTTGGTGCAACTCGGAAAAACCATGGTGAGGACATTGCCTAAGCAATTCCTTAAAACGATCCCACGCGTCTCTAAAAGATTCATTCAGTTTTTGCTCAAATTTCGTAATTTCATTTTTGAAAAACGTCGTCTTAGACGGTGGGAAGAAATAATTAACGAACTTGGAAACGAGATCCTTCCACGTAGTTATGGAATTAGGTGGCTCTTTCTCGTACCAATCCTTGGCGGCACCATCGAGCGAGTACGGAAAAAGCATAAGCTTGACGACATCGGTGTCGACGTTCTTAAACTTGCTCGTGGCCAAAAGACGATCAAAATTTCGAATATGATCATGAGGATTATCGGCTTCACGGCCTCGAAACTTCGTAGCTTGGATCAAAGAAAGCATTCCTCTCTTAATCTCAAAATTCTCCGATTCGATAGCGGGAATTACGATCGCGTCTCCATAACTCTCGGTGGGCGCTTGGAGCAATTCCATCATCGAACGATTATCGACGATATCCTCTACGGTTTCTTCAACAACGATATTAGGAACGTCGGTTTCTAATTCTCGTCTACGTCGTCGATTCCTTCGATTACGATTGCGTCGATTTGAAGCTTCGCTAGAATTGGAATAATCCTTCTTTCGAGTGCGCATGCACTAAGCGTAGAATGGGTGGTAGCAAAGAAGATTCTTTTTGCGGCTTTTTGATTTTTCAATTTTTTTGGTTTTTGATTGTTTTTTAAATTTTTTGGACTTTTGTTGTATTACGTAGACACAAATCTACAAATCTCTCCTCGAATCGACTTTCTCGATTAAAGGAGCCTCAAAGAATGAAAACGATCACGTGGAGTGAATGCCTTCGATGACTTTAGAACGTTGGTGGAACACCAAAACGTTCAAGAGGGTTTAATCTTGAAACACAAGCAAATATAATATACGTAGATAATACTTGGGCGGCAAACCCTCGACTAGCCTTCTTTCTCAAAACACGCACAAGCAAGCGGAGGAAACGAGGCGGCGCTAAGCACTTAAGAGCCTTTTTCCTTAGGTCGTGAAATACAACCGCCTTATACCCACCTTATAGTTTGTGTTAATTGAAATTAAGCCTCACGAAAGTATTTATCTATTTTGCCTTTAAAGTTTTGCTTTAGATTCGAATACAATGATCGAGTGATGAAATCCCGAATCAAGGTTGCGTTTTCACGCCTTGGAGTACTTGTATATTTATTGTTCTTACGTAGATACAATATAGTAATAATATATTCACAAAAAACGAAAACCAATATATCTACAATATAGTAAAAGATTGTTTAGTGTTTAATTTAGGAAAATTAAACACGATTTATCTGGATACTATAATATAATAGAGAAAAATAACAAAAATGAGTATGTACGATATTCACGCTTTCCAAAAAATGAAAAGCAAAAACGCACTACTCACACAAACATGATAATAATAGTAATGGCACACTAAACACCTCCCCGGCAGCGGCGCTAAATGATATTGAGTATCAACACGTCTTTTAGGAAAAAGAACGTATAAATGCGGCAAGTATTAAACTCGACGATTTAGGAAAACCGACAAGTCGAATAAATGCGGGTTCGTTCTCGAAGGAGGTGTGTGTATTAATGTGCCAATATAAAATAATCAAAGTTTGGATTAGTGACGTTTTTGGTTGAGAAGAGAAAAAGTAAAGACGAGCTACGATTACGATTAAACTACGTCGTAATGACGTAAAACGATGACGTAATTACGTAATTACGTAAAACGCGACAAAATTAAAAATTAAACCTAAAAATTAATTAAAAGTTTAAACTAAGTCTAAAATAATATAAATAAGAATAAAAATCTAATAAATATATTTTAAAACCTTTTAATAATTAAATATTCAATTTTAAATGCTAATTAAAGCCCTAAAATTAAATACAATTAAGAAAAAGCCCAAAATATTATTTTATTGAACAAATAACTCACTTATATTATTTAAAGACTAAAAAGTATTTTTCCTAAATTTTAAAAAACTATTTTTCTATTTTTAAAAGGCTAAAAACTATTTTTAAACTAAAATAATCATAAAAAATAATAAAATAATGCCAAAAATAATTTGACAATTTTAAAAATCCTAAATTACACTAATGAATAGTAGAAAAATGAAAAAGTTTGAAAAATGTAAAATTTTTCACTAAAAGACAAAACAGATTAATAATTAAAACCTAATTAAACTAATTTAATTATAAAAAAAATAATTAAAAAGTGAACAGTGAAATAATTTTTAAACTAAAAATCTTAAATTAATTTTCTAAATCTAACAAAAATTTTAAAACAGAAAAATATTAGTTTTTTACACTAAATGCCAAAAAACAGTAATTAAAAAGTTAATTAAATTAGCTAATTAATAAAAAATATCAAATGAACAGTAACTAGAAAATAAATTAAACAGAAAATTCAGAAATTAAATAAGAAAAATATTGAAAAAAGAATCAAGTCCTAAATCCTAAATTAGGTCACTAAAGACAAAAATTCTTAAAGCTGAAAGTGACACTTGGAGTGTTTTTGTCCTTAAGCTAAGCAGGGGGAACTAGTTACACTAGCAGTGGGAACTTGGTTCCCACTGGTAGCAATAAAAAACGGGTCTGGTGGGTTTCCTCGCTATACTTTGCTTGTTGGTTGATTTTACTTGGACAATTGGGCACCCCCACACTCATGGAAGTGTGGGGAGTCAGAATAAACAGAAAAACACACAATCACAATACAAATATCACACAAACATCCACAATTATAGTAACTGTATAACAGAAAGATGTAGTAGGCTGTTTTGTTGATGTGTTATGCACAATTCTGAATTTCCAATGGCCAAATCTTGCTCAAAACTTAACCAAATGACTTTAAACTAATCTAAAACCGTAGATCACCCTATCTTCTAACAATCAACACAAGTTCAAGGGAAATTTTACACTAAAATAGACAGAAAAGAGGATTTGTTGATTTTTATGATATGTTACTAATATTGAGCATGCAAATCTGATTTTAACCTACAAAACCTAAAGCAAATGACTGATTTTAACTACCACTAACAAATGGAGTCTGTTAAAACTGATTTTAAGCCAAGAACTGATCTATTACTTGATTTTCAACCTAGTCCCAAACACCCCTTAATTTCTGAAATCAAATTTTTCTCACATAATATCAAACAAACTTAACTAAGACTGATTAAACACTACCATAGCATGCATAACTTACTCAAATTAGCATAAACAAGCAATTAATCTATCACTTAAACAGGTTCCTACAAATTCATATAACTTCACATAGAAACTTCAAAATTTGCACCAACGGGGTTCAAAGCCCATACCTGGCTGAAAGCCTTCCAAAGGAATGATTAGGGAGCTTGTTGTGAAGCTTATGAAGTGTAGAGACTGGCTACTGATGGAATCCACAATGGACCCAAGCCAAAAATATCTTCAAATAGGTAAAAATGAAAGGAGAGTGCAAATGAGAAAGATGATGATCTTCTTTCTTCTTGTTGCCTGCACAATCACCACAAAACAAGGAAATAGACTACAAGTAGCAAAGCTACAAGCTTTTGGCTTGTAGCTATTGCTACAGTGAAATGTAAGAAAAACAGAAATCAGATTTTTGAAAGAAAAATCTTAAAAAAAAATCTTGAAAACCAACATTTGAAACTAACTGAATCTTGACAGAACTATAAGTCTTGGAAAATCATCTTGGATCCACTTTCAATTCCCCAAGATGATTAATCCAAGCTTATAAACAACTTTTCAAAAACACCCACACAGATTTTCTGAAAAACACTTAAAAAAACAGAAACTTAATGAATCTTTAAGCTAAATTGCAACACGAATAAAATTTAACTAAAACAAGTAATGAACTTGGGAACTCAGTAATATTTGCAAGAATTGATAAGAAACTCTAAATATTTTTTCATTAAATTTTTTTTACAAATAAACTGGAACAAAAAGCTTGTCACAAGTCGACATAGCTTTATATAGGGAATAAAAGAACAATCTAGAATGCTGAATAAAAAATTACTAAACATAAACCCTAATTCTCTAAAATCCCTAAAAAGTCCCTGGTCAAAGTCTTGAGTCTTGGTCCTTGTCAAGCCCATGTGGTGTGTTAGCTGTCATAATTTGATCTTGGACGTCCATGAACCATTGGAGAACACGAAATCCTCTATAGCCGTTGATTCTCTGGGGTCTTCTTGTTTTCTTGTGTGCAGGACATGTGGGGGGGACCATATTGATGAGCTGGTGTAGGTTTTGAGGGTTGGGAAATGATGTTGACACCCTCAATCATGTATCTGGACAGTATTATAACAAAGCCCGTTGTTTTGATAAAGACGAGGATTAGGGTTCTTTGGTGATTAAGATGATGAATAGTTGGGTTTGATGCAGGTTTAGGGTGGTGATTAATGTTTCCCACGTCTTTGTATTTTTAAAACATGGTTTAAAAAAAGTCTGATTAATAAAAGGTAAGTGGGGTTTGACGTGGAAAGAAGGTGGGATGGGATTGGTGGAGTGGGGAGTGATGGGTGACGTGGCTTGGTGAGATTAGAGGGAAAGGTTTTGGTTGTCTGGGCAATAAGCACCCCCAAGGTTCCAAGTTCTTGTCATTTAAACTTTAACAGCTTAATACCCATTTTCCTTTGTTAAATGTTTGGGCATTTGGTAAATTTAGTCCTTTTAAGTTTAATAAGATGATCATAAGGACTAAACTTGTAATCTTTGAGATCTTCAAGGGCCATACTTGTATAATCTTGGAAATTTAGGGACCCCAATATAATATATGAGTTTTACAGGGGTATAAATTGCCAAGTCTTACAAATTTGAGGGACCATTCTTGCAAATTCTTCAAACTTCAAGGACTTCAATGGAAAATCATGATTCGGGTCCGGTTCTTTGTGCGGCTTCATTTCCCGTGTTCGTTTTTGCTTGATTCTTGTAATCTTTTGGTGAATTCACGATATCCGTACCTGAAATATACAATGAACAAACACAGGCATATTTTTGGGTATTTTGATGATATTTTAAGCGTTTTAAGCCCGATTTGGACGATGAGACTATGTATAAATACAGTCTCATCAATGGTCCCTTCCAAATTGTACGTAGGCGCGCTTCTATGTACAACTTAGGATGAACGATGCAATACTCAGTTCGTCAAAATTTTGTCATCATGTTTATATATATATATATATATATATATATACATATATATATATATATATATATATATATATATATATATATATATATATATATATATATATATATATATATATATATATATATATATATATATATATATATATATATATATATATATATATATTCATGCTTAATCATGGAATAAAAAAATCAAAATGAATTCACAGAGATGTTCTTCGTTATGAAAGCAATTAAATTTTCCGAGGTGTTTCATATACAACTTTATTTCGATAACGATTATTTATAAGCCTCAATTTAAATAATCCATATGGTGATGAAGATTAAATTTTATTAGGTGATACTGTTTTGTCTTATAAAAACAATGAGTGATCTGTAAAGGAGTGATGAAGAGTTGTTCACCAAGAACTAATTACAATATGTTAGCAAATGAGCTTAGCCAAATAATCATGAGGTTTGTGACCTTGATGGCACTCAGGAATATGATAGAATAATTCACAACGCAACTCAAGTCGAGATGAGTAGTCGTTCGATGGTTGCATCACTAATGCGAACATTAGGAAGAAGCAAGAAAAGATTGATAACATCGATACATGTATAATTTAAAAATCAAAGATAGTCTTTTCATTCATCACAAACAAGTCACAAGCTGTACCGTCACACATTACATGTCACCATGTAATGTCATACAATTTCAAGGACTCATCCTACCAACTGATGTCTCAGTTAAGTTAGTGATTTTAAAAGATACTATAATGAATACTAATCTACAAAAGTCATTAGGTGTTCCACGTGTTCTGGAGGATCTATCGGTCCCAAATCAGAAGAAATTTTATTCGATTTATTTCTTGGACACTGGGCATCCTCATCATTGGACAATGGCCTAGGAACAACCCTTAACACAAACCAACAATCATTTAAAACCTTATAATTCAACCACAGGACTCAACGACTTCCTCTTAACCATCTCGCATTCCACACTACTTAATTCTAACTTTATCCGAGCTTCAACCAACTTATACTCAACGTGATATTCTACCTCATTCTCAAATACTTTCAACCTTATTCTTCGGCTTTGGAAGGGCAATAAAAGCTCGACATGATCAACACTTAATTTATAGTTCTATAGCTCTTATAATCTAACACCCCCAATTTACATTGCGCAGCGGAAATACACAATTGGGTGCTAGATACAAGCATCATCACACAAGGTATATTGAACGACTCAAAAGTGAGACGTTTACACAAAAATATAACATGATTTTCATAATAGGTCTAAAACATGAATTTCATCCCATGATTGTACTAAAACGACACCAGAGTAAGCGTTTAGTCCCCATGGATAGACCAACAACCAACAAGTTTAGTACAGTACATCAACATAACGTAAATTGTTCAACAGTAAAGGATACAAACAATTTTTTGACCAACATTCTTCCAAAAGCCAAGCCACAACCTCCACAACAAAGCTCCATGCTTCATCACTTCCTATTACCTGAAATACATGCTAAAACGAGTCAACAATAATGTTGAGCGAGTCTATTGGTTTATCAAATCACATTTGAACACAAGAAGAAAATCAATCATAATCATGTATAGAATTGTCGTACACACAATCTATATTCAAGGCAATAATAATGTTAAACATTGTATTTAAGCTCATGACACCGACCCCTTAACCAAATAGTCACCCACGCCAAATGCCGGCATGACTAGAATAAAACCATTGCCCCTCTAGGGTATCAGTTGCTAGAATACCACAAGCTTATTCTCGTAAAATTATCCTTCCCAGCGGGATACTTAACGTAATGCCCTGGTCTCAGATAGGGTGGTCAACCCAATAGTAGTATCATTAGAATAAGCGGCTATTCCCGACTCACAACATCAAGTCAGAAGATAGTTAACGGCTCATGAATTTAGGGTCTTTAGCAACAAGGTACTCAATACAATGTAATCAACTTTAGGCAACATTCGGGTCCAACAATTACTCATGACTTGTGTTCATTTATTTTGAAATAGCATGTATCCCCATCGCGGGTATAAAACATTTAGTAGCTAGCATAAAAAGCGAGGCTACAGACTCACCTTAGTACAAGAGATCTAGCGAGATGATCGTCGATGATAATGGATGCCTTTCAAACACGAGAACCGCTACCTATCAAATAAGGCGCGTTCATTAATAATGACCCGAGAAATAAATCATATATAACAACATCAAACTCAAACTCATAAAGTTACGATAAACTCAAGAGAAAACGATATAAATAACTTCATTATACTTTACTACACATTTACTTTACCATTTTACACTTTTAACAGAGTCCGCCGGTACATACTACATGTACTAGCTCATTTACCCCTTTTAAACTTGTCGAACGTTTATGAAACGACTCAATTAACTAACTTACTATATATAGAAAGTCCTCCTACAAGTTCATCAAATGAAATTACTTTTAAAGTCCTTTACCCGACTCATTTTCAAACTACAAAATCCGGACAGATTTACGTTAATTTTTCATACAACCGTTTTAACTTCTTTAAACGACTCCGTTTACAAAACCGACACTCGGGTTTTAAAGTAAACTCAACCTCTAAGGTAAACACCTCATTATCAGTAGGTTACACATTTCAAAACTTCAATTTAGAGTCCCCGAGATTCGATCCAAATATCGACAACAACTATATGTAGTGTCGATACTCGTCTCCCGGTACACGATCAATCAAAACATCATAACTTCGCGCTCGTTTGGAGCTAGAAGCTATACCTTATATCAAATCGAAGCTAATAAAATTATCTACAACCCTAGGGTATAAGTTAAGCCATTTTCAAAACATAATAATTCGGATTTTACTGTTTACTTACTGTTATAAAATGACCATTAAAAACTTGTATAAAATCACCTTTTTGATCAAAACCAACCATAGAAATGTTCATTCCTATACCCTAACATCAACATATATGAACCATAACATCTAAATCATCATCAAAATTAAAACCTTTGAATCAAAATGAAGTTTTTAACAAAATTCTTGCAACAATCACCATTGATCATGGCAAGAACACCATGATCATGGTTTCTACCTACCAACATCAAAAAAATAAAAATGCCTTGCATGTAAGATTCGCTTTTGTTTTGCTCAAATCATCATGAAAATCAAGTTAAAATTGAAAATGTATGGGTTTGGGGTGGGTGGTGTATGTTACGGCTTATAGAGAGAGAAGAAGAGAGATGATGAAATTTTTAGTGGAGAAATTGTGAAGTGTGTGTTTGTTTAAGCTTTTTATACAATGCTTGAGGGATCATTGTTGAAATTTGGCAATAGTTGTGGCTAAAAATAAAATAGTTAGCTAGAAAGCGTGAAATAACTATTAGTCAGTTTTGAAAATATTTACGGGGCTCGGGTTTCATAAATATACTTTTAAAAATTTAAAACGTACCTCAAATATAATAATATCGACTCCCGACTCGACCTAACACGTCATTTAAAATAAAACATCAAAATGACAAAAATCGAACAACCGACAATAAGACGTAAAATATTTGGCATCCGTCGACATCACGCTTGCTAATACTCTTTATACTTATTAAATATAAAATATAAACCTTCCAACATCGGTTTAAACTTAAACCTCCAAAAATAAATATCATTCAAACTCATCCAAAAATTTCAAAAATAATCGTAAAATAAGATTAAGCAATGACCTCGGTTTTGGGTTGTCACATCCCCCCCTTCTTAAAAGAAGCGACATCCGCGGTGCTTAGTCCTTCCTAAACAAATGAGGATACTTTTCCTTAAAGAAATCCTCACGTTCCCACGTAAACTCTGGCCCACGTCTAGAGTTCCATCTCACTTTCAAAATCGGAATCCTACTATGCTTCAACTTCTTAACTTCCCTATCCATTATCTCTATAGGTTCCTCTATAAAATGCAACTTGTCATCAAGTTGAATTTCTCCAATGGAATCATCACATCCCTTTCAGCTAAACACTTCTTCAGATTAGACACATGAAAAGTATTATGAATCGCCTTAAGCTCATCAGGCAACTCTAACTTATAAGCCACTAATCCAATCCTTTGGATAATCTTAAATGGTCCAATATATCTCGGGCTCAACTTTCCTCTCTTTCCAAAACGAATTACTCCTTTCCATGGAGATACCTTTAGCATAACCATGTCTCCTACTTCAAACTCCAACGGTTTCCTTCTGTTATCAGCATAACTCTTTTGTCTACTTCTTGCAGATAACAAACGCTTCTTAATTTGTACAATCTTTTCAGTCGTCTCAAATATCATTTTAGGCCCAGTTAATTGACTTTCTCCTACCTCACTCCAACACACAGGTGATCTACACTTACGTCCATACAAAGCTTCAAATGGAGCGACTTTAATACTAGAATGATAACTATTATTGTACGAAAATTCAACCAATGGCAAATGCTTATCCCAACCATTTCCAAAGTCAAGCACACATGCACGAAGCATATCCTCTAACGTTTGAATCGTTCTCTCACTTTGTCCATCAGTTTCCGGATAATATGTTGTACTTAAACCTAACTCCGTTCCCATCGCTTTCTGCAAAGACTTCCAAAATTCTGAAGTAAACCTACTATCACGATCAGAAATTATCAACAAAGGCACACCATGTCGACAAACAATCTCCTTCACATACACTGTTGTTAACCTTTCCATACTATCCGTCTTCTTCATTGGCAAAAAGTAAGCAGACTTAGTCAATCTATCTACAATCACCCATATCATATCACAACCATTTGCAGTCCTTGGCAAACCTGTCAGAAAATCCATAGTAATCTTCTCCCATTTCCACTCAGGAATCTCAGGTTCCACGAATAATCCAGACGGTTGGTTATGTTCAGCCTTCACTTTCGCACAAGTTAAACACTTATTAACATATTGTGCTATATCTGCCTTCATATTCGGCCACCAATAAACTCTCTTAAGATCTTGATACATCTTGTCCGATCCAGGATGTATTGAATACTTCGACTTATGATATTCATTCATCACAAAATCTCGCACTCCTAAAGAATCTTTCTCAGACGGACACAACGGTAACCAAATCCTATTCTCAAAATACCTCAATCCATTTGACCTTACTTCAAACAACGGTTTCAACATTCTTCCCACATTTCTGCCCCAATATTCTCTTCCTTCAATCCATTAGTTTGGACTTTCAATATCGCTTATGTCAAATCAACACTTTCTATCATTACCAAATCTCTAACTCTTATAGACTTATCTCTTTCCTTTCTACTAAGTGCATCAGCTACCATATTCGCTTTACCAGGATGGTAACGAATCTCGCAGTCATAATCACTCAACAACTCAACCCATCTCCTTTGCCTCATATTCAAATCCTTTTGATCCAAAATATATTGCAAACTCTTATGATCAGTAAAAACCACACACTTGGTTCCATACAAGTAGTGTCTCTACAACTTCAAAGCAAAAATAACAGCCCTAAGTTCTAAATCATGCGTAGTGTAATTCTCTTCATGCTTCCTTAATTGTCTCGATGCATATGCTATTACTTTCTCCCTTTGCACCAACACAACTCCAAATCCTTTATGAGACGCGTCAAAATACACTACAAAATCCTCAGATCCTTCTAGCAAAGAAAAAATCAGCGCATAACACAACATATCCTTCAACATACTAAATGCAGATTCCTCTTCCAATCCCCATTCAAACACTCGATTCTTTTCTTTAAGCTTAGTCAATGGCTTAGCAATTAACGAAAACTTCTCAATAAACCTACTATAATACCCAGCCAAACCAAGAAATTGGCGAACTTCAGTCGGCGTCTTCGGCATTGACCAATCCTTAATTGCCTTAATCTTAGCAGGATCCACACGAACACCTTCACTATCAATCACGTGCCCCAAAAATTGCACTGATTTCAACCAAAATTCACACTTAGAGAATTTCGCATACAACTTCTCTTTCTTCAACAATTCCAAAATTGTTCTCAAATGCTTCTCATGTTCCTCTTCACTCTTGGAGTAAATGAGAATATCATCAATGAATACGATAACAAACTCATCCAAATACGGCTTGCATACACGATTCATCAAATCCATAAATACAGCAGGCGCATTTGTTAACCCAAAAGGCATCACTTGAAATTCAAAATGTCCATATCGAGTATGGAAAGCTGTTATGGGAATATCTTCTTCCCTAACTCTCAGTTGATGATACCCAGACCTCAAATCGATCTTCAAGTATACACTAGAACCTTGCAACTGATCAAACAAATCATCAATCCTCGGTAGTGGATACCGATTCTTGACAGTCAATTTGTTAAGCTCTCTATAATCAATACACATTCTAAAAGAACCATCTTTCTTCCAAAAAAACAAAACAGGCGCACCCCACGGCGACGAACTCGGTCTAATAAATCCCTTATCCATCAATTCCTTCAATTGATCAGATAATTCTTTCATTTCAGATGGAGCTAAACGATACGGTGCACGAGCAACAGGCGCAGCACCCGGCACTAAATCAATACGAAACTCCACTTCACGATGCGACGGTAATACTGGCAAATCCTCAGGGAAAACTTCAGGATACTCTCTAATCACAGGCACATCCTCCAATTTCCTTTCATTCACACCATCATGACTTATATGTGCAAGAAACACATCACAACCTGCTTCGATATACCTCATCATCTTCAAACAAGAAACAACTCTCAAACGAGAAGTACATTCATCACCTTTCACAGTCAACACCCTATTCCTTAGCGATATCTGAACTAATCTTTCTCCACAAACAATTACTGCACCATTACCAACTAACCAGTCCATTCCAACAATCACGTCAAAAGATCCTAATTCTATAGGCATCAAATCAATACTAAACACATAATTATCTAACTTCATGGAACTACCTTTCAGTATAGAACTAGTGCTTACAACCTTACCATCAGCTAACTCTACATTATAACTAGTTGTCAATCTCACTGGTTCTCTATCCAATAGCTCACTGAATCTAACATCTACGAAACTTCTGTCGGATCCAGAATCAAATAACACACTAGCATAACAAGCATCAAGTAAGAACGTACCAGTCACCACATTCGGCCCTTGAGGTTTGTCAGCATCTCCCACGACATAGGCTGGAGCAGCAATCCCAGCAGCAACAGCAGCAACATTGCCTCCCTATCGTATGCCAACCCTCGGACAGTTCCCTTGCTTATGTCCACGGCCTCCACATCCAGAACAGTTAACTATCTTAACAGCATTGGCTCTAGTGGCCACACCCTTGTTTCTACAATCTGCCATCTTATGTTCAACCTCCCCACACTTGTTGCAAGCAGGTGGACAATTCCCAACATGATACAGATTACACCGACCACACTTTGGATTCACTTTGTTACCTTGATTTCCTGTGGCAACACGAACACCGTCATTCCTTCTCAAATAGTATGGTTGATTCCTATTCGATCCTTGGTAATTGTTATTACGATAACCAGCACGATTCTACCCATGGCTTGAGTGTGCAGCTTCCCACTTTCTTTTATTCCCCTCAGCAATACTGTCTTTTCGATCTTGTAGCTTTACATCCATTAAAGCATGAGCCATTTGAACAGCTTCATCAAATGACTTGGGTTTCGATGATATAGTTTCTACCTTGATATTACTAGATAAACCCCTAATATACTGCTTCATCTTCTTACGGTCATCAGCAAAAGCATCAGGACACAACAAACATAAATCAGAAAATCTCCTTGTATAAGCTACAATATCATTGTTTCTCAGCACCAAATGCCTCAATTCATCTTCCAACTAACCTAACTCTTCCTCAGGACAAAACTTAGTAGTCAACAGTCCCTTGGTCACAGTCCATGTTCTAGCATTAGCTTCAACCAATCCTATAGTGGCTACCTGACTATTCCACCAACTCAATGCATCATCCTGAAAAGTAGCTGCAACAAATTTTACCTTACTAGCTTCTGAACATCCACTGATTTCAAAAGTACTTTCAATCTTTTCAATCCACCTCCTTAATTCCAATGCACCACCAGTACCATGAAATTGGGTAGGTCCACATTTCATGAAACTAGCATAAGAACATTCCTTCTGAACCTGCTGAACAGCATCATTACCTCCAACTTGTCCCGCAGCATTTCCTCTTGCTTGTTCATCAGTATTACCTCCAACCTGATTTTCAACATTCCCTCCAACCTGACCAGTAGCATTCCTATTCTCAGCCTCTTTGTTCCTCGCAGCACGTTCAACTTCCAAAGCTCTAGCGATAGCTTGCTCAATCATGGTATTAACAGTAACAATCGTCAATTTAGGCGACATGTTTTTAGAAAACTAACCAAACAATAATTTAGTAAAGTCAAAAAAATGCCTCCCAACTCCTTCCTGTATAACCATAATAGAAAAAGAACAAGTAAGTATTCATATCAAGATAAGAAGAAGGATTTCTCTATCAAGATGTAACATGGATACTACATGCACCAACAACACAATTCATAATGAATCATTAACCCAATCACAAAAGAACTAATAAGACAAATCATAAGTCATGAAGGTAATTTGGATTACGCTGGAAAATTTCCACAAAATTGTGACAAGTAATGTCACTACAATCCATCATCACAGCAAACTTAAAGTCATTAAGTTTCATCACAAACTACAGTACGAGTCTACATAAGTTCTATTACAACAAGGCTAATAAAAACAACACAAAATAACTAAACATCAGATCCCCACAGCTTCTTGTACATCTGCTCATCATCACTGCTGCTATCATCATCGTTAGATTCTTCCTCCACTTTTTCCTTTCCCTTTCGACTACCTCCTTCACTTGGCTTCACCAACACCTGAGCTTCAACCTGATTCGGCACATCAAGAATCACAACACCTCGACTAGGAAAAGATCTCATCGGCAGACCCCACGCATTCAACCTTGCATTCCTTTCTTGCTCTGATCTCCTCACACTACCAACAAACCTGTCAAACTTTTTCTCATTCTGCTCAAACCTCCTAATCACACGGGTCTCAACCAAATACCTTTCAAACAAAGACCTATCAAACTTCTTAAGAAACCAGAAAATATCATAATAAGACCTAGGACCTGGACAATAAACCTTAGGAATACCATCATGAATAGATCGAGCACTAGCAGCACTACTCAACTCAACATGAACATCACCCCTAGCAAATGCAATCCCAGGCAAACTGCTAATATAAGCATCACAAGTAGGAGTCGAAGAACGAACAACAGGTCGCTGACAATCTGGAACAGTCTTTGGCACAACATTAACCCTTGGAACATAACTACCTTGTATCAACTCAGGCTCTGTCTGACCAACTGCAGTAAGTGGAATCCCATCATCTAAATACTCAAAAGGATCCTCATCATCACTAGCACCAAAGTTATCCACTTCCTCACCATCCAATACATTAGTCATATCAATCCATCCATCCTCACGAGGTAAACCGACCATTTTCTACAATATAAGGGTTCAAGGATACTTAAGGTCATTGTTTATAAAATAATAATTAGTATGCCATGCTTATGCAAATGTCATACGTAATCCATGCTATGCAACACAATGCAAATGATGTTTATGCAATGCTTGCAAAAAAAATAAATATGATACTGACAAGCACTCAACGTACTTTCAATAATTCCAATACAATATCGTAGTATTTACTTAATAAAGACTCGGGAAATCATTTCAGTTATGAGGGATACATCTACAATGCAAAACAAAACTAAAAGTGATCTTACCGGAGCGTTGCAGAGGAGTTGTGTGCTTTTGAAGAATAAATACTTTCGACACCAAAGTTATAGTTTAGGACAATTTTCAAAATCGATCCAGTTCTCTATAACTTGCAGCTCTGATTACCAATCTCTAACACCCCCAATTTACATTACGCAGCGGAAATACACAATTGGGTGCTAGACACAAGCATCATCACACAAGGTATATTGAACGACTCAAAAGTGAGACGTTTACACAAAAATATAAACACGATTTTCATAATAGGTCTAAAACATGAATTTCAACCCATGATTGTACTAAAACGACACCAGAGTAAAGCGTTTAGTCCCCATGGATCTCGACCAACAACCAACAAGTTTAGTACAGTACATCAACATAAAGTAAATTGTTCAACAGTAAAGGATAGAAACAGTTTTTAGACCAACATTCTTCCAAAAGCCAAGCCACAACCTCCACAGCAAAGCTCCATGCTTCATCACTTCCTATTACTTAAAATACATGCTAAAACGAGTCAACAATAATGTTGAGCGAGTCTATAGGTTTATCAAATCACATTTGAACACAAGAAGAAAATCAATCATAATCATTTATAGAATTGTCGTACACACAATCTATATTCAAGGCAATAATAATAATAAACATTGTATTTAAGCTCATGCACCGACCCCTTAACCAAATAGTCACCCACGCCAAATGCCAGCATGACTAGAATAAAACCATTGCCCCTCTAGGGTATCAGTTGCTAGAATACCACAATCTTATTCTCATAAAATTATCCTTCCCAGCGGGTTACTTAACGTAATGCCCTGGTCTCAGATAGGGTGGTCAACCCAATAGTACTATCATTAGAATAAGCGGCTATTCCCGACTCACAACATCAAGTCAGAAGATAGTTAACGGCTCATGAATTTAGGGTCTTTAGCAACAAGGTACTCAATACAATGTAATCAACTTTAGGCAACACTCGGGTCCAACAATTACTCATGACTTGTGTTCATTTATTTTCAAATAGAATGTATCCCCCTCGCGAGTATAAAACATTTAGTAGCTAGCATAAAAAGCGAGGCTACAGACTCACCTTACTATAAGAAATCTAGCGAGATGATCGTCGATGATAATGGATGTGTTTTAAACACGAGAACCGCTACCTATCAAATAACGCGCGTTCATTAATAATGACTCGAGAAATAAATCATATATAACAACATCAAACTCAAAATCATAAAGTCACGACAAACTCGAGAGAAAACGATATAAATAACTTCATTATACTTTACTACACATTTACTTTACCATTTTACACTTTTAACAAAGTCCGCCGGTACATACTACATGTACTAGCTCATTTACCCCTTTTAAACTTGTCGAGCGTTTATGAAACGACTCAATAAACTAAATTACTATATATAGAAAGTCCTCCTTCAAGTTCATCAAATGAAATTACATTTAAAGTCCTTTACCCGACTCATTTTCAAACTACAAAATCCGGACAGATTTACGTTAATTTTTCATACAAACGTTTTAACTTCTTTAAACGACTCCGTTTACAAAACCGACACTCGGGTTTTAAAGTAAACTCAACCTCTAAGGTAAACACCTCATTATCAGTAGGTTACACATTTCAAAACTTCAATTTAGAGTCCCCGAGATTCGATCCAAATATCGACAACAACTATATGTAGTGTCGATACTCGTCTCCCGGTACACGATCAATCAAAACATCATAACTTCGCGCTCGTTTGGAGCTAGAAGCTCTACCTTATATCAAATCGAAGCTAATAAAATTATCTACAACCCTAGGCTATAAGATAAGCCATTTTCAAAACATAAAAATTCGGATTTTACTGTTTACTTACTGTTATAAAATGACCATTAAAAACTTGTATAAAATTACCTTTTTGACCAAAACCAACCATAGAAATGTTCATTCTATACCCTGACATCAACATATATGAACCATAACATCTAAATCATCATCAAAATTAAAACCTTTGAATGAAAATGAAATTTTTAATAAAATTCTTGCAACAATGACCATTGATCATGGCAAGAACACCATGCATGATCATGGTTTCTACCTACCAACATCAAAAAAATAAAAATGCCTTGCATGTAAGATTTTCTTATACCAAAATGATCCTTGATCAATTATATGAGTGTTTCTTGCTTTTGTTTTGCTCAAATCATCGTGAAAATCAAGTTAAAATTGAAAATGTATGGGTTTGGGGTGGGTGGTGTATGTTACGGCTTATAGAGAGAGAAGAAGAGATTTGTTGAAATTTTTAGTGGAGAAATTGTGAAGTGTGTGTTTGTTTAAGCTTTTTATATAGTGCTCGAGGGATCATTTTTGCAATTTGGCAATAGTTGTGGCTCAAATTGAAAATAGTTAGCTAAAAAGCGGGAAATAACTATTAGCCAATTTTGAAAATATTTACGGGGCTCGGGTTTCATAAAGATACTTTAAAAATTTTAAAACGTACCTCAAATATAATAATATTGACTCCCGACTCGACCTAACATGTCATTTAAAATAAAACATCAAAATGACAAAAATTGAACAACCGACAATAAGACGTAAAATATTTGGCATCCATCGACATCACGCTTGCTAATACTCCTTATATTTATTAAATATAAAATATAAACCTTCCAACATCGGTTTAAACTTAAGCCTCCAAAAATAAATTTCATTCAAACTCATCTAAAAATTTCAAAAATAATCGTAAAATAAGAAATGACCTCGGTTTTGCGTTGTCACATATAACAATAATTATCAAATGAGTCACGAGTAGGAAATGACTCACACATTCAATTAGACTTCTCGGAAAGGTACAAGTGGCATGAGGCTTTTGG
Source organism: Glebionis coronaria (assembly GCA_025667525.1). NCBI lineage: Eukaryota > Viridiplantae > Streptophyta > Magnoliopsida > Asterales > Asteraceae > Glebionis > Glebionis coronaria. The sequence continues at coordinate 530,712,859 of CM046882.1, forward strand.
GTAAGGGTTCCAATGACAGCCTCAAGTGCAAAATTTACCCTTTCGATTTCAAATTTAAGAATTGGGTGACACCGAATCAGATGACACCTTTCTAGGTGGTGAGATTTTGTCAAACTCCACTCTATAAGGAAAGATCGTCATGACATTGATATCCGATTTAATCTCTACAATTCATCTTCAATATCACAATCAACTAATATCAACATTTCTTGGAATATCAACCATTTCGTTGGGATCATAAACATCCACAACTTGGTTTAGATCTAGAATAGCAAGAATTCTTACAGAAATAGCTCCGATTGATTTGCTAGAAGAGTCAGGGTTCCTTGTGACAATCTACGTCGTATAAATATCTCGTATAAGTACTAGAATAATCATCAAACAATCGTGTAATCAAATTACAACATATATATATAATCCAAGTTATATATATTAAAATAACACTTCTCAATTTGCCTTGTCGGTAACTCAAGAATTCTTCGGCACCGTTATAGTCAAAAGATTTTCAAACATTTACTCAAAATATTTATTTATAAATATTTATTGTTAAATGATTTTTGAAATGTTTTATTCAAAACCTTGGTTTTAAAAATCTTTCGTTCTCTATAACGAGAGCTCTGATGCCAAACTGTAACACCCCCAAATATTCACATTTCAGATCAGCGGAAGAGTCGTTGGTGTTACGGGATAGCACATTACTCAAATCATAGACAACGCTTAAAAATCACGTCGTTTAATAACAAAGCATTTTTCCATTCATAAATATCAATTACATAGGTCCTCAGGTCAAAGTATGTCTTAAAAATTTACAAAACATTTGAATGGAAATTTTTATTTAAATGCGGGCCATAAACTCTTGTCGTCTTCCCGAGAATTACCTTCAAGTACGTGAGATAAAACATGTTAAAAGTCAGCGAAACGCTGAGCGAGTCCATAGAGTTTAATAATAACCATTAACATAAAACCAGTATATAATCATTACCGAAAAGCATTTTGAGCAATTCTTGGTCGTAAACCATAATATAGGCTAAAAATATCTTATATGAATCATTATCGTAAATTACAACATAGGCCTTTGCCTTCAAAACCATTATACGAACCATTGTCGTAACAGCATCATACAATACGTTTTATAACGTTGTTTATAGTATATTAAGAACCGTTATATATAAAAAAGTTATGTAAAACCAGAACACAACTTAATATCAGTAATAAGACCCCATATTGCTTAGTCAGGCAATATATATAATTTAAATCATATATCATACACTATTCACGAGACCGCAACCTCAATGTTACCATTATCGGTATTATTATCAGATTATTATAAGCCGCATGACATTGTTACCTTTCTATAATATATATATATATATATATATATATATATATATATATATATATATATATATATATATATATATATATATATATATATATATATATATATATATATATATATATATATATATATATATATATATATATATATATATATATATATATATATATATATATATATATATATATATATATATATATATATATATATATATATATATATATATATATATATCGGGTAGCTAGCCCGGAATTCCTTTGCCCATTTAAAATAGTGTGTCGTCACAAAAATCACGCTAAATATATCCCTCTCATACATAAATTCGCTTGCCAATCAATGTGACACAACTGGGATCAGCCGTCAAGACGCGAACTGGGATGATCTTCCCTAAATAGTACTATTGTATGCATAAGCGTCTACCAACTCCCGGTAGTTCACAGTTCATGCTAATGGGACTTATAGTGACATAACCTAACTAATAATAATCCATTTCTATCATTCATTGGGTCATCTAATCAATCGGGTCCATATCAATAAACATACAATCAGGACCACTTGTGTTCTATTTTTATTAAAACTAGCATGGTATCTCCCTCGCGGTTTTATAAAACATTTCATAAAACATTTAAAAGAGTGCGAGGCTATGAACTCACGTTGGTTTGGAATGGCGGGTTATCGGCAATTAGGATGTACAGTGCGTGCCTCGATCACGGGATACCTAACAAATAATACACGATCTTAGACTATGTCGAATAATATTTATAAAAGTTGTTATGTATATGTAATGATGTCATAAACATGATGATCAAGTGGAATTTTATCACGTTATACAACATTGTTAGCTGTTAAGTATATTGTTAACTTAGTCTTATTATACTAGTTTTAGCCCATTTACATGTTAAGGCCTAATAGACCCATTAAGAGTCCAATATGTTTTTGTTAGTCCATTTATCTACTTAGGACCAGGCTTATACTCATATGTTGGGCCCAAGTGGGTTGTGCCCATGAGCAAGTCCAATAATGCTAACCAACTAGTTGGTCCTAATGGTCCAACAAGGCTACTTTGGTCCATTATGGTTGTGTTTGGTAACAGCTTTTTTAAGAGCGTTTTTACCAATTAGCATTAGCGTTTAGCATAATTGTTAAAAAAGCTTGTTTGGTAAGAGCAATGAGCATTAGCATTTCTCATAAAAATGATCATTTCTCATATGCTCTTTCAAAGAGCATTTTTAGATGAGCATTATTAATGAAGAGCTTTCGACTTAATAAATTACTTAAATACCCTCATTAATATAACACATTTAATTTTAAAGAGTATCTTATTTATATAATTATGTCCTTTTATGTCTTTTCACACATTTAAATTACAACTACTGCTAATCTACCAAACACTTTTATAAATTATATGCTATTGCTAACTGCTACTGCTTACCGCTACTGCTAACTATTACTGCTCCTACTAACTGCTACTGCTAACTGCTCGTGTAACCAAACACACCCATATGTGTCCATATGTTACAAAGCTCGGTTTTGTCGCTTTTTACTTATTAAATGTGTTTACATATCAGTAGATGGTTTATAAAAACATTACATTAGATGGGTCCAACCATCTAGGTTTTATTTGGTGAAAACGTCATTCATTCGGTTTTAGCCGAAAAGACGTAAAAATTATATACATAGTTTGTAGTTAGAAAACTAGTTGAGTTTTACTTTTGTAAAATGTAATACTAATTAGTTATAGTACATAAACATATGTTATAATAGTTATTATCATATATTCACTTTTATATACTTATTTTATATAGTATTTTAATTTAAGTTGCCTTTTAATATTATATACCTTATAGTCAAATCTGATGTCAAAAGTCAAGTTCACCATTTTGATCATATCTTGAGTTCTACAAGGAGTTAGAACCCCAAATTTTTACTGTACAAACTACATGATATCCTCTACAAATGACTCTCCTGTGGCTCATGCTCAGACAGTAGCTAAATATAAGTTTTAGTTCATCCAAAACAGACCAGTCAGATTAGTACTTCAAACGTATTTTGGCCATATCTTGCTCATTTTTAACATTCTATTGTGTGGCAAATTCACCACTTATGTAAAAATCATTTATCTATCATTATATCTAATAATCTCATCCATTTGATCAAGTGAAAATATATAAACATACTTTTTATTACAGCCTACTTATTTAGTTAAGATTTCATCAACTTTTACTTGTAGTTTTAGCCTTTTTAACCTAATCTAGTGACACAAAATTCCCATGCATTAGATTGATCATCATTTATCACCATCATACATATACATTTTTGAAGAAAATAGATGAATAAATTTACAAAATTAATAGGATGATAGAAAGAAACAATCTTTATACCAACCAATATGATGCAAAGGTTGAGATTTTTGGATGAACAAGGCTTGATCTTGTCACCAAATCTTTAACTTAGCCAATGAGCTTTTTGAAATCTTCAAATATATGAACACCTTCTTGAAAATCATCCCTAGGACTCCATTAAAACTTCTTTTCACAAGTAGCAATCACCTCCAAACAACCTCCTTTTAAGTAGCTATCAACATATGTTGAATATAGATTTAGTTGTAGGGTAAAAATTGATGATGATGGTGATTTGGTGATGGTGTTGGACGGGCAAAAGAGAGAGAAGAGAGGGTTTGAAATTTTTTTTTATTAAACTTGCATGTATGAGAAGTATGTGAGAGAAATGGAAGGTTTTGTGTTTAAGCTTGTTATGAGACAAGTGTCTCAACACTTGCTATAATTTTGACACGAAAGGGGTGTCCTCCCTTGTTGTGTCCGCCTATTATGGGGGTGGGACAAGTGTAAACTTTTTTCATCCCCATTATTTTACGGGTACTCCTCGATTCTAGTTTCCTCGATTTACGTACCTTCGGGTCGATTTACGAAAAACGTTTTTATAAATTATGAATCTACGGCACAAAACGATTCTAATAAAAATTATCTCATAAAAAACGTAGCACAAAGCGTAAATACGTAAACCTAGGGTTTCCAGTTTAATCGTACAAGACGTTAAATTATGCACGTAAGTCCTAATTTCATCCCGTAATTATGTGAGTATATGAACCAACACAAAATAAGATTTCAAAGTAATATATGAGAATAATTTTTCTACCTGAAATGTCGGACTGTCACAAAAACGGAGTATGTAAACGTAAACACGTAACCTAGAGCTCTTTGGTTTAGACGTAGACGATTCTAATTTAAGATGTAAACCCTAATTTCTTCCCATAAGTGAGTGAGTTCATAATCTAACAATAAAATAATGATTATAAATAGTACTTGAGAATAAAATAACGACCATAAATTGACGGATTGTCACAAAAACCTTTAGATCTCGATAATTATAACATGTTAAAACGGCTCTCGATGCCACTGATGTTTTATGAAGTTCATAACAACTATAATCACAAAAGCAAAGATCAAAGCACGTAAATGCGGAAGCGATCTAAAAAGATCATAATTGTAGAAACTACAAGGAGGGGGGGGGGGGGGAGGGGGTTGAATAGTTTATCTTCAGTTAATGTCCTAATTAAAATTCTTTCAATTAGGTTTGTGTCAAAACTACCTTTTACTTGAAAGCTAGTTGCATAGTAGTTAGGTTCAGTTCTAAATGCATTAACAATGATAAGTGACAACTGAATGCAATGCAAGAATGTAAATATAAGTAAAGAGTAAGGAAAAGAGCAACCAAAAGAACGACACCAAGATTTATACTGGTTTGGCAACGAAGCTCTATCCTCGTTCATACTCCACTCCGCGAGTACACTTTACTCGAGATTTACAGTATATCCACAAGATCCCTTCTTGGAGGAGAAAACCTTACAACGTCGCTTACATTATTTTCCGACACTCAGCTAAATCGAGACCTAATCTTAGCTAGGACCAATCTACACACGTCGCCTTCTTCACCATTTTCTGACACAAGGCTAGATGTCGAGTTCTAATAGAAAGCTAGAACCAATCTTCGTCGCCCATCTTCTTTTCCGACACAAGGCTAGATGTTGAGTTCTAATCCAAAGCTAGAAAAAATCTTCACAACTCTTCACTTTGAAGCTAATTGAGAACTCACAAGACACATACACACATCACTTTATAGTTTAGTGAGAAATTACACACAAAACTTACAACTCAATAAAACATATCCTGTTGATCCCAAACTTAGATCGATTAGCTTTGTGTTAACGAGATTGAATCAAGTTTAACACGTAGAGAAAATTTGTTGTATATGAAACAATCTAAGTATTATGCGGAATTAATACTTAGAACAAGAACACACAAAACAAATAAACCAAACTTTCACTTTGATTCATGATTGAACTTGTGTACAATGAAAGTGTAAAACGTATGTTAAACTAAAACCTAAAGGCCTCCTTTTATAGATTAAGGAGCCTTGCACAAGAGTCTAACTATCAGCTATTCTAGGTAAAGATAAACATAGAAAATACATTGTCGAACATATCTTTACTAGAAACATAAAACGTGTAGACTAAGTATTCTATCAGTGCTTGGACTTCTTCTCATCAGCGCTTGATTTATTCTTGTCAACGCTTGATCTGACAACGCTTGATTTCTTCTTATCAACGCCCAATTGACTCTTGTCAGCGTCTAAGTGTCTTGGCTCATTTTATTCCCAACAATCCTCCCCTAAACTTGATATTTACTATTGTAATCAAGTTTCTAAATAAAAACTAAGTACAAGGAGGATTCTTACAAATATAAATCACTTTTTAATTAGGAAATAAATAAACCTAATTAGATCTTTGCCAACATCACTTGTATAATCTATCTCCAGCTGTGTTGACACCATTTTCTTCAAAACTTCCTTGGACATAGGATATTCAGTATCCACAAGAAGATATTCAGAAAACTTTGTAGTACTCAAATGATAAACACCAGCTGCTGAATGTAGACGCCATCGAAGTCCACTAATATCATCCAGATCCAACCATATTGGATCTTCATCATTTGGCTCACACATTCTCTTGAATGTGGACCAAATCTTTATTCCATGGACTGAAGTAGGTGCTTTAGTCTCATACTTGGTCTTCATCAATCCCCAAAGATCTACCAAGTCTTCCCTATCCAGACTTGTAAACAAAGAGATAAGAGTAGTAAAAGTATGTACCTCTTTTCCATATCTGCCAATCATCCAAAATCCACTTGCATCTTCTTCATAATTAACTATAGGATTTCTGGAATCATAAGGTAATACCTCTACCATATGTGAAGCTTCCAAAGGTGAGATCTTAATACTCTTTCTAATAATTGCTTCACTAGGATTCACTCTATCCAAATTCTTTGGGAACTTAATTGGAAGTCCCTTCTTCAAAGGACTTGGTGCAATTAAAGCCTTTTGGATCTGCATCTCTTCTACAAGTTCTTCCTTTCTTTCATCAGACAGAAGTCTGATAGTATTCTGCTCTTGAACACTTGCCTACATAGGATAAGCACGAAATTCTAACTCATCAAAGGACAAATCTTGCAACTTCTTGAAAGTCCAACCCCCTTGATGACATCTAAGAAGCATATAGTAGAGCTCCCTTCTTTCCTTCTTAGTCTGTGAAAGAACCTTGCTAGCCTTATACTTCAAGATTACCTTGCAATTCCTTTGAACTCTTAAGAGAATCTCCAAACCCCAAATTTTATCTGAAATTGCCATCTTTGGATTCTCCATAACCTTATTCTCCCATGCAAAGTACATCTAGGCTACTTTAGGCATATCATAATCTACCTGCACTTTCAATTCCTCAAGCCTCTCCTTAGCCAAATCATCACCATATTGAAGCCTCTCTGGATCTTCAATGATCATCACACTTGAATCAGTACTCTCATCATCACTGCCTCCCTTATCACTTTCAGAGGTAACCACAAATGGTGACTCAATAACAGTCTTCTTCCCCTTTTCCTTAAGTTGTGCAGCCAAAATAGAATCAAAATGCACTTGGTCTGCATCATTGGGAACTTTTGTTTCTACCATAATCCCTTTACCTTTATCTAATACATCAATAGTGGGTAAAGAAGTTGATGGTACCTGTGTAGACACATCCTTGATGATAGCTAATGACTGTGATACACCAACTACATCTGCAAGTCTCTCAGCGTCTAAATTATGAGTGTCAACGCCTAACTTACTATTGTTAGCGTTTGACTTTGTGATCTTCTCCATCATTTCAACAAAAGACAAATTTAAATTTGTAGGGGTAAAAAATGAAGCATCAAAACCTGGTTGCCTCTTCAAATCTGTTAGAGCCTCAGCTATACCCAATGATTCTCCTTCATGTGAGCCTTTATCACTCGCATGTACCTATTCATCCTCCCCTTTGGAAGAATCCTCCTCTCTTCACCTAGGGTTAGCACCTTCCAAAATAGCAATCCTCTCCCTCAATTGCTTGAGTTCAAGGCCTTGTGTGTTGACAATATGTACAAGGTCTGCATTTTGCTTTTGCAAGCTAATGCAGACAACCGTCAATTCCAAAAGAGTGTAAGGTTCTAATCTGCCCTCCTCTAGAATGGGAATTTGACCTCCCAAAGTAGATTCATGGGGCATGGATGGGGTCTTAATGATGTTAGGACTGGCTTGGCCTGCATCTAAGCTAGAACCAATAGTCCCAGCCCCACCCATGTCACCAACCACACTTGTGGTGGTGGTTCTCTCTACAACATGGCTAGGACTACTAGAGGAGAACACTCCAATAGTCCTTTGTCGTTTTACCAACCTAAATTCTAGGGGTGTAGAAGATGGTGTGGGTTGGGTGTATGTTTGAAGGTTAAGGGGTGTTTAGGTTTGTTGTAAAAGGGTGTCAACGTTTGGATTTGGAGTGCCACCAACATTTAAAGTGTCAGTGTTGAAAGGTTCTTGGTTAACTTCTATATGCTGGGGTGATGGTGGTTGTGCAGGGAATGGGTCTGGTTGTGGTTGTAGGTCTTGTTGTGGTTGTGCTGCTGCAATAACAACAAGCATGGCTTGGGTGAGGGGTAGGTCTCTATAAGGTTCAGAATTCATCTTCCTAAAAATTGCTTTCTTTTGAAGAGGGATCGTATAAAAATCATTATGATCCCTATTGCAGTATCTTTGTAAATCAAACACCATTTGTAAGAACCTTGGGTAAGCAAGAGTCATCTTGCTACCCTTGTTATGACACATGCCATCAAAAATCATTTTTGAAAAATTATATTTTTGCCCAGTAGCAATACACACAATGGAACTCCCAATAGATCGGTTGATTTCATTGTGTGCAGTACATTTAGGACTCAAACATTAAAGAATGACATGTATCAATTACTTCCAAGCTGGGGGAAACTCTTGTTTTGTATATTTATCTAAATGGCCTTCTTCAGGCAAAGGATAACCCAAAGCTTGGAGTCCTTGTTCTAGCTCTATAATGGGTAGGGTGGTTATACCATCTGCATCATTAAGATGTAAAGCTTGGCGAACCAGAGCTTCAGTAACCACCCATGGAACCCCATGGACAATAGCAGTCAATGTAGTCACATTATTAACTGTTGAGGAAGTGACAGTATTCCAAAACTATTTAATGTGTGTGACAGGGATAAGAGGAGCATGAGAAAGTACATACCTTAATGGGGATGCATTCAAATACTCAACCATCTGATTATATTGGGGAAACAGAGCATTATCAGCTTGTAAATAAGCAACCATGTTATGCTAACTCCTGAACCTCAATTCCAAATCTCTAGGTTTAAACTTAGACTCCATTGAGGTAGAAAGCTGTGATAAAAGTTATGAAAGATGAAGGTTTGAGAAAACTTAGTTAGATAAGAATAAGCAGGTACCCTGTTTCAAAGAAATGAGCCAAATATATAGGAGAGGTGAAAACATGTGATTGGTCAAAACATGAGGCAGTTATATTCAAAATATAATGATGTAAATCTTGAAAAAGATATAACTTATCTCAAGCATTATTAAAAAGTTACCAACTCCTAAAATTACGGCCCATATTTTCGTCAAAAATAACAACTAGGTAGGACCCAATGTTTATCAACTATCAAAAATAACTTATCAGCGCCCAATGGCTATATTCTTTTCTACGTTGGAATTTGCCATGTCAACGTCCAAATTGGTCTTAACAGCGTTTGGAAAGAAACCTGTTAGCTAATTTAAAAGAAAAAGGACCTTAACAAAGTAATTTATCCTAGTGAAGATAACTTATAGACTGAAAATCAATATAGGGTGGCAAGCACTGTCCAATCATGCACACTTCTTAAGCAAGATAGACATAATTGTCCTCAAGTGTCCCTTGCTAACCAAAGTTCTTAACAAAGAAGTTATCTCATAAAATCCTTTGTAACTTCCGAGGTAAGCCCAATAAAAATCATACCTAATAACGACCTAATTTTACATATTCAACCTATCAGTATAATGCCACTTTGTAGTATAAATAAGAGCTTCCGATATTTAATATGTTATGTTTTATATGCAGATGTAAAGTATGAAGGAGCAAAGTGAAGATATACAAATAAGGGGCCTCAATATGCAATAAAGTCAAAGTTATTAAAAGAAGATTCTGAATCGCCCGGAGGTGCGGCGCACAAAGTTATAAGTGCAGCGCACATTCGCATCTCCAAAGTGCGGCGCACTTGAGGAGAAGTGTGGCGCACATTTGACCCTAAGCAGCACTATAAATAGAGGCCATTTCCATCCATTTTACACATACCTCTCTCTCTCAATACTCCAGCGCTCGAGTATTTTAGTCTTTCTAGTAAATTTTTCTAGTAAATTTTAAGTATTATCCACTTTTGGGAGATACTGGTAACGAGAGTATTCCACTCTTCGATTCTTGGAGGAATGATACAATCGTGACACTTGTGTACTCGTTTATTCAATCCAATCTAAGTATGATGTTCTCTTACTCTTTTCCAATTGTTACTTTGATTACTATGTTAGGCTAAGCTATTTGTGACTATATGAGTATGTGAATATAATTAGCGATCATGCTATGATATGATCCTTTATAAATTATTTCAAGCTAATGTTGTAGATCCATTTTACCTCCCAGTTCTACAGACCATATTTTATCTAAGTTGATTTGTTACGATAGTTTGGCGCAAATTGTTATAATAAGTTTTCTGGAACTTGTCTATGGTCAAGAATCTTTGGTTGGAGAAATCTGCTTAGAAACTTGATAAAATATTGAACTCATTGGCAACTTGTTTTGAGCTTAATCGCTTAAACAAACATAAGTCTTGAATCAACCCAAGTAAATTGTGTAAATGCCATTTTGACGAAAAAGAATTATCACACTTTACCTACATAAACATATCTCGATCATTATTATCATCATCACGAACTTATACGAACTATCCCATATTAGTCATATTTGTTATTATTGATATTACTTCAACCATTTATTTCTTTAAATGTTATTTTGATTACCAAAACGAAACTAAGTCTCAGCGAACGATCCTGGCTTACCACTACAAAGCTATATTACGAACGAAAGGGTATACTTGCCCGTGTTTGTCTTCTAGTCCCTTGTTTTGCCTAAACCTTGTAATATAAATTTAAGACTTGCAAACGAACATCAATACCCAAGTCTCCCAATAGACCACAACCAATTCTAGGCCAAAAAGTCTTGGCAGCGTGCAAAGTATATCAACATTGCATGCTACAGTGCCTCACGATTTAGTAAACTAACTCGTACTCACCAGTGGACACAATCTAGAATTGTCATAAGATTATTATATGAATACCCAAAAAGTCTTAAAGGTTTCCTAAAGCTCCCCTTAAAATATGATATACAAGTTGCCAAACATAAATTATGCAAACAAAATTTATGTCAAGATAGGAATGAAAACATTCCCACCATCATCCATGAACTTGAACACACACCAAGCAAGCTCCAAAGATCCATAAGGAACTATGTATCCATTTGTACAATGCTCATAATGCCTGCATAATTAGATCAAAAACCACAAAACAAACATGTTGTTGTCAACGTCCATTTTAACACTTATCAGCGTTAAAATAACCTTTGTTAGCGTTAGACAAACAAAGTGGAAAACCTAATTTTGTACAAAGACCAATAAAAGTGCCTATCCTGTACATACTTTTACAATAAGTTCCAAAAACACATATGAGGTAAGATTAATCATTCCAATACTTGTTACTAAGTATTGAAATCTCCAAACATCAAAAGGTTTAGTTAATAAATCTGCCACATTTTCTTCTATGTCAACCCTATCTGGTTGTATTAAACCTTTTTCAAAACAATCTCTTATAAAATGATGTCTAACTTCTATGTGTTTTGTTTTAGAATGATGTACAGGATTCTTAATAATGCATAAAGTACTGTTATTCTCTACAAAAATCTTGGTATGCGTAAAATTATACCCATAATCTAACAGTTGGTTCTGAATCCATAAGACTTGTCCATAACAAGCAGGTGCAGCTACATATTTTGCTTCAGTTGTAGAATAAGCCACCACTGTTTGTTTCTTGCATTACCAAGATATTAACCTACTCCCAAGAAATTGGCATCCACCAGTTGTGGATTTTCTATCAAACTTGTCACCTCCATAATCACTGTTTGTATAACCAATAAGCTTCAATGGAGAAACCTTTGGATACCATAATCCCAAGGTGGGATAGCACATAAGGTATCAAAAGATCCTCTTGACAGCATGAAGATGACACTCTTTGGAAGTCATTTGATGGTGTGCCCATGCACACACATCAAACATAATGTCAGGTCTAGAAGCTGTAAGATACATCAATGATCCAATCATTGACCTATAATGCATGACATCCACCTCTATTCCATCTCCAATCTTTCCCCAAGGGTGTTCCCTATCCATGGGTGTGCTAGCCCGTTTTTCATGTGGAGAAAAGCCAAACTTCCTCAAGGTTTCTGCTACATATTTTTCTTGAGAGATGACGATACCATCTTCTTTCTGCTAAACTTGTAAACCTAGAAAGAAGTTCATCTCTCCCATTGCACTCATCTTGAATTTGTCAGTCATGAGCTTGGAAAAGTCTTCACTCATCTTTGGAATTGAAGAGCCAAAGATGATATCATCCACATAGACCTGAACGAGTAAAAAGTCCTTACCAACCTTCTTGGTATACAAAGTCTGATCTATGGTGCCCCTCTTGAATCCATTTTCCACCAGATAGGTGGACAATGTGCCATACCATGCTCTTGGGGATTGCTGAAGTCCATACATTGCTTTCTTCAGCCTATACACCTTGTCTGGATGTTCTGAATCCTCAAAACCAGGAGGCTTCATTACATAAACCTCCTCTGCAATTGTGCCATAAAGAAAAGCACTCTTCACATCCATTTGATAAACTGTGAAGCCCATGCAAGAAGCATAGGCTAGGAAAATCCTTATTGCTTCAATCCTTGCAACAGGTGCAAAAACCTCTTCATAATCTATCCCTTCCTCTTGTGTATAGCCTTGAGCAACTAAGCGTGCCTTGTTTCTGACCATAATTCCTCTTTCATCCTTCTTGTTTCTAAGAACCCATCTTATCCCAATAGGTCTGAGATATCTGGGACAATCCACTAACTCCCAAACATCTTGAATAGCAAATTGGTGAAGCTCATACTGCATTGCTTCCACCCAACTTGGTTCTTTAAGAGCATCAAAAATCTTCTTAGGTTCATGTTGTGACAGAAAACAAGCAAACAAACATGCCTGTACAAGAGGGGTATCAACCTTCTTGTGGATATTGGAAATAAAACCACCTTGATTCTGATGAGACCTTCTTGTTTGAACAGGAGACAACACATCACCAATAATTAGTGAAGGAGGATGATTTTTATAGTAGATGTAAGTATTCCCCTTTCAAGAATTTTGTTGTCATCAATTTCAGTCTCCATGTTGCCAATATCTTCTTCAAATTCTCCTCCATCATCAACTGAATGAACCTCTTCATGTACTGTGGAAGGTTCACCTTGTTCAAAAACATTGGAAGAGAATAAATTGTCAAAAAGGTTGTCAACACCTGAACTAGGTCTGTCAACGTTTGAGCCATCAACGCCTGAATTTGGCCTGTCAGCGCCAGATTTGCCTTTGTCAGCACTTGAAGATTCATGCATGTTTTCATCAATTGGTTTTTCTTGTGGACCATCTTTTTCCTTTCCAGCAGCAGCAGCAGCAGGAAATCCATATGTCCATATAGGGATGGTAACATATTCAAGTATGGGAGCTAATTTGACTGCTTGTGATTCTACTTCCTTGTCAACCTATTTACTTGAAATTTCAACAACTGGTTCTTCCAAAACATTTAAATCCACTTTCACAATGTCTGGATTAGTAACAGGCATATAATTCAAGGTCCTAAGTAAAGGTTCTAAATCAAAGAACCAATATGGTCCACTCTCAGGATCACTAGGTTTACTTTCTAAAAACCTAATATGTACCTTTTCAAGTATACGTTTTTCTTTCTTAATGTAAACCCTATATCCTCTACTCTGCACTAAATAGCGCATAAAATAGCCTTCATCACCTTTAGCACTAAACATTCCTAAGGCATCACTAGTATCAAGTACAACGACATGACATCCAAAGGGTTTAAGGAAACCAATATTAGGTTTCCTATTCCAAAATAGCTCATAAGGTGTCTTATTGTGGATTTTGTTGATCAATGCCCTATTCTGAACATATTAGGCTGTATTCATAGCCTCAGCCCAAAAAGCAATAGGAAAATGAGCATCAACCAACATTGTCCTAGCTGCTTCTATGAGTGTTCTATTCTTCCTTTCAGCCACCCCATTTTGTTGTGGGGTTCTAGCTACACTAAACTGCCTGGAAATCCCTTTATTGACACAAAAGTCATCTAGCAACTTATTTCTAAACTCACCACCATTATCACTTCTAAGAATTTTAACCTCATTCCCAGTCTTTTTCTTAATTTGGGTAATAAAGTTAATCAAAATAGTGGCAGTTTCACTTTTCAAAGCCAAAAAGAAAGTCCAAGTAAATATAGAAAAATCATCAGTTATGACAAAACAAAAAGATTTACCATTTAAGCTTTCTATATTAGTTGGACCAAACAAGTCCATATGCAGCAAGTGAAGTGGTTTAGAACTAGAATGCACAAGTTTAGACTTAAAGGAGACTTTGTGATGTTTGCCTTTAAGGTAGCCAACACAAGAGTGATCATTGTGGAAAGCTTTTTCAGGCAAACCATCAACTAAACCATGTCTCACAAGTCTGTTTATGTTCTTAAAGTTTATGTGCCCTAACCTTCTGTACCAAAGATTACTTTCATGAACTGAAGCCTTATCATTGACATAGAAGTCATCTAGCAACTTATTTCTAAACTCACCACCATCATCACTTCTAAGAATTTTAACCTCATTCCCAGTCTTTTTCTCAATTTGGGTAATAAAGTCAATCAAAACAGTGGCAGATCACTTTTCAAAGCCAAAAAGAAAGTCCAAGTAAATATAGAAAAATCATCAGTTATGACAAAACAAAAATATTTACCATTTAAGCTTTCTATATTAGTTGGACCAAACAAGTCCATATGCAGCAAGTGAAGTGGTTTAGAACTAGAATGCACAAGTTTAGACTTAAAGGAGACTTTGTGATGTTTGCCTTTAAGGCAGCCAACACAAGAGTGATCATTGTGGAAAGCTTTTTCAGGCAAACCATCAACTAAACCAATTATTATTCATCCTAATTCCATTAAGGTTCACATTATAAATGTCCTTATGCCTAGGTGTTCTATAATAAATAAACTTCTCATTAGGTATTTTAAAGTCTTTGCTTAACACCAAGCATTCAGTATCAGTGAAAAGAACCTTATTTTTATTATCACAAACTTGTGATACACTAAACAGATTATAATCAAGTTCTTTTACAAGAAATACGTTTTCAAAACGCAAGTTATTGGTGATAAGAGTGCCTTTGCTAGTAATAGTTCCATATCCTCCTCCAAAGTACACTTTGTCACCATCTTTAATGGGGGTAAAGTTGGTCAAATAATCTTCCTTCCCCGTCATGTTCCTAGAGCATCCACTATCCCAATAGCCATAATCATTTACCTGCTTTTGAATGCCCTACACATATAGAAAAAAAATTAGTTTTCTTTGGGAACCCAAGCCTGAGCAGACTTGGATTCATTTGGTTGTTCAACAAGAATAGATTTAGTCCTTATAACAACCCCTTGTTCACCTCTTTTAGGATTGAACACCCAGTGAATCCCAATTGGTTTAGTATGACCTTTGAAATATAATGAAATCTGTTACAGGTCATAGAAATCCCATCTGAATTAGGGTTTTGGTCTTGTTTAGGTATCCATGTTAAGCTAGAAGAAGCTTTAGACCCCTTTCCCTTTGGCTGTAAGTATTTGTTATTACTTGGTCTAACAGCGTTGGAGACATTTCTTTCAACGTTAAAATTGTTCTTGACAGCGCTGAAATTACATCTATCAGCGTCAAAACTAGGGTTTGCTACAGGAACCCATTGTATGTTAGACCATGTATTAGTCTTTTGAAAAGGCCTCTGTCCATAAGTATTAGACCCTTTAGTAAAGAATGGAGCTGGTCTAATGACTTGTGGACTTTGTTGGACAAAAGGTCTGGGTTTGACCATGGTTGACTTTTTATCAGCGTTGACTTTTGAAGCACTGACACACTTATACGCCAAATGTGAAAAACTCCCATAATTCTAACAAGCTTTTCTAGACATAACTCTAGGTCTAGATAAAAAGAAACCTGTCCCATTATCACTAACTTGACCTTTTGGTAACCTAGGTTTTCTATACATTTCTGCATACTTAACACTAGGTTTTCTATCAACATTTAAGCCAAGGTCAACAGGTTTTCTAGTAGAGGGGTTGGTCACCTTTATGGGTGTAGACTCATTTGGGCTTTCACTAAGCATGCCACCTTTAACAAACAAAGTAGGATTGGCCTTCTTCCATTGTTCCAAATCAGTTAATTTCTGCTTATATTCCTCTACTGGGGTAAGGACTCTTGGTGGAGGACTGAATTCCTTTTCTTGGAGTTCTGGTATACCAGTCCAAAACAAATCCTTTCTAAGGACACCATAAAAGTTCCCAGCAGGTGGTGAAACATCAACATACTCTTTCATCCCAATCCCAATCATATCCCTAGAGTCTCTTTGTTCACTAACACATTTTTCTAGGGTTTGAGAAGCTTTATCAAATCTTTGAATTTTAAGCCCTACATTATCTTTGTTTTTAATGGCCTCATCTAACTCAGCTTGTATGACACCTTTGGATCTCTCCAAAATATTCCTACGGTCAACACTAACTTTAAGGTCATGAGATAAAACGTTAATTTGATCTTTTAGGTCAAGCTCCATTTTCTTAAATTCAGCCACAGTCTTTTCAGTTTGAGCAAGTGCAAGTTGATAATTAGATAACTTGCATTTTTCATCAAAAACATCTGATTTTAACTTCAAAATTTCTTTGTTAAGTTTTTTAGTGTTTAAACGACAACCTTTACTACAAACTGCATCATCATATACCTCATTATCTGATGAAGATGAAGAGTGTGCCATGAGAGCATAGTGAACATGCTCCTCTTCTTCCTTCTCTGTAATCAAGGCCTTGTTCTCTTCTACCTCCTTGGCCATAAAGCTCTAGTCCCAGCAAACACCATCAGTTTCTTGCAAGGCAACCATAGCCTTTGTATCTTCAACCTTGATGATTTGGCTTGAAGGTTTTCCAACATCAGATCTTCTTGGAGATCTGCATTCTCTCATAAAGTGTCCCATTCTATGGCAATTGTAACACTCAACCTTGGATTTATCAAATCCAGCAGTGTCTTTAGCATTAAATGTCATCTTCTTCTTGAATCTCCTATTCCATCTATTGGCCATTTATGCTTGCAAGTTCCATATTCCACTTTATGTCCATCTCCTACAAATTCTCATCACTGATTTGCTCAAGGTCCTCATATGTAATCACTGAACCATTGGGCAATGCAGCAATGTATGCACACACTGTATCTAGATCAATACCAGCAGGTTTAATCCTTGGTGAGTCAACATTGTATGTGTCAACGTCTGAATGTGGAGCATTGACAAAGCTTTATCCAACGTTGACACAGGGTGATCCAGTAACGGGGTGCACGTATGTCTCTTGTCAGTCGTATTTAAAGTGAATGTTATATAATATATCGTTGCGAAGCTCGTGGAAAATGCTACATAATGGTGTTGAGAGTTCTAGTATAATGTTTGGTATGCAACGGGAATTAGTCCCGAACACACAAATGAGGAAGGCCTTCTACTCTTACACTTGTAGTATAAAAGGCACTAAACACCTCATTTGTGTGTGAGTGTTTTCCATTTCATAGTTTGTAGAGAGAGAAACATATGTCTTTCTCTTACTAGGAATTCACAACCCTTTTTGTTCTTCTCTTTTATTCTTCTTAATCTAATCTTTCTTTTTGGTTTAATCTTGTTCTTCATCATCTCTATTTCTTGTTATATATAGTCGTGTGCATAACTCCTACAAGTGGTATCATTCGCCAAGAGATTCGTGGATAGCTCTTGGGTGTTGTCCTTGCTTTTCTTGTGTTTCATGATCCATATATCTTCTAAGTAGATGTGGTAGAGATTTGGTATATTCACTTTGGCTAAAACACAAATTTTTTTGGTGTTTTGATCATTTTTTGGCTTAAAATCTCGAATTGGTTGGGTTTTGTCCAAGAAAAGTGGGAATTTGGTACTATTCTGACAGGTTTCATCGGAAAAGGGTTTTATATTCCGACGGATATTCCGACAGAATTCCATCGGAAAAGGGTTTCTTCATTCCGATCGTTATTCCAATAGTCATTCCGATAGGTATTCCGATAGTACATTCCGACAGGTATTCCGATAGTACATTCCGACAGGTATTTCGATAGAACACTCCGACAGACATTCTGACAGGTATTCCGATAGCACATTCCGACAGGTATTCCGATTGCACATTCTGACAAACATTCCGAAATGTATTCCGATGGACATTCCGACATGTATTCCGATGGACATTCCGATGGAAATGTTGTTCGAATATTTTTTAGACTTAGCCACCATCTAGACTAGTCCCGGCACATAGTTTACACGAAGATTAAAAAAAAAGTTAAAATTTTTTAGGTAAAGTAAAATCAAATTTTTTCCCTACTAGTTTTTGGCGATTTCTAACTCAATTTCAAAATTTGGCGATACAAATTTTTTTCAGCTTACCGTTTTGTCGGACTGAGGAATTTATTGTCGGACTGAAAAATAAAAAATCGGAAGTTTCGGAATTTCAAAAACAACACACGCTTTCTACAAATTGAGATCCTGTTTTTCACACGAATTCTACGATGACGTCTCAACAAGATATTTATGCTGCAGGTATTGAGAATCGTCCCCCCATGCTTACCAAGGAGAACTACATTACATGGGCTAGTCGTCTCCTTCGTTATGCAAAATGTGAACCTTTGGGAAAGTTAATTGTTAACTCGATTCAAAAGGGTCCGTATGTTAGAAGAACAATTATTGTGTAACACCCCCAAATTTACACAATTCAGTACAGCGGCAGACTCGTTGGTGTTACGGGATAGCACATTACTCACATCATAGACAACGCTTAAAAATCGCGTCGTTTAATAATAAAGCATTTCCATTCATAAATATCAAATTTACATAGGTCCCAAGTCATATTATTTCATACAGGTTTTACAAAGCATTTGAATGGAAATTATTATTTAAGTGCGGGCCATGAATTCTTGTTGTCTTCCCGAGAATTACCTTCAAGTACCTGAGATAAAACATGTTAAAAGAAAAGGTCAGCGATAACGGCGAGTGAATTCATAGAGTTTTAATTAAATACATCAATATAACATTGGTATAAAATTATTACCGAAAATCATTTCGTACAAATCTTTGTAATAAGCCATAAACTAGCCAAAGTCATTCTATACAATGACTTATCAAAATCATAATGTAGGCTTTTGCCTTCAAAATCATTATACGGACCAAAGTCGTAAAAACATCATACAATACGCTTTATAACGTTGTATAAAGTTAAATAAAAATCGTTATATGAATATGGTTATGTAGAACCAAAACATGAACATAATATCAATAGTAAGACCCCGTATTGCTAGTCAGGCAATATATCATAATTTAGTGCGTATAGCAGTATTTCGTTATCTGGATTATTATAAGCCGCATGACATTGTTACCTTACTACAACAAACAACGGGTAGCTAGCCCGAAACTCAATTTTCCCATCTAAATTAGCGTGTCGTCACAATAATCACGCTTGTGTAAATCTTCTCATACATAAATTCGCTTACCAATTAATGTGGCACGACGGGGATCAATCGTTAAGGCGCGAACTGGGGTGATCGTCCCCAAATAGTACTATTATATGCATAAGCGTCTACCAAATCGCGGTAGTTCACAATTCATGCTAATGGGACTTTTATTGACATAACCTAACTTTAATAATCCATTTCATTTCATCTATCGGGTCATATAATCATTTATCGGGTCATACAATCATTCGGGTCCAAATCAATAAACAAACAATTGGGACAACTAGTGTCCTATTTCATAAAAACTAACATGTTATCTCCCTCGCGTGTTTATAAAAAATTTCATAAAAACATTTAAAAGAGTGCGAGGCTATGAACTCACGTTGATGTGGGAAGGCGGGTTATCGGCAATTCGGATGTACGGTACGTGCTTCAATCACGGAAACCTCGACAAATAATACTCGTCTTAGACTCTTGTCCAATGACTTTATAAAAATAAAAATTATGTATACATATGATGATTTTATGAATATGATGATGATCAAGTGGGATTGTACATTTTTACTCATTCCTTATAGTGTTTATGTGTTTGTAATTTTTAAGACTAGTTACACTAGTTCAACTTGTTTACATTTTGAGGCCCATTGGGACCATTACAAGCCCAATATATTATATTAGCCCAATTATACTTTTATTATCATTATTATACTTTACATGTTGGGCCCAAATGGGTTAAGCCCAATAAGTAAAATTATAAGTGTTTTACCAACTAGTCGGGTTTATAGTCCAATAAGGCTACTTTGGCCCGTTAATGTATATATGTTGTAAAGCTCAGGTTTTATCGGCTTTTACTTGTATTAGGTACTTATATATCAGTATATGACTTTTTTAAAAAGTTTACATTAGACGGGTCCAATCGTCTATGTTTTAATTGACAAAAAACGTTAATTTTACGGTACTAGCCGAAAAGACGTAAAAATTATGTTTATAGTTTTATAACTTATAAAACTTATCAAACTACCATTTTTATAAAATGTCCTTTTATTTATCCTTATACATATTTATATAAATGTAATATATAAGTTAGTGGGTTTTAATTCACATTTTATACTATATTTATTTGAGTGCTATTATAATACTATTATACTTTAATTTCCCAAAATCTGATTTTTACTTTCACTTTCACCATTTTTACCATATCTTGAGTTATACAAGGAGATAGAAGCCCATTTTTGGACACCATAAACTAAATGATATGTGCTACAATTAACTTAGTTTTAGCTACTGCTCAATCCGATTCTAAATATCCCTAACAGTCCGTCCAAAACTGACTATTCAGATTGGTACTTCAGTTTTGTTTTAATCATATCTCACTCATTATAATGATTCTATTGTATGGCCAACTCTCACATGTGTACAAGACCTAATACTTACTGTATATTGATTCCACTTTTCCATTTTATCAGTTTAACATTTGGTTACTTACTGTTTTTATACAGCCATTTATTTTAAGCATGATTTAACCATTTTACATGTGGTTTTCCATCTTTTTACCCATGTTTATCAACACCAAATCCCCACATAATATTTTTAATCATCATTCATCATCATATACATATACATAAATAAAGAATATACAAGATTACATAATCAAAATAACAAGAGGATAGGAAGAAACAATCTCTATACCACCAAAGTGATGAAAAGGTTGAGATTTTGGATGAACAAGGATTGGTTTTGGTAACCAATCTTATGAAATATCAAGACCACCTTCAAGATTACCAAGGATATGAAGACACCTTCAACAAATAAGCCCTAAACTCCTTCTTGAAAATCAGCCCAAAGACCTCCATGAAAACTCCTTTTTATATGTTAAAATCACCTCCAATCTTCATCTTTTTGTTTAGTTATCAACATATGTTGATTATATCTTTTGTTTATGGTCAAAATTTGATGATGATGGTTTTATAATGGTGGTGTTGGACGTTCAAGGGGAGAGAGGAAGAGTTGAGAGAGTTTCTTGGTTTGCATGTGTGAGAAATGGTTTATGGTTATCTTCTTTTGTGGTTAAGTGGTTTTGCATAGCACTAAGGACATGTGTCCTTAGTGTGTATGTAAACTTGACACCACACTTGGTGTGTTGTCTAAGTCTTGGCCACCCATAGTGGGGGTGAGGTAAGTGTAAACTTGTCTCATCTCCACTAATTTACGGGTACTCCTCGATTCTAGTTTCCTTGATTTACGTGCCCTCAGGTCGTTTTACGAAAAACGTTTTTATAAATTATGAATCAACGGCACAAAACGAATCTAATAAAAATTGTCTCATCAAAAACGGAGTTCAAAAACGTAAATACGTAAACCTAGGGTTTCCGGTTTAGTCGTAAAGGACGTTAAATTATGCACGTAAGTCCTAATCTCTTCTCGTAAATTTGTGAGTTTATGAACCAACACAAATTTAAAATCCCGAAATAATATTCACGGATAAATTTACTTCCTGAAATGTCGGACTTTCACCAAAAACGGTGTATGTAAATGTAAGCACGTAACGAGAATCCTGCGGTTTAGACGTAGTCGATGCTACTTCAAGACGTAAATCCAAATTTCTTCCCAAAAATAAGTAAGTTCATAATATAACACTAAAATAATGTTTTTAATTAGTACTTGAGAATAAAATATCAACCATAAATTGACGGATTGTCACAGCATTTACCCCTAAACGGGATCTTTGTCCTCCAATATCATCTTATCTTACTACTCGCTTCTTATAGAGTTAAAGCCATGTGAGTATTTCCTCCACATTCGATCTTTTCTCACAAGTGTAATTCATTACAATACGCGAGTATCATCAAACATAACTACGGGAATAAGATCAGGCTTAATGTTGACTTAATTTCTCTATCCATGATGTTCACGGGTTTTTTATGAATGCAACTTTTCGCCGATCTAAACTTCATCAAGAAGTGATCAGATTCTCACTTGATAGACATTTGATAAAGTTCGATATACGAAATATAATTCACGCAGCTCTTGAAGTCCTAGGGTAGATCCAGCTTATATGCCTTTCAAACCAATCTTTTACATCATCTCAATGGTCCCATACCACGGGGACTTATATCCCATGATCTTTCAGATCATCAATTCATTTTTCCAAGGTGAAAATTGTTGGCATAACTTTGCTACCCATCCTGTACTTCAAGATCTACATTTCATATTCACATAACCTCCTGCCCACTACCGACAGTCAATAATCAGATCCTAGTTTCAACAATCATTTCGGGTCTCGCGGGTCGGGTATTTTGTAAGGTTAGGTTCGCCATCATAGGAAACCTTAAACCTAAAAGACATGTCCAACTCACAATGGGTGTATGTCGGATGTATTCATCCCAACTCCTGCTTACAAATGCTCTTATATTTAGATCCTAATAAGATTCGATCTCGATCATAATACGATAATTATCAATGATACTCTCTCCAAAGGAAAACGGTTATACGGTTTATTACCAAAGGTCAATCATTCAAACAAAAATCAAGACTTCTAGTATTTTGTATCTTTACTTTACCTCGTCCCTTCGATTGGGGTGGTAAACAGTACTCTCATCAAGGTTCGTTCTCAATGACTTCTGAGCAAATCTCTAGAAATTCGATGCGAAGCGAGGATCTTGATAGAGATGATCGATACAGGCACACCATGTTTACACAACTCCTTTAAGTACAAAAGAGTCAATTTCTTCATCAAGAATCTATCACTAACAGGAATGATATTAGCAGATTTGGTCAGTCTGTCGAGGATGACCCAAATCGAATCAAATTTAGATGATGACCTTTGCAATAGTTAGACATTTACTAATGTATGAGGCGATGTCTGCCTTCATAGTTTGCCATCAGTACAACTTCTTCAGATAAAGATACACTAAATCAGAAATAGAATACTTAATCTTATAAGATTCCAACATGACTAAATCTCTAAATCATCATATTTAGGCAACCACAAGTGGCCTTTAAAACAATTAACGCCATCGGCTTCTCAATTCTAATGGTTCACATTAGCCGCAAACCCCTTTTATTATTTATATTATCCTTTTTACAAGCATCGGCTATTTTTAAATTGCTCGGCAATTTATTTTGCACAGTCATTATTAAGAAATACATCCTAATTGGTTCTTTATCCTTTCTATATAATGTGTCAGTATCTACATTCACTTTTCCTGATAAAATAATTATCAGGACCGTATTTATTCAAAAATTCTTTCTTCATATTTTCTAAGTTTTAGTTTCGTCTCAACTATCATTTTTATTAGTTTTTCTCAATCCGACGTTTAAAGCGTCGATAAATATTACAAGTGATCAAATAATAAATATTTAATTTTCATGAAACGTCAACGTCAAAAATTTTAAATTTCTCAGTTCGTCCAATTACAGAAAAAATGTTTCAAAATGAGTTTAAATTTAGTTAACATGATCTTTATTGATTTATCGAAAATAATTAATAAGATTCGTAAATGTTCGAAAAATTCTTTGTTTATACTTTGGTCGAAATTTTCTTAGTTGAAAAGCAAAAATTGTCATTTCAATTTCCATGTCATGGTTTAAATGGTTTCCTCAATCCCTCTTTAGGTTGTCTTGAGGTATACGCAAACATTTACCCCTAAATAGGAGTTTAGTTAAATGTTCTGGGTATAAGGGTATGATTCCTTAAAAATTCTTTAGATAAAACATTTGTCAAAACATATTTGCACTTTCTTTTTGGTAAAACCCAAAGTCTTAAAAGGGCTCTTAATTTTTGAAGAGTCAATATACATATATCTTACCATCATTAATCAAACGGTCATTTTATGTAAAGGATCAAGCCTTAAATCACATGTTAAAAATTCCAGGTAAAGGTTTTTATTGTTCGGCCAATCTATAAATAATTATTAACTCATTCTTATTCTTATAAACAAACATATGGTCCTTAATGATCACAAGCATTAATTTATCAAATTACAGCCTACACACATGATTCACCAAATTTATGGATGCTACATGTGCATTGGTCAATCCAAACGACATAACATGAATCTCATAATGTTCATTACAAGTTCTGGATGTAGTGCTTGGAATAGATAATCCTTTTCGCGGACGCAAAGTTGATAATAACCATGTCGTGAATCAAAATTTTTAAAACATACGCTAGAACCTTGTAAATGATCGAACAATCTATCATCTTGGGTAGTGGATATAGATTTTAATCGTCAATTTACTTAGTTCATGGTAATCAATAAACATAAGGAATGATAACACCATAGCTCTTCATGATGACGAGCCCGGTAGAATAAAATCTATCTCCGACAACTCTCCCTCAGTTGTACGGTAATTCCTTTAATTCAGATGGTGCTGACGTAAAGTGCACATGTCACAGGTGCAACACTGGAATATAATCAATACCAAATTCAACTTGCCTTAATGGCGAAAGTCTAGGTAATTCACCAGCAAATACCTCCTAAAGTTTCAGATAACAGAAACATCTTTTAATAAATTCATATTAGGATCTTTTTATATTATAATATCTATGACTAATTCACAACCATTCATGGTATAATTTCAAGTCTAAATGCAGGATATGGTCATCTGTCAAGAATTATTTAGATCACTTTTGATAATCAACATCTTATCATTTAGGGGAATTGATGAGACTGCTTTTATACATAGTCTCATCTTCCAAATAGGGCTTAAAATGCATTAAATATCATCAAAATACCCAAATATATGCTTGTGTTTGTTGCTTGTGTATTTTAGGTACGGATATTGAGAAAATGACAAAAAGATCACAAGAATCATGCAAAAACGAACACGGGAAACGAAGCCGCACAATGAACCAAGCCCTAGTGAAGACTTTCCCAAGATCAACCCTTGAAGATTTGAAGAATTATGAAGAAGGGTCCTCCAATTATGAAGAATTGACACTTTATACCGTTGTATCCTCATAATTACAAGTTTGGTCCCTAAAGTTTGTCAAAATTACAAAAAGGGCCATTAACTTTGAAGAATTGGCAAGTTTAGCCCCTCAACAAAGCTAAATTGTCAACCAATATCATCCACAAAGTCAAATACATCATGAAGTTCTTCAAAGTACAAGAAATGACAAGTTTGGTCCTTTGAAAAATCCAAAATTACAAAAAGGACCCCCAACTTTCAACATTTGGCAAAAATGGTCCCTCAATCATCAAGACTTGGCAATTTCAGTCCTCCAAATTATCAACATTGAAAGTCTAGACCATTATCATTGAAGAAAATACCAATTCAGCCCTTGAAGAATTCAAATATGGCAAGAATTACCCCTGATTTCATTGTGCAAAAGTTTTTGGGCCAGAAATGTAAAGATGCAAAAGTTGTTGTGAAGGAAACAAGCGTTGACAGCTTTTTAAGTTGAAATGACAAAAGGAAAAGAAGTGAGGGGTTAAACCTGGGCGACATAATAGATACCTTAACCAGTAGTGGGGTGACACGTGCCCCACTACCACCTCTCCACCAATAGAACTCCACCTTTTGTCCACCTCAGCTATCCACTTAAACCGGTTATAACTAATTTGGATTAGTATAATACTTTTGGCGCTTAACATCTTTTTAAAACCCAAACAAGATTAAAACGTGTTACTATTACTCAAGAACACAAATTGGGGATTATTGACCAAGCAAGAATTAAGCTGCCATCACCTCCAGATTTAAGATTAAGTGGATACTAAACACAACCTAACCTTAAAAATGGACACCTCATCACCCCATTTGTCTCCTTGTGTCTCCCCTGCTCCACACCCATGCATACTGCCAAAAAGATGGCCACAATCCAACGTCCCATATTCAAGCTTACATTTTAAGCTTTGTTTGAACCTTTGGATCACCTTTTTATTTGCCAGCTATCACAACACAACAAATTCAGTCACATGATTCTCCAAAGAAGACAAAGACCTCAAGGGCATTTTTGGGACTTAAGCATTAGGGTTTACACGTTTTTTTAGCTTACTAGGACCATGTACACCCTCTATATAAAGGGTCTAGTTCATTTCATTTGCTCCTGCTTTTGGTTTTTCCTTTGCTCAAACACTTGTAAATCCTTTTTCAGTTTAATGAATTTGAGTTAAGTGCTTTGAAGAAAGTCCAAGTGCCATCTTTATTCTGCTTGTTTATGTTCTTAGTTTACTGCTTTTGAAGTTTAAAACCTGTTTTCAAAAGAGGAGTGTGCACAAGTTTGCATATTTTCCTCATTTTCTTGATATTTTGCTAAGTCTTGTTCCAATCTTGGAATTCTTGGGCTATAGGGCTGATCATAGCATCCTAACTGAGTTGGTTAAGGTGTGGTGAGGCTTATAACTTGGGGATAATCAAGTGTGGGGTAACAAGTTTGCATTAATCAAGTTTTTCCCAAGTTTCTGATTTTTCATGTTATTGTGCTTAACCCTTGTTGAATCTTAGCAGGCTTTTGTGGAAGCTTGTGCTTGTTCTTGCTAGCACATAAGCTCAAAATTCGTGGGTGTGGATGTACATCCATGAGGTTTGCTTACTTAATCTCTAAATCTGCATAAATTGTGATTTTTGGTGATATTTGTATGAAACTGTTGTTCTTGTGAATTTTGTGGCTTGTTCTTGCTTGAATCTGTTTATTATACTTGTTTGAGTGTTAATTGATGCTTGGTTGGCCTGAAATCTTGTTTTGCTTTTGAAAATTTTGACTTGAAAAAGTTAAAGGGGTGTTTGGGTCTACTGTTTTATGCTTGTAGTTTGTTTTTGTGTTAAGGGAAAGTGTTGTTTATGCTTTGTATCTGCTATACCTTTGTTTGAGAGTGTTTTGCTGCAAGTTTTTGGGTTTGAACACTTGAATTGATCAATCTGCTATATAGACCTTGTTTCTGCTTGTTTTGACCTAGGATTTTGGGAACACTTAGTTTGTATGCATTCTTAGGGATAAAAGTGGTTTAAACAAAGTTAATATAACCTGTTTGAAAGATTTGAGGTGTTGAAATTGGCTTGTGTGTCAAATACATCAGCAAAAGTAGAAAACTGCATGTGTTAGTGTTCATCAGTAACTTTCATAGCTTGAATCTTGCTTAATTCTTTGAACCAGTGCATGAAACCTGTTTAGACTTGCTTATTGGAGTTTATTATAGATTGTGTGTGCATTTGGTTGAATTTGGCTGGCTGAATTGTGCTAAAACTGCTCTTGAATACTAAACTGCTTATTGTTCATGTCTGTGCAATGTCTGATGATTAATTGATTAAACTGTATCAATTGGGTGTTTGTGATTATGTTATTTTGATTGTTATTGACTCCTTTTGATCCAAAGATCAATTGGGTGCCTTTGTGAAATCTGAATCCAAGAAAAAGTCACTAAAGACAAAAAAATCAAAATAGTCAAGCAGTGGGAAAAGTTCCCACTGCTCAACATCCAAAACTAGCCCCTGCTAGTGCAATTTTGTCATCAGCTTATCAATAAGCTATTCTAGCTTATTCTGACTTGCAACAACTTATTTTTTGTAATAGATCTTCATTATTTGACCCATTTAAGTGAACTGGAGCTTATGAGACTTTGACTTTGACTTTTCACTAGAAAACCAACTTGTTTGACTTTTAACATAAGTGCTTATTGGATTTTCCAGCTTATTGAGTGTGCTTATTTGAAAGGTCTTTGGTTTTTAAGCTTAGTTTTGTCAAAAGAAACATTTTGCAACTTGAATCAGCTTCTGAGGTGGTCTAGATCATAAAAACGACTATTTTGTCGTTTTGTGAATAAGTTTGTGACTTGTTTCTGGCTTATTAAGTGGGCTTATTTGAAATTTCTTTTTGCAAAAGTCTTTGTTAGGTCAAAAGAAGGTTGTGTGTTAAATCTTAGCTTATGGCATCAGCTTATGGCTTAATGGGCCAAAAAGCCCATTAAGAATAAGCTGCTTATTATAAGTTAGCTTATTTCACATTTTTAGCTTTTGGGCCTTTGGAAAAAGTTGTTTAAAATCAAATTTTGAGTCAACCTGTGCTTTTTGAGCTTAATTTGAGCACTTTTTCTTATTGGGCCTTAATTAAGCCCAATAAGGGACTGTTTTTGGTTTGGCCCATTTTCTAGGCCCAATAGGGGTATTTAGGTAATTTCACTTTCATTTCTGAGTTGTTTAGGTTAAATTAAGCTAGTTTGCAAGTTTTTAGAATTTTTTATAATTTTTGGATTTTTAATATTATTTTAATATTATTTTATTATTAAAAATTAAAAGTCTGATTTTCTAGTTTTTTATATTTTTCCTAGGTTCTAAATACTTAATTAGGATTTTTGCAACTTTCCAATTATTTTCTAGGTCTTTTAATTATTTTCTATAATTAATTTAAGATTTAATTGATTTTAGGAGTTTTTAATTACTTAAAAATAGTTTTACATGGTTTTAAAATTTTGAAAAATAGTTTTTAGCTTAATTAGAGTATTTTTTGAGGTTTACTAACTTGAAAATCTTGTTTAGGGCTTTTTAATAATTAATTTTGATTTTTAGGGCTTTAATTAGCATTAAAAAGTCATTATCTAATTAATTAAAAGGTTTTTGCAAGTTTTGATTTTTTTGAAAACTCTTAGAATTTAATTAGGGATTTTTGGTAATTTTTAGAAATTTTTAGGTTACAATTTTAATTTTGGTGGTTTTTACGACTTTACGTGTACGCCTTTTTAGAATTAGTTTAATCCGTCTTGATAACCGTCATTCTCTTCTAATCCCTTTTCTATTTTTCTTTTTCAAATATAATCACAAATTAATCCATATCATTACACACATAACACACTAGCCTCCTTGAGAACGAACTTAATTGGTCATTAGTGCTCGGTTTTCCTAAACCGACACTTAATACTTGCCCTATTTATTACTCTTTT
Source organism: Glebionis coronaria (assembly GCA_025667525.1). NCBI lineage: Eukaryota > Viridiplantae > Streptophyta > Magnoliopsida > Asterales > Asteraceae > Glebionis > Glebionis coronaria. The sequence goes on from CM046882.1 coordinate 530,742,350, forward strand.
CCTAAAGGGTGGTAAAAATTCAAAACATCATTTTGGCGCCGCTGCCGGGGAGGCGTGTTGTGTTTTGATTTGGCATTGTTGTTTTTTATACTAACCATAATTAGTATTTGTATTAGTAGCACTCTACTAATAGTATTATCGTTTTTCGGTTTTTGTGTGAATATTATTACTATATTGTATACGTAGAACAATAAATACACAAGTACTCCAAATACGTGAGAAATCACAACCTTGACTTGGGAGGTCATTACCCAATCATTGTATTTGAATCTCAAACCAAAGAAAAGGCAAAAATAGATAAATACTTTCGTGAAGCTTAATCTTGAAAATACAAACTATAATGTGGGTATAAGGCGGATATTATAAAATATATCCTAAGGAAAAAGGCTCTTAAGTGCTTCGCGCCGCCTCGTTTCCCCGCTTGCTTGTGAGTATTTGATTGTGAGAGTGAATCGAGGGTTTTGCCGCCCAAAGTATTACTAAGTATCATATATATTTTCTTGGTTTCTATTGATTAAACCCTCTTGAACGATTTGGTGTTCCACCATCGTTCTAAAGTCATCGAAGGCGTTCACTCCACGTGATCGTTTTCATTCTTTGAGGCTTCATTAATCAAGAGATTTTATTAAGGAGGAGATTTGTGTACTTTTGTCTACTTAATACATTTCACCAAATTCCAAAAGGTTAATACAATCCAAAACCACAATAAAATTGAAAAAATACAAAACACCAAAAAGAATCTTCTTTGCTCGTCCCCTCGTTGTACGTGACGTTTATGCTAACTCGTAACAAAGCAAGACGTGCTCGTAAACGAAAGAACAAATCCATCACTCCAAACAATTCTAGTGAGGAGTCTCCTATTGACGAACCCATTGTAAAAGAAGCACCAACCATGGCGAATCGAACTATGATGGAGTTACTTCAAGCACCCACCGAGGGTTATGGAGAGGCTATTGTGATTCCTGCTATCCTTGCGGAGAATTTTGAGGTGAAAACGGGTTTGTTGTCCATGATTCAAAACAAAAAATTCCGTGGTGATGAGAAGGACAATCCACACAACCATATCCGCCAATTCAATCGTCTTACCGCTACTTGCAAGTTTAAGGATGTCTCTAACGACTCGATTAAGATGATGCTTTTTTCGTATTCCTTAGCGGGGCCCGCTAAAATTTGGTTAGAGAAAGAGCCACCCAATTCTATATTGACGTGGAAGGATCTTGTGTCTAAGTTTGTGAACCAATTTTTTCCGCCCTCTAAGACTACGCACTTAAAAAACGAGATTTCAAAGTTTTCACAAGAATTTAATGAAAGTTTTTCAACGGCTTGGAATAGGTTTAAGGAAATGTTACATGAATGTCCTCATCACGGTTTTTCCGATTTGCATCAAATTGACACGTTTTACAATGGACTTAATGATCATGAAAGGGATTATTTGAATGCCGTCGCGGGTGGTAATTTTTCGTGTAAAACGGTTGAGGAAGCTTTGGTGATAATTGAAAATAGATCTAAGGTGTATAGTCCTCGTAGCACGTCTAGTGTTCGTAAGGCTTCGTCTTCGGCTTCACCTTCTTTGTCTAATACCATCGATGCTTGCCAAATTGAGGCGAACTTGGAAAACAAGATTTTTGATAAGTTGAAAGGACTTTTGATTGAGTTTAAAGTTGGTGAACCAAGTGCTCCCGCTACGGCTAAAGCGGTTGAGGTTTCTTGCATGTATTGTGGTGGAGGTCATGATTTCTCCGAGTGCATTACCAACGGTGGTAACACTTCGAGTGCCTTCGCGGCCACGGGAAATTACAACCAAAACGGTCAAGTTTCCCGCTCTAATCAAATGACTCCACCGGGTTTTGGTTCAAATCAAAATTCTAACAACTATCGCAACAATCAAGTTGGTTTTAAGAACAATTACAACAAGGGAAACTACGGGAATCAAGGGGCTAATAATCAAGTTTCAAACAAAAATGATTTTCAAAATAACAACAAAAGTTTGCAAACATTGAAAGATCTTCCAAGTGAGTTTGTTGAATATGCTAGTGGTAATGATGCTAGGTTTGACAATATTCAAAGAGAAAGAATTAGCCTAAGATCCGAGTTTAAAAACGACTTGAAGAAAGAGTTGAAAAATGAGTTAGCTAATGAACTTAAAATCCACACCAACAAGATGGAAGGAAATGTCACTAGGTTGCAACAAAACCAACAAAAGATGGAACAAGGGCAACATGAGATTAAACAAGAGATGCTTAAGGCCGAGAAAAGGCAAACCGAAGCCGTATTGAGGCAATCTAATTTTGAAGATAAAATCTCGTCTATGTTTGAGGCAATAATGTGTAAACCGTCGTCAAGTGGTCTTCCTAGTAGCACCATATCCAACCCTAAGGGTGAGATGAAAGTGATTACCACACGTAGTGGTAAGACACTTAAGGAGCCGATTCCTCAACCAATTTCTCCTACGGAGGAAGCAATTGAGGAAGAACCCGAGGTGGTGGTCCAAAAGGAGCATGTTCTAATCCCACGAAGTACCGCTCATGCCACACCTACGGTTGACCCATTACCATCATTGGAACCCGAGATTCCAAAGGCTATGCCTACTATGCCTCAACCCACACCACCTTTGCCCTATCCATCGAGACTTAGGAAGGAGAAACGTCAAGAGCGCGACAACTACCAATTTGAGGTTTTTATGAAAATGTTTCGTGATTTGCATTTTAATGTGAGTTTCGCCGATGCTTTGGTCATGATGCCTCGATTTGCCGCTAACTTTAAGAGTATGTTGAACAACAAGGAGAAATTGCACCAAATGTCTAGTTGTTCGTCGGTTTATCTTAATCGCATACCTCAAAAAGTCGGTGATCCCGGTAAATTTTTGATCCCTTGTGCAATCCAAGACATGGAAGAATGCTTCGCCTTGGCCGATCTTGGTGCTAGCATTAACTTGATGCCACTTGCAATCTTCAAGTCGCTCAATCTTCCTAATCTTACTCCTTCACTAATGTCTATCGAGTTGGCCGACCATTCCACAATTCCCGCATGTGGTTTGGCGGAAGACGTTTTTGTGAAAGTGGGGAAGTTCTACTATCCCGTAGACTTCATTGTTGTTGATATCCCCACGGATCCTCAAGTTCCTCTCATTTTAGGTCGTTCAATTTTAGATACGTCTATGGCTTTAATCGATGTGCATGCTAGAAAGATCACCTTACGTTTCAACGACGAGGAACTTGTTATAAACGCAACTCAAAACTCTCAAATTTCTCATGTTTATTCCGTTGCAACCATAAACCTCGTTGATATGATTGACGTTGTTTGCGAGGAATTTTCACAAGAAGTTCTAGGTTTTGGTGATGAAGAAACTAGTGGCAATCCCACTATGTTGGATCCAATTCTTGATAATTCGACACCAACCTTCACTCCTTTTGAAGGTGGTGGTTTTACGTTGGAAGAATGCAATGTTCCACGTACTTGTGACGAAGACCTCGACAACGATGAGGACTTCTCGATTATCAAGGATTTTCTTAACGATTTCCCATTTCCTCCACCCGAGGAGGTTATGAGTATCGAGCCCAAATCTTCACTTGAGGAACCACCTATCCTTGAGTTGAAAGATTTACCTCCTCACCTCGAATATGTCTATTTGGAGGAGGACGACAAGTTGCCGGTTATTATTGCGAAGGATCTTTCGAATGATGAAAAAACCGCACTTGTCGATGTTCTTAAGGCTCACAAAGGGGCGATTGCGTGGAAGTTATCCGACATTAAGGGGATCGATCCCAAATTTTGTACCCACAAAATCTTAATGGAGGAAGATTTCAAGACAACAATCCAAAGTCAAAGGAGGGTGAACCCCAAAATTCACGACGTCATCAAAAAGGAGGTCCTTAAACTCCTTGACGCGGGAATGATTTACCCTATTTCTGATAGCCCTTGGGTGAGTCCTATCCATTGTGTCCCTAAAAAGGGAGGGATGACCGTTGTGGCAAACGATGCCAACGAGTTAATTCCCACTAGACTCGTGACCGGATGGAGAGTGTGCATTGACTATCGTAAGTTGAATGAAGCCACTCGAAAATACCATTTTCCCTTGCCCTTCATGGACCAAATGTTGGAGCGTCTTGCGGGAAACGATTTCTATTGCTTTATAGATGGTTTTTCTGGTTACTTCCAAATTCCCATCGATCCTCGTGATCAAGAAAAAACTACGTTTACGTGTCCATATGGAACGTTTGCCTATCGTAGAATGCCATTCGGACTTTGTAATGCACTGGGAACTTTTCAACAATGCATGATGGCTATTTTTCATGATATGATCGAGAAGACGATGGAAGTCTTCATGGATGACTTTTCCGTGTTTGGTGATTCCTTTACTTCGTGTTTGTCGAACCTAGGGAGAATGTTAAAACGATGTGAGGAAACCAACCTTGTGCTCAATTGGGAAAAGTGTCATTTTATGGTTAAGAGTGGAATCGTCTTAGGGCACAAGGTCTCGAAAGCGGGGATTGAGGTAGATCAAGCTAAGGTAGACGTCATCGCCAAATTACCTCATCCCAAAACCGTCAAGGGAGTTAGGAGTTTCCTAGGCCACGCGGGCTTTTATCGACGATTCATCAAGGATTTCTCGAAGATTTCTCGACCCATTACACATCTTCTTGAAAAAGAGGCACGTTTTGTCTTTGACGAAGATTGTGTACGAGCCTTTGAGATCCTTAAGAGGAAACTTACCGAAGCTCCCATTCTTGTTGCTCCAAATTGGAACCTCCCCTTTGAACTTATGTGTGATGCAAGTGATTACGCTATTGGGGCCGTTTTGGGGCAACGTCATGATAAGCACTTCTTGCCTATTCACTATGCTAGCAAGACGATGACCGAGGCTCAACTTAAATACACTACAACGGAAAAGGAGTTCCTTGCCGTGGTGTATGCATTTGAGAAATTCCGACCTTATCTCGTCTTGACGAAATGCATAGTGTATACGGACCATTCGGCTATCAAGTATCTCATGGCAAAGCAAGATGCTAAGCCGAGATTACTTCGTTGGATTCTCATCCTTCAAGAATTTGATCACACCATTGTTGACAAAAAAGGAGCCGAGAATCTAGCGGCCGATCATCTCTCTCGTTTGGAAGATCCTCACCAAAGTGTTTACGAGCCTAAGGAAATCACCGAAACATTTCCGCTCGAGACACTTGGTGTAGTGAATTCCCAACTTGATTCTTCTACCCCATGGTTTGCGGATTTTGAAAATTACCATGCGGGTAACTTCATCATTAAGGGTATGACAACTCAAGAAAAACGAAAATTCTTTCGTGATGTCAAGTTCTACTTTTGGAACGACCCTTACTTGTTTCGAACTTGTGCGGATCAAATCATCTGACGTTGCGTTTTTGGCACCGAAGCTTCTAACATCCTTAGAGCTTGCCACGAGGGACCCACGGGTGGTCACCACGGTGCTAATCTCACGGCTAAAAAGGTGTTTGATGCCGGCTTCTTTTGGCCTACTATTTACCGAGATGCACAAATTCTTGTGAAGTCTTGTGATGCATGCCAACGACAAGGAAAAGCCTCACAAAAAGATGAAATGCCACAAAATATCATTCAAGTATGTGAGATCTTTGACGTTTGGGGTATAGACTTTATGGGGTCGTTCCCATCATCTCGTGGTAATAAGTATATCCTTGTTGCGGTTGACTACCTATCTAAGTGGGTGGAGGCGAAGGCCTTGCCCACTAATGATGCTCGTGTGGTAGTTAAGTTCTTGAAAAGCTTGTTTGCTCGGTTTGGAACCCCTCGTGCGATCATAAGCGATCGTGGAACCCATTTTTGTAATGACCAATTCGAAAGAGTCTTAAGGAAATATGGGGTTACACATCGTCTTTCTACGGCTTATCACCCACAAACAAGTGGGCAAGTCGAGGTTTCAAACCGAGCTTTGAAGAGGATCTTGGAGAGATCCGTTGGAAAAAACCGACAAACTTGGTCGGATAAGTTGGACGATGCTTTATGGGCCTTTAGGACCGCTCATAAGACGCCCATTGGGTGCACTCCCTATAAGCTTGTGTATGGAAAGAATTGTCATTTGCCTATCGAGTTAGAACACAAGGCTTATTGGGCCCAAAAGCATTGTAATGATGACATGGAGACCGCGGGAAAACACCGGAAAATGCAATTAAATGAATTCGATGAATTAAGGGACATTGCTTATGAAAATTCATTGATTTACAAAGAGAAAACTAAAAAGTTGCATGATTCTAAAATTAAAAACCGGGTTTTTAACATTGGGGATCAAGTTTTGCTTTTTAATTCAAGATTGAAATTTTTTTCCGGTAAGTTGAAATCCCGTTGGTCCGTTCCATTCACCGTGACTCAAGTGTTTCCTTATGGGACCATCGAGCTAGCTCAAGATGATGGTCCTAACTTCAAGGTGAATGGACATAGGTTGAAGCACTACTTTGGCGGGGAAGTTCCATCCTTGAACTACCTCGACCAAGTCACCTTCCCCAATGATAATTAGTATTGAGGGGATCGAGTCGAGCTCATGACTCGGTAATCAAAAACGAGGTGCCTCGTGGGGGAGTCCCATGCTTATCCTATGTACATATTATCGCTTTCTAATGTAGCTTACGTGTGGGGATTTGTGCCCTTCAAACCTTTGTTCCATGGTTGTTTGTGAATTGTGAACTTAGATGATCATGATCTTCACGATTGGAGCCTCTCGTGTTCGTTCTATGGAGCACTCGATCGTTTGCTTTGGAGACATTTCTCAATATCCATATGATATATCCTTTGATGTTCTAACCTTAGGTTTTTAGCACACTTCATAAACGGCTATTACTTATTGGTTACACCCTTTCCATGCTAGATTAGGCATTCGACTACGTCTCTAGTATGGGGGTGTTTGCACCCCTAGACTCGAAACATTGAGGACAATGTTTAACTTTAGTATGGGGGGGTGAATAGATACTTGCCTTGCCAAACCATCACGCTTTCCAAAGTTTATCATTTTGCTTATCATTTTTGTTGCAAAATAAGGCTAAAAATGGCCAAATTTTAAAATTTTTCTCATGTTTTATAAGTGTTTGAAGACACGAATGTAGATTTTCCGATGGCGAGAATAAGAGTAATTTTTGACTCGACCGTGCGAGTTGAGCACTTAGCTTTGATTCCTTAACTACACATTAGGCTAAGTCTCTTAAATGAGGACGAGAAATGATAGAGTTAATTATAAGTTACTATGCTAAACGTAGAGTACTCGTATTCTTTCAAAAACTCATGTGTTCTCGTTGTTTGCTTATTCTCCCTTCGCTTGTAAATATTTTTTGCTTAATAAATATTGACTTAGCGGTTTAGTTAGGATTGTTGGGTTTCTAGTCTTTTCTAGTAGCTTTCGTGTAATTAAATTGGGAAGACATTAAGGTATCGCCAGCGTCACGGTTTTGAAGTATTGGCACCCCAATAATCGAAAGCTTCACCCAATAATAAGATTTCAAGTGCTCACCTAAATCTAGCAAACAATTTGAAGCCCCACAAGGCCGAAAAATCTATGCAAAATTGAAAGTGAATCAAGCCTTAATCTTTGAAGCTTTAAAGATCCAAAATTCGCCTTAGCGTGAGGATATACGTCTTTAGCTAATAAAACCACCGATGAGGCGGATAATAAAAGGCAAGGCAAGACCGAAGTCATAATAAAAGCTTCATGGCGAAGTTGAATAAAAGATGGAGGTAAACCAAAGATAATAAGGCCCTTCCGTTAGGGGGCGTATAAAAGTCTTGGTAATAAGTCTCATGTTCAAAACCGTTATAAAACCATGTTTATCGATTGTTCTTGTCAACTTAATTTTTAACATCGTCGTCTATTAGCAGGGGTTATTGATTTGATGGTCTTGGTTACACCGTTAGGACTCTATTTTTAGACCTAAATCTCTATTATCGCATAAGTCAAACAATGTATCCTCGTGAAACATTCAAGACAAAATAAAATATAAGAGATACAACTTAGGAATAATGGGAGGATAAGTACGTGATTAGGGCATATGAGTAGTGTTAGCATTACTAACTTATAATGACAATGATCTCGTTGCACGCTTAGCATGGAATCGGAGTGAAAATCGAGGACGATGAAATTATTTCTAACGAAGCATTCACGTGTTCTTATTCTATGAACCTAAACGTCCCATTTTGCGATGAAAATCATACATTATGTCTATAACACAAGTGGTAATAGTAGTAGTGTAGCTAGTTTATCGTTCAATAAAGTGAATAAAATGAATTTTGGAGATGCTACGATACTTTATTCTAGCATTGCGTGAGGGCACGGCAATGGTTTAGTATGGGGGAGTGATGAGACTGCTTTTATACATAGTCTCATCTTCCAAATAGGGCTTAAAATGCATTATGTAGGATCTTAGTTTTCTAAGGATTTAGCAAGTATAGATTATCTATTGAATGAATGATAAATGGAAGAACTTTAGAGAGAGAAAGAAGAGAGAGAAAGGAGAGAGTTAAGAAAGATGGAAATGTGATTAATGAAATGGTAAGTGAACCAACAACCCCTCCTAACATGCTAGGAGGGGGGTTTATATAGCCCACCCTACATGTGGGCTATATGGGCCATATTGGATCACGAGCCCAATATCGTTGGAGTGACCGATCCTTTCTAAATACGTAAAAACGTATTTCCAACAATCTCCCCCAAAGGGAGGTCACTCCAAGTTACAATGTCCTAAATAGTCTAAAGCTCGTGATCTATGCTAATAATGATGTGACCGAGACTTTCCTTGGAAAAACGTATTTCCAACAATCTCCCCCAAAGGGAGGTCACACCATTTTACAAAAATCTTAAACCTAGCATACTATGCTTGAGTCTTCGATCTTGTTCTTGTGAATATGCTGATGAGATCTTTGACTTTAGTCTTGAGCATGTTCTCTTGCCTAGACCTTGTGCATTCATCACTTGTGATATTCGCCTCTTCGTGACTTCATGTTCCACACACTTATACCTTTATAATTCTTGAAAGCTTCAGAGTTTGATACAGCGGAAGACTTGACCTTCAGACTTTCTTGAATTCGTTGAAGTACTGAGTGTATGCAGTATAAGCATGTGGGGACGACTTCTTCTTGGATTCCGCAACGCCACCGTCTTCAAATGCCGCAACATAAGTAGACACGAAAGAAATGGCTTTGAACATTTCATTCTAAATCGGTAGCATTTTACCTCCGGTCGGTGAAGACCGTTGGACGATATTAGATATCGTACCCGTGACGGATAGTTTCAATTAAGTAACTTCCTGACAGGATTTCGCGGGTAAACCCGTTCTCTTTATTCGACCGTCCAAAGCTGACTGCGAACATAAAGAGTGAATCATTTGGATAATAATATCCGCATGATTTGAAGCCGTCAATTCATGTTCCTGGAACAAGTGAAATTCAATTAAGAACCGCACCATCGTTGCTTTCCAGTTGTCACGAGCTTGATTCGTATAGAATCTTGCAAGTTACCTACCAAGTGCTGTTTGAGGTTAACACTAGAAGGATTTCCACTCATCACCGTGAACACAAGGGTATCACTCTGAGTGTTCTGGCAAGATCACTGAGATATTGCGTAGAGGCCTGGAACATGTTTAAATTCAGTTAAGAATTAAACAGCTGTTGCTTTCCAGTTATCACAAGTTTGATTCATAAAGAATCGCACAAGTCACCTACCATGAGCTTTTTGATATTCGCTCAAGAAGGATTTCCATCTTCATTGTAAATACTTTCGTATTACTCGGATGTTCAGGCAAGATCATGAAGATTTTGCGTAGGACTCTTAAGATCTTTCTTACTTTTCACAGTGTATGAAGAAGCAAGGAATTATGAAAGTGTGTCCTAATGAGATATTTAATGATCTCAAATGGCTCTAGACTCGATCGTGCACTTTGGATTTTAGTGATCGGAGGCTGGAGAGGAGTGCCACCTTTTCAATACCAATTTATTCGGAGTGAATAAATCAATAGATAATGCGTTGTCTCCGTGTGATTAAAACAAATATCTTTTAAGAGATATCTGAGTTAGCTGGGATGGGTTGTGCCTTGCATCACTGGGTCCATGATGTCTGTCTTCAATATCAAGAATCATTAAACAATGATCTTAATAGCATATGTATTGACCCGGTTTCTGCCTAAGTTGTAAGGAGGGCTTCTTTCTTTACACCCTTTATCTTTACAATTCTTTTTCATTCTTCAACCCCTTCAATGCTTACCAATACGTCATCACTAGCACCTTGTTGTGATTGTTCCAGTGCTAACTTAAGTACTTGGTCGGCATTCAGCTACGTTCACAATCTTTCTCCATCTTTCCTAAGGACTACTATTTCTAGCTATGGAATGTCCTTGGGAAGATTCCTCCGGTTCTAGAGGAATCATTGGACTTTAATCTATCCTACCATCCTTATGTCACCACAATCTTCACCGTCGTGAATAGAGATGTTTTGGGTAAGTGTATTTCACCATGAAATCCATTTTGAAGTGCAAATCCATTTTGCTCCCCCTTAACATATGCCACGATATCCGAAAACATTTTGCACATGTCGGGATGAACTATCACGTTAAGTCAAACCATTTATGATTGATCATATCCCATATTAAATCACATTTTCTCCCCCATATTAAAAATATTAACCCAATCGATGTTTTTAATATCAATTGATTTAATAGCATTTTAAGAAAATTTGGGAAGAAAAATGCAAATCCAATTATCTTCATGAATTACACAAGCTCCCCCTCAAATTAATGAGGGTGTACTTGAAACGTAAATTAAATACCTTTTAAACACAAGTGTAAGGTATTTATCACGTTCAAAGATCATATATGATAATAAATTCACAAGATTAGCAATTTATGAGGTTGGACCTGAATGATGAAGAACATCATATGAAAGAAGCACATGGTTCTTGTTCACGAATGTTGGTCGCCTCATCACGTCTGAAGTTATCTCTTGACTCCATTTGATTGATATCGTTGTCTTGACACCAACATGTGAACTTGGCACTTTCGGCGTCAAAGATTCTGAATGCTGGACAATTGCTCCCCCTCAATTGTTGACCCGTGTTCTATTGAAAGAGCTGTAGTCACCGTTTGAGTAGTCGCCTCGTCGAGTATGTAGATATCAATTGTAAATTGCTACGGTTGGTGGAGATGATAACTTCATAAAAACAAGATTTCTCTTGTTTTAACAAATAAATGCACTGACACGTACATATATTCGTGTTACATTGTGTTATTACGTAAACACAATCCCTTACATGGTTATAAAGTAAACCATGCCCGAGAAAATTAATTCCCGTTGTTGAGTCAAAGCTTTCCGGTGAAATGCTTGACTTGAGTATGAAAAGCGGGTTACTATCTGAAATAATAGCAAACCATTTTGAGCATGTTTTAAAACATTTGAACTTCTGCTCGAACTTTATTTACAACCCCGTGTCATTATTGAATGACATTTCTAGTATCGTAAATATTATCGATTCCAGAAGACATGCTCTTTTTATCAAAACATTTTTTGAACACACAATTTTGAAAGATTTAGAAAAACCTTTTTGAGAAATTCTCGAAAAATTGTGTTCAACGTTTTGAAAACCAATTACTTGAGCTTAAGATGTTGAATATCTTACAAAACGAGCTCAAGTCCGAGAAGTTGTAAACTTCCCGTTGCTAAGGATAAGTTTATCATCGGCGATAAACTTTCCTTTTAATTGAAGAACGAGTCCTAAGCTGACATTTACTTAGAAATCGTTTTTCATGAGCTTGAAAAACTTTGAATGTTTTAACGTAAAGCTCATGACCGAGAAAGGTGAATTTCTCGTTATGAGGAAAAGTTCTCTTATTTAAAAGATTCACTTTCCTTTCTGAGCTTAAAACCTGGAATGTTTTAATACAAGCTCATGACCGAGAAAATTTAATTTCCCGTTACGAGGATGAGCTATCTTTAAAGATAAGCTTTCCTAAAATTGAAGTCCGAGTTACAGTCTGATATTTAACTGTAAGTCATTGTGCATGAGCTTAAAAACTTCGAATGTTTTTATTATTAGCTCATGCCCGAGAAAAATTAATTTCTCGTTGTAAGGATAAGTTTATCATCGGCGATAAACTTTCCTTTATTTGAAGAACGGATTGCAGACTGTCATTTATCTATAAGCCTTATACACGAGCTTAAAACCTTTGAATGGTTTTAGGATAAGCTTGTGTCCAAGAAAACTTAATTTCTTGTTAAGAGGGTAAGTTATCGTTGCGTAGATAAACTTCCCTGTCTCTGAAGTCCGGGTCGTCGTCTGTCATTTAACGAGGAGCCATAGTGCATGAGCTTAAAAACTTCGAATGTTTTTAACATAAGCTCATGCCCGAGAAAACTTAATTTCTCGTTGTTAGGATAAGTTTATCATCGGCGATAAACTTTCCTGTCTTTGGAGATCGAGCTACAGTCTGTTATGTGACTGTAAGTCCTTGTGCACTGTAAGCTTAACTGGAAATCCCCTGAGACACTTGTTTCTTAGATATCAGCTTCTTTAGCAACCAAACTCTGAGAGTGTCCTTAATTGAATGGTATACAATGATTGGACCGCTTCGTTCTTTTGGAACATCCTCTTTGGTACCTGCATTCTCATTTGGAATTTGCATGCTTTGATATGGGTTAGCGATATCTATCTTAGAAGCAAGTGGGGGTTCACAGTTTTCTTTTCTTGTGCTAGAGGTGACCTGAGGAGATGATTCACTTGTCTTAGCTGGTAAACGTTTCCTTTTATAGAAAACCTTAAGTTCAGGCTTAAGTGATGTATCCTCCTTTTCAATTTCCTCCCTAGTAATCTTAGTAGAATCAGAGACTATCCTAGTTAAAGGGCACTCGTTTTCTACAAGGGTGAAAGTTCTACCAGTGGGGCGCCACACTTTACCAATGGGTTTGATTTTGGCAACCCACTGGGATTTAAGTCTAGCACGGGAGTTCACCTCATTAAGTAGTTTTTTGATACAAGAATCATGATTTGCCGTAAAGACACATTTTCTACATGTTTTACAAGTAGCATATTTAATGTCCGAGTAAGATCTAGAATTCCTAGATGATTGATTGATGCTCCTAGGATGTGACATGTTACGGTTAGCAGTGTTGGGTAGACTAGAAGGCATCTGACTAGGTTTGAAATTCATATCTCTTACTTGTGTCTTTTGCTTAGCTTCCCTTAGACCAAAAGTATGGCGAACGTCATTTGAACTAGTTCCAGACGTATTCTTAGGACTATGTCTAGGGAAATTATAGGCAATCATGTGATTAGGTCTTGCAAAAGCTGTTTTAGTCACATTGGGCCTAGATGGTGGAGTGACTATTCTAGAAAGATGAACCATATCAACTTGGGAGGCAAACCGCGGTCTCGAGGATTGTGATCGCTCGGATCTAAATGCAGTAGGTTGTCTGACAGTCGGTTGTCTGACGAACTGATTTGTAGGCGGTTTCCCCAAGATTGATGGTTTTTCAAGCTTAGTGTCCACACTAGGTCCTTTAGTTTTCCGCAAATCATTTTTCAACGCAGCTATAGCAAAGACCTTTTCCTGTACTTGAGCCTTTAAGGTCTCATTTTCTTTGAACAATTCATCTTGGGATGCCAACTTAGATTCAAGCAACTTAATTTGTTTCAAAAGATTATCCTTTTCAGCTTTAGAATCTAGAACAGTTTGATCCAATTTTCGTTCAAGAACAACGTTTGACTTTTCAAGTTTTTCAAAATATGTTTCAAATTTCTCCGTTTTCTTTGAAAATTCAATTTTGGCATCCTCAAGCTCTTTTGATTGCTGAGCTAAAATCAGTTCAAGCTCTTTAATCCTGGAATCAGAAGCAGTTAATGAAGCAGTTATAATACAATTATCATGATGTCTAGCATTTTGAACACTTTCTCCCCCATTATGACTCACATCGGATGAATCAGAAGTGGTATTTCTATCACTCTTTTCCATCCCATGTTTGTCATAGTTAGGTTCAGAATGCTCAATATGCGGTATTTCATCAGCATATACATCATCAACATTACATTGTACCATGTCCGCAGACTCTTCGTCATTAACGGGTAAGGTGTCATCAAATGAGATCTCGTGAACATTGCCTGACGTGCCACTGGTATCATGTTGTCCTCCTGATTCCGTGCTCTTGCCATCGTTAGGCTCCAAGTTGTCAACCGTATGACCATTCTCCTCTTGTATTTGCATCATAGATTCTTGCACTCCATTATCATACACTTGGTGAAGTCTAGATCTTTCATAAATCGAAGACGAAACTGATGTCATAAATTTCAACAGTTTATCACGGAAATCTTTAACATCGTTCTGTGTGTATTGAAAAAATGACCGGCATATCCATGAATTGTCATACTTGATGATATTGAATTGGAGGAAAGGCGTGAGTTGTGTCACAAGAGCCTGATATGCAGTTTCTGATGCAGAGTGATTAAAGTCTTCTTTGTGAAGTTGCTCAGCTAGGTGGTCCAAGTTGAGATATAGTGAATTGATGAATGTATAATGATGTTGACCAAAGAGTGTCACAAATTCGCTTCCTCCTTGAACCCATGCAATAGTCCTAAGATGTGACTGAAGTAGTCGACATGAAATTATACCAGTTTCTCTAGCTGTGTTTTGCATGTGATGCAAGTCTCCCTCTTGAAATTTCGAATTCGAAGACTCCATTGAATTATGTTGAAAAATGATCGTGATTGTAGTTGTATACGGAATCTTACAATTTGTGAAGAAATTTCGAAAGATCCGTAAATAACTTTAAAAAATCCTCGATTGCTGATATAAAACGATGCCTGAAAGCCTCTAAATTTGTCTGAAGAACAACTCTTTGTAAAAAAAACCGAGAGATTGCGTTGTCGTTTAAGCACTTTCGGTTGAAAAATAAGACTATACCCGAGCACTTCCAATAACAATACCCGTAAATTATTTTAATACCCAATTTTAAAGAAAGAAAATATAAAAAGCCCCACTAAGAAAGTAAAAAATTAAACTTCCCACAAGATATCCATTCTCAAAGATATTTATATTAAAAAATAATAATAATAAAAAAATTAAAAAAATAAAAAATAAAATAAAATCTCGTGTATCCAAAAAAACAAATGGTTCTTGTTTTCTCCGTCAAAAAATTACACGTGTAACAAATAAGAACCAAACGTGGCCTTATTGTGATCCACCTACTTTGTCCAATCTAGATAATCTTGAAAATATATAAACTCCTAAAAAATCTCTTGTTTGACCGTCCCACCTCCCTTTATTCTCTCAAACAAAACGCTCCATTGTTTTCTCCTAAAACAGTAAACAAATCATCAATCCAATCTATTACTCAAACCACGAATCAACAAGGATCATCTCAAAACAAAAAAAATATTAATCAAACTCCTTTGATGTCGTTTGACCGAACACCAGAATGAAGAAGAAGAAAAAAAACGATCTTCAAGATCTCGCAATAAGAGGTCTCGGGTAAGCTTAGTTAATGTTTTAATTTTGTTGTGTTTAACAAACTGAACCAAAAGATTTTATTTAAAGTGGAAAAAAAAATTGGTCAACGATCGGTGATGATTTAAATTTCGTGTGTATAGATCTTTATAGATCTTTGACATGCATGTGTGAACACGAAAAAAATCTGAGATCTTTAGTTTTGAAGTTCGAAATTAAAAGTCGAATGTGGTTTTGTTGTGAGTGTCGAGTCTGTTTTGATGAGTCGAGGGTGTGAGGGTATTTGGTGTTCGTGTTTGAGTCGAGAGTGTGATGAGTCGAGGTTGTTTCGGGTGTGTTGAGTGATGAGTTCGTTTGGATAGGGTGTTTTGGTGTCTAGTCAAGGGTGTTTGGGTCTGTTGTTGTAACAGTTGAGGTGAGGGTTTGAGAGGTGAGGGTGTAATCGAGGGATCTGTTTCGAGTGTTTGTTTAGTAGAGTCTGTGAAGTGGTTTTGAGGGAATGAGGTCAAGGGAGTCGAAGTCGAGAGTCGAGGCTGAGTGAGTCCTGTGGGTTTGTTCAGACGAGAGGTGAGGATCTTTGTTGTACGAGAGGTGAGGGTGTCGCGAGTGTTCTTGAGTCTGAGTCGAAAGGTTTTAAGGGAGTCCGAGAGGTAAGGGAGTCGAGTCGTGTGTGGATAAGGGTCAAAGTGGGAGTCGAGAGTGGGTGTCGTTGAGAGTCCTGAGAGTCGAGGGTGGGTTGGTTGTTGAGTCAAATCTATGTTTTTGTTAAAGTCAAGCGTAGTCTAAAAGTTACTATCGCAATATCAAAAAAAATATTCATCGCAATCAAGTCCCACTCCCATCGCAATGTTGAAAAGTTTCCATCGCAATCTCAAGAAATTCACCATCGGAATGTGGAACAATATTTGGCAGAGTTTCGACTCACTTGAACCTAAATCCCGTCGCAATCACGATCGCAAAGTGCTATCGCAATCACACCGGAATAAGGGTGTCGGAATCCTTGATCGCAAAGTAGAACCCGAGGGTTATTGCGATCAAAATGTCGAATTATCGGAATGAGGCAGCTTACTTATCGGAATAGGACAAAAATTGACAGCAAAGCATCGAAATGAAGAACCCTTTTTAGACACCCAAAGACAGAAACAATATAGAAAAGAAAAATATCGGAAAAGGGGAAAAAAAAAATAAAATAAAAATAGTGAAGACAGAACTTGATAATTTAAGTATAAATAAAAAGTTGGTAACTAAACTACCCTTGAAAAAATAACAACAGATACTACACGAATAAATTATCAAAGATTAATAACTTAAAAAAAAACGCCAATTAATAACTTGTGTAGAAATTAAGAGATTTTTGAAACCAAAACTGATACTACACGAAGAAAAACGAGAAAGATTTTAGAAAGAAGAAAGATTTATGACCAAATCAATAGATTAAAAAACGCCAATCCGAAGAATCAACCATGCTCTTGATACCAATTGTAGGATCTTAGTTTTCTAAGGATTTAGCAAGTATAGATTATCTATTGAATGAATGATAAATGGAAGAACTTTAGAGAGAGAAAGAAGAGAGAGAAAGGAGAGAGTTAAGAAAGATGGAAATGTGATTAATGAAATGGTAAGTGAACCAACAACCCCTCCTAACATGCTAGGAGGGGGGTTTATATAGCCCACCCTACATGTGGGCTATATGGGCCATATTGGATCACGAGCCCAATATCGTTGGAGTGACCGATCCTTTCTAAATACGTAAAAACGTATTTCCAACACATTAAATATCATCAAAATACCCAAATATATGCTTGTGTTTGTTGCTTGTGTATTTTAGGTACGGATATTGAGAAAATGACAAAAAGATCACAAGAATCATGCAAAAACGAACACGGGAAACGAAGCTGCACAATGAACCAAGCCCTAGTGAAGACTTTCCCAAGATCAACCCTTGAAGATTTGAAGAATTATGAAGAAGGGTCCTCCAATTATGAAGAATTGACACTTTATACCCTTGTATCCTCATAATTACAAGTTTGGTCCCTAAAGTTTGTCAAAATTACAAAAAGGGCCCTTAACTTTGAAGAATTGGCAAGTTTAGCCCCTCAACAAAGCTAAATTGTCAACCAATATCATCCAAAAAGTCAAATACATCATGAAGTTCTTCAAAGTACAAGAAATGACAAGTTTGGTCCTTTGAAAAATCCAAAATTACAAAAAGGACCCCCAACTTTCAACATTTGGCAAAAATGGTCCCTCAATCATCAAGACTTGGCAATTTCAGTCCTCCAAATTATCAACATTGCAAGTCTAGACCATTATCATTGAAGAAAATACCAATTCAGCCCTTGAAGAATTCAAATATGGCAAGAATTACCCCTGATTTCATTGTGCAAAAGTTTTTGGGCCAGAAATGTAAAGATGCAAAAGTTGTTGTGAAGGAAACAAGCGTTGACAGCTTTTTAAGTTGAAATGAAAAAAGGAAAAGAAGTGAGGCGTTAAACCTGGGCGACATAATAGATACCTTAACTAGTAGTGGGGTGACACGTGCCCCACTACCACCTCTCCACCAATAGAACTCCACCTTTTGTCCACCTCAGCTATCCACTTAAAACCGGTTATAACTAATTTGGATTAGTTTAATACTTTTGGCGCTTAACATCTTTTTAAAACCCAAACAAGATTAAAACGTGTTACTATTACTCAAGAACACAAATTGGGGATTATTGACCAAGCAAGAATTAAGCTGTCATCACCTCCAGATTTAAGATTAAGTGGATATTAAACACAACCCAACCTTAAAATGGACACCTCATCACCCCATTTGTCTCCTTGTGTCTCCCCTGCTCCACACCCATGCATACTGCCAAAAAGATGGCCACAATCCAACGTCCCATATTCAAGCTTACATTTTAAGCTTTGTTTGAACCTTTGGATCACCTTTTTATTTGCCAGCTATCACAACACAACAAATTCAGTCACATGATTCTCCAAAGAAGACAAAGACCTCAAGGGCATTTTTGGGACTTAAGCATTAGGGTTTACACGTTTTTTTAGCTTACTAGGACCATGTACACCCTCTATATAAAGGGTCTAGTTCATTTCATTTGCTCCTACTTTTGGTTTTTCCTTTGTTCAAACACTTGTAAATCCTTTTTCAGTTTAATGAATTTGAGTTAAGTGCTTTGAAGAAAGACCAAGTGCCATCTTTATTCTGCTTGTTTATGTTCTTAGTTTACTGCTTTTGAAGTTTAAAACCTGTTTTCAAAAGAGGAGTGTGCACAAGTTTGCATATTTTCCTCATTTTCTTGATATTTTGCTAAGTCTTGTTCCAATCTTGGAATTCTTGGGCTATAGGGCTGATCATAGCATCCTAACTGAGTTGGTTAAGGTGTGGTGAGGCTTATAACTTGGGGATAATCAAGTGTGGGGTAACAAGTTTGCATTAATCAAGTTTTTCCCAAGTTTCTGATTTTTCATGTTATTGTTCTTAACCCTTGTTGAATCTTAGCAGGCTTTCGTGGAAGCTTGTGCTTGTTCTTGCTAGCACATAAGCTCAAAATTCGTGGGTGTGGATGTACATCCATGAGGTTTTCTTACTTAATCTCCAAATCTGCATAAATTGTGATTTTTGGTGATATTTGTATGAAACTATTGTTCTTGTGAATTTTGTGGCTTGTTCTTGCTTGAATCTGTTTATTATACTTGTTTGAGTGTTAATTGATGCTTGGTTGGCCTGAAATCTTGTTTTGCTTTTGAAAATTTTGATTTGAAAAAGTTAAAGGGGTGTTTGGGTCTACTGTTTTATGCTTGTAGTTTGTTTTTGTGTTAAGGGAAAGTGTTGTTTATGCTTTGTATCTGCTATACCTTTGTTTGAGAGTGTTTTGCTGCAAGTTTTTGGGTTTGAACACTTGAATTGATCAATCTGCTATATAGACCTTGTTTCTGCTTGTTTTGACCTAGGATTTTGGGAACACTTAGTTTGTATGCATGCTTAGGGATAAAAGTGGTTTAAACAAAGTTAATATAACCTGTTTGAAAGATTTGAGGTGTTGAAATTGGCTTGTGTGTCAAATACATCAGCAAAAGTAGAAAACTGCATGTGTTAGTGTTCATCAGTAACTTTCATAGCTTGAATCTTGCTTAATTCTTTGAACCAGTGCATGAAACCTGTTTAGACTTGCTTATTGGAGTTTATTATAGATTGTGTGTGCATTTGGTTGAATTTGGCTGGCTGAATTGTGCTAAAACTGCTCTTGAATACTAAACTGCTTATTGTTCATGTCTGTGCAATGTCTGATGATTAATTGATTAAACTGTATCAATTGGGTGTTTGTGATTGTGTTATTTTGATTGTTATTGACTCCTTTTGATCCAAAGATCAATTGGGTGCCTTTGTAAAATCTGAATCCAAGAAAAAGTCACTAAAGACAAAAAAATCAAAATAGTCAAGCAGTGGGAAAAGTTCACTGCTCAACATCCAAAACTAACCCCTGCTAGTGCAATTTTGTCATCAGCTTATCAATAAGCTATTCTAGCTTATTCTGACTTGCAACAACTTCTTTTTTGTAATAGATCTTCATTATTTGACCCATTTAAGTGAACTGGAGCTTATGAGACTTTGACTTTGACTTTTCACTAGAAAACCAACTTGTTTGACTTTTAACATAAGTGCTTATTGGATTTTCCAGCTTATTGAGTGTGCTTATTTGAAAGGTCTTTGGTTTTTAAGCTTAGTTTTGTCAAAAGAAACATTTTGCAACTTGAATCAGCTTCTGAGGTGGTCTAGATCATAAAAACGACTATTTTGTCGTTTTGTGAATAAGTTTGTGACTTGTTTCTGGCTTATTAAGTGGGCTTATTTGAAATTTCTTTTTGCAAAAGTCTTTGTTAGGTCAAAAGAAGGTTGTGTGTTAAATCTTAGCTTATGGCATCAGATTATGGCTTAATGGGCCAAAAAGCCCATTAAGAATAAGCTGCTTATTATAAGTTAGCTTATTTCACATTTTTAGCTTTTGGGCCTTTGGAAAAAGTTGTTTAAAATCAAATTTTGAGTCAACCTGTGCTTTTTGAGCTTAATTTGAGCACTTTTTCTTATTGGGCCTTAATTAAGCCCAATAAGGGACTGTTTTGGGTTTGGCCTATTTTCTAGGCCCAATAGGGGTATTTAGGTAATTTCACTTTCATTTCTGAGTTGTTTAGGTTAAATTAAGCTAGCTTGCAAGTTTTTAGAATTTTTTAGAATTTTTGGATTTTTAATATTATTTTAATATTATTTTATTATTAAAAATTAAAAGTCTGATTTTCTAGGTTTTTATATTTTTCCTAGGTTCTAAATACTTAATTAGGATTTTTGCAACTTTCCAATTATTTTCTAGGTCTTTTAATTATTTTCTATAATTAATTTAAGATTTAATTGATTTTAGGAGTTTTTAATTACTTAAAAATAGTTTTAATTGGTTTTAAAATTTTGAAAAATAGTTTTTAGCTTAATTAGAGTATTTTTGAGGTTTACTAACTTGAAAATCTTGTTTAGGGCTTTTTATTAATTAATTTTGATTTTTAGGGCTTTAATTAGCATTAAAAAGTCATTATCTAATTAATTAAAAGGTTTTTGCAAGTTTTGATTTTTATGAAAACTCTTAGAATTTAATTAGGGATTTTTGGTAATTTTTAGAAATTTTTAGGTTAAAATTTTAATTTTGGTGGTTTTTACGACTTTACGTGTACGCCTTTTTAGAATTAGTTTAATCCGTCTTGATAACCGTCATTCTCTTCTAATCCCTTTTCTATTTTTCTTTTTCAAATATAATCACAAATTAATCCATATCATTACACACATAACACACTAGCCTCTTGAGAACGAACTTAATTGGTCATTAGTGCTCAGTTTTCCTAAACCGACACTTAATACTTGCCCTATTTATTACTCTTTTCCTAAAGGGTGGTAAAAATTCAAAACATTAGGAATTCTACTTGAGTTCCCATCAATTAAGACAATGTCGTCATGTCATAATCAATCAATCCATTCTACTGGCACTATCAACTTTCCAGTTTCATTACCGTTGATTAGATGTGAACTTCTCAAAAGACCAATAATAACTCATAATCCTTCACAATTCAAGGATATCTGGAGACATAACTAACCTTAAAAGAGTAAGGTCAACGCATAATCTACGCGAGAGAATTTCAAATCAGATCAAGACGAAAATATTAACGAATATGAATATATCCCATGTTTTCATAATTTGAGTACGCATTCGAAAGCTCCTCGGATCGTTACCCAGGTCATTCAAATGAAATCTAATCAAAAGAAATGATAGGAACGTCGATACATCCAATCGGGTATCAATACTCGTTAAGCAGATACTTTTCCAAAGAATCTCATCACGGGAGAATTGGACAAGAAGGGAATATCAATTTTTCAAATAAGACAATTTCCGCAGATGAGTAAATTCGACTCAGAAGAATAAATGGTACGGGCACATATGTAGGTGTCCCTAACACTATGTCCCTATTTTTGCACTTCTTGCAGATCTCATAAAATTTAATCTTTCACAACTTCAAAGAAAATTTAGTGTTTATTAATAATTTCATGGTGACTACTAATCAGCCTTTCATGGTCCCTTCCAAGTTGTATGTAGACGGGCAACTATATACAATTTTAAGATTAACGATGCAATACTCAGTTCGTCAAAACTTTGTCGTCATGTTTAAAATATATATGCTCAAGCTTAATTAAAAATTAATTTACAGAGATGTTCTTTGTTATGAAAACAATTAAGTTTTCCAAGGTATTTCATAAATAATTTTACTTCGATAACGATTATTTATAAGTCTCACTTTAAATAATCCATATGGTGATGATAACCCAATTTTTCTCAAGGAATACTGTTTTAACTTATAAAAACAATGAGTGATCTGCAAGGGAGTGATGAAAAGTTGTTCACCAAGAACTAACTACAATATGATAAGAGATGAGCTTAGCCAATTAATCATGAGGTTCATGACCTCGATGGCACTCAAAAAGAATAATTCACAACATAACTCAAACCGAGATGAGTACTTGTTTAATGGTTGCATCACTAATGCGAACATTAGGATGAAGCAAGAAAAGATAGATAACATCGATACATGTAGATAGATAACATCGATACATGTAGGATCTAGCAATCAAAGGTAGTCTTTTTATTAATCACAAACAAGTCAAAATTGTACCGTAACACATTACGTGTCACTATGTCATACAATTCCAAGAACTCATCCTACCAACTGATGTCTCAGTTAAGTTAGGGATTTTTAAAAGATACCACAATGAATACTAATCTACAAGAGTCATTAGGTGTTCCACATGTCCCGAAAGATCCATCGGTCCCAATTCAGATGAAGATTTCTTCAATTTATTTATTGGACACTGGGCATCCTCATTATTAGACAATGGCCTAGGAACAACCATTAACACGAATCAACAATCAATTAAAACCTTATAATTTAATCACAGAACTTAACGACCTCCTCTTATCAATCTTATATTCCATACAAGTTAAATTTTACTTTATTCAAGTTTCAACAAATTTTATACTCAATTCGATATCCCACCTCATTTCCTAATACTTCAACTTTATTTTTAAACCTTAAAAGGGCAATAAAAGCTTGATATGAACAACACTTAATTTCCAATCTTATAGCTCCTTCATCAATAGTTATCAAATGAGTCACTAGTATTAAATGACTCACACATTCAATTAGACTTCTCGGAAAGGTACTAGTGGCATGAGGCTTTTGGGTAATGGTTCCAATGACAGCCTCAAGTGCAACATTCACCCTTTCGATTTCAATTTTAAGAATTGGGTGACAACGAATCAGATGACATCTTTCTAGGTGGTAATGTTTTGTCAAACTCCACTCTATAAAGAAAGATCATCATGACATTGATATCAGTTTTAATCTCGCCAATTCTTCTTCAAGATCATAGTCAACTAATATCTACATTTCTACGAGTATCAACCATTTGTTGGGATCATAAATATCCACAACTTGGTTTGGATCTAGGATAGCTAGAATTCCTACAGGAATAGCTTCGATTGATTTTCTAGGGGAGTTAGGGTTCCTTGTGACAATCTACGTCGTATAAATACCTCGTATAAATATACAAATAATCATCAAACAATCATGTAATCAAATTACATCATATATATACATATATAATCCAAGTTATATATATATATATATATTAAAATAACACTTCTCAGTCTGGCCTTGTCGGTAACTCGGGAATTCTTCGGCACCGTTATACTCAAAAGATGTTTAGACATTTTTAGAAAAATGTTTATAGTTAAAATATTTTGAAATGTTTTATTCAAAACCTTGGTTTTAAAAATCTTTCGTTCTCTATAACGAGAGCTCTAGTACCAAACTGTAACACCCCCAAATTTACACAATTCAATACAGCGGAAGACTCGTTGGTGTTACGGGATAGCACATTACTCACATCATAGACAACGCTTAAAAATCGCGTCGTTTAATAATAAAGCATTTCCATTCATAAATATCAAATTTACATAGGTCCCAAGTCATATTATTTCATACAGGTTTTACAAAGCATTTGAATGGAAATTATTATTTAAGTGCGGGCCATGAATTCTTGTTGTCTTCTCGAGAATTACCTTCAAGTACCTGTGATAAAACATGTTAAAAGAAAAGGTCAGCGATAACGCCGAGTGAATTCATAGAGTTTTAATTAAATACATAAATATAACATCGGTATAAAATTATTACCGAAAATCATTTCGTAAAAATCTTTGTAATAAGCCATAAAATAGCCAAAGTCATTCTATACAATGACTTATCAAAATCATAATGTAGGCTTTTGCCTTCAAAATCATTATACGGACCAAAGTCGTAAAAACATCATACAATACGTTTTATAACGTTGTATAAAGTTAAATAAAAATCGTTATATGAATATGGTTATGTAAAACCAAAACATGAACATAATATCAATAGTAAGACACCGTATTGCTAGTCAGGCAATATATCGTAATTTAGTGTGTATAACAGTATTTCGGTATCTGGATTATTATAAGCCGCATGACATTGTTACCTTACTACAACAAACAACGGGTAGCTAGCCCGAAACTCAATTTGCCCATCTAAATTAGCGTGTCGTCACAATAATCACGCTTTTGTAAATCTTCTCATTCATAAATTCGCTTACCAATCAATGTGGCACGACGGGGATCAACCGTCAAGGCGCGAACTAGGGTGATCGTCCCCAAATAGTACTATTATATGCATAAGCGACTACCAAATCCCGGTAGTTCACAATTCATGCTAATGGGACTTTTAGTGACATAACCTAACTTTAATAATCCATTTCATTTCATCTATCGGGTCATATAATTATTCATCGGGTCATACAATCATTCGGGTCCAAATCAATAAACAAACAATTGGGACAACTAGTGTCCTGTTTCATAAAAACTAACATGTTATCTCCCTCGCGGGTTTATAAAATATTTCTTAAAAATATTTAAAAGAGTGCGAGGCTATGAACTCACGTTGATATGGGAAGGCGGGTTATCGGCAATTCGGATGTACGGTACGTGCTTCAATCACGGAAACCTAGACAAATAATACTCGTCTTAGACTCTTGTCCAATGACTTTATAAAAATAAAAATTATGTATAAGTATGATGATTTTATAAATATGATGATGATCAAGTTGGATTGTACATTTTTACTCATTCATTATAGTGCTTATGTGTTTGTAATTTTTAAGACTAGTTACACTAGTTCAACTTGTTTACATTTTGAGGCCCAATGGGCCCATTACAAGCCCACTATATTATATTAGCCCAATTATACTTTTATTATCAGTATTATACTTTACATGTTGGGCCAAAATGGATTAAGCCCAATAAGTAAAATTATAAGTGTTTTACCAACTAGTCGGGTTTATAGTCCAATAAGGCTACTTGGGCCCGTTAATGTCTATATGTTGTAAAGCTCGGGTTTAATCGGTTTTTACTTGTATTAGGTACTTATATATCAGTATATGACTTTTTTAAAAAGTTTACATTAGACGGGTCCGATCGTCTAAGTTTTAATTGACGAAAAACGTTAATTTTACGGTACTAGCCGAAAAGACGTAAAAATTATGTTTATAGTTTTATAACTTATAAAACTTATCAAACTACCATTTTTATAAAATGTCCTTTTATTTATCCTTATACATATTTATATAAATGTAATATATAAGTTAGTGGGTTTTAATTCATATTTTATATTATATTTATTTGAGTGCTATTATAATACTATTATACTTTAATTTCCCAAAATCTGATTTTTACTTTCACTTTCAATATTTTTACCATATCTTGAGTTGTACAAGGAGATAGAAGCTCATTTTTGGACACCATAAACTAAATGATATGTGCTACAATTAACTTAGTTTTAGCTACTGCTCAATCCAAATCTAAATATCCCTAACAGTCCATCCAAAACTGACTATTCAGATTGGTACTTCAATTTTGTTTTAATCATATCTCACTCATTATAATAATTCCATTGTATGTCCAACTCTCATATGTGTACAAGACCTAATACTTACTGTATATTGATTCCACTTTGTCATTTTATCAGTTTAATATTTGGTTACTTACTATTTTTATACAGCCATTTCTTTTAAGCATGATTTAACCATTTTACATGTGGTTTTCCATCTTTTTACCCATGTTTATCAACACCAAATCCCCACATAATATTTTTAATCATCATTCATCATCATATACATATACATAAATAAAGAAAATACAAGATTACATAATCAAAATAACAAGAGGATAGGAAGAAACAATCTCTATACCACCAATGTGATGAAAAGGTTGAGATTTTTGATGAACAAGGCTTGGTTTTGGTAACCAATCTTATGAAATATCAAGACCACCTTCAAGATTACCAAGGATATGAAGACACCTTCAACAAATCAGCCCTAAACTTCTTATTGAAAATCAGCCCAAAGACCTCCATGAAAACTCCTTTTTATATGTTAAAATCACCTCCAATCTTCATATTTTTGTGTAGTTATCAACATATGTTGATTATATCTTTTTTTTATGGTCAAAATTTGATGATGATGGTGATATAATGGTGGTTTTGGATGTTCAACGAGAGAGAGGAAGAGTTGAGAGAGTTTCTTGGTTTGCATGTGTGAGAAATGGTTTATGGTTAGCTTGTTTTGTGGTTAAGTGGTTTTGCATAGCACTAAGGACATGTGTCCTTAGTGTGTATGTAAACTTGACACCACACTTGGTATGTTGTCTAAGTCTTGGCAACCCATAGTGGGGGTGAGGCAAGTGTAAACTTGTCTCATCTCCACTAATTTACGGGTACTCCTCGATTCTAGTTTCTTTGATTTACGTGCCCTCGGGTCGTTTTACGAAAAACGTTTTTATAAATTATGAATCAACGGCACAAAACAAATCTAATAAAAATTGTCTCATCAAAAACGGAGTTCAAAAACGTAAATACGTAAACCTAGGGTTTCCGGTTTAGTCGTAAAGGACGTTAAATTATGCACGTAAGTCCTAATCTCTTCTTGTAAATTTGTGAGTTTATGAACCAACACAAATTTAAAATCCCAAAATAATATTCACGGATAAATTTATTTCCTGAAATTTCGGACTGTCACCAAAAACGGTGTATGTAAATGTAAGCATGTAACGTAGAATCCTCCGGTTTAGACGTAGTCGATGCTACTTCAAGACGTAAATCCAAATTTCTTCCCAAAAATAAGTAAGTTCATAATATAACATTAAAATAATGTTTTTAATTAATACTTGAGAATAAAATATCAACCATAAATTGACAGATTGTCACATATTGTGCCTGGGGACCCTACGAATGCTAACCTAGTGGCTGACTCTAGTCTTGAGCAAACATATAAAGAATTAACTGAAGCTGAATCCAAACAACTCGACGCTGATGATCAAGCAATTCAAGTCATTCTTATGGGACTTCCTGAAGATGTTTATGCTGCTGTCGATAGTTGTGAAACCGCACGCGAGATGTGGCTTAGGATTCAGAAAATGATGAAGGGCAGTGAAATTGGTTTACAAGAAAAGGAAACTAAGTTTCTTCGTGAATGGGAGAAATTTACCTCTACTGAAGGGGAACAAATTGAACCTTATTATCATCGGTTTTTAACCCTCATGAACCACCTTAGAAGAAACAAACATGAACCTGCACAAATTGCTGTGAACATCAAATTCCTTGATAATCTTCCTTCTGAATGGTCACGATATGTCACTCTTGTCAATCAAACCAAGGATCTTCATGTCATGGACTACACTCAAGTATATGACTATTTGAAGATGAATCAAGATGAAGCTAACGAAGTTAGGGCAGAAAGACGTGCCAAGACACAAGACCCATTGGCTTTTATGGCGAACTCTTCATCATCTAGGGTCAAATCCCATGGTACCCTACCATCAACCCTCATCAAGTAACTTCATGCCACAACAACAACAACAACACTCACTGCTTATGGATATCAACCTCCTGCTGCTATGAATTACTTACAACAACCCATTGCCTGTTTTGATGACATCACCGATCCTACTCATGCTATTAATACTGGTCTTGCCCTACTTGCTAAGTCATTCAAATTCACCATTAACCCCACCAACAACAAT
Source organism: Glebionis coronaria (assembly GCA_025667525.1). NCBI lineage: Eukaryota > Viridiplantae > Streptophyta > Magnoliopsida > Asterales > Asteraceae > Glebionis > Glebionis coronaria. The sequence continues at coordinate 530,770,488 of CM046882.1, forward strand.
CAAAGAATCTCCTCGAACACTAGAAATAGGCAGATTGCTCAACCTTTCATGCATGCGAATCAAGATCGCCAATTGGTAGTTGTTGGAAACACGGGGACTCAGTTTCAACAATATGGTCAGAATGCTGGGCAGATCATTGGCAATGCAGGAAATCACTATGGTCAAAACCGTGGTCAGAATCCGGGTGTTCCGAATGCGGGTAATCAGAATGGGTTAATAGTTGTGCCAGCGGTTGGTAACCAGATGGGAAACATTGTGGCTGCAAGGGCTGAGAATACTGGTACAGGAAATGGAAACAACAATCGTCAGGTTCAGTGCTACAACTGCAGGGGATTTGGTCATTATACTAGAGATTGTACAGCAAAAAAGAAGAGGGATGCTGCTTATCTTCAGACTCAGCTTCTCATAGCACAAAAGGAAGAGGCAGGGATTCCACTTCAAGCTGAGGAATTCGATCTTATGGCTTCTGCTGCAGAATATGACGAGGAAGAAGAGGTGAATGCCAACTACATCTTGATGGCTAACTTACAGCAAGCATCTACCTCAGGAATGCATGTTGACAGAGCTCCCGTTTATGATTCAGACGGTCCCTCTGAGGTACATCTATGCTTTGATGATAATGATATATATAGTACGTCTAATCAAGAGGAGGAGTATACAGAGATGCTTGAGCCCTACATTGAGACACACGGGGATCAAACGTATAATAGTAATATTAGTTCGAATGAGCCCAGTGTGGACCTTAGTGTGGATCAAGTTGACCAGCCTACAAACCTTCCTGATGCGGCACATGCGTATTATAAATCTCTATTAGTTAAGCTTGCTAAGGATGTTGACCATGCTACGGTGGTTAATAATAAGTTTAGAGAAACTAATGCCAAATTGACCACTGAGCTTGCGGGATATAAGAAACGGGAGAAAAGTTTTGAAATTCATCAGACTAAAATTAAAGAACTTGAACAAGCTCATGCTACATCGGTTTATCAAGAAAAATGCACAACTAAGAAATTAAATTCCTTACATTTAAGTAGTGCTAAAAAGATAAGCGAATTGAATGATGAAGTCACCCCTCTTAATAAATAGCTTTCAACTAAAAATCTACTATTTTGGATTTAAAAGAAGAACGAAAAAAGCTGAAACATGATTTTTAAAATTCGAGAAGATGGGCTTCTTGAGGATTTTTGCAAAGCTCATGATAGGATTAGAGAATTAGACAACCTTTTAGTAAAACGTGGCCAAACTATGCAGACGATAAATATGATCGCACGAAAAGTGAATGAGATAAATTACACTCATTACAAATTGGCTTTAGGTTGTCCTCTTCCTCCTAATCCCAGATATCTTAAGCATGTTCAGGCCACTAATGAAACTTTATATAATGGTAGTGTGCTCTTGTCTGATGAGCATGATCCTCCTAGTGTGCATGATTCTAAGGAAACTACTGAACTTGTAGTAGAGACTCGTTCAAGAATGAAAAAGCTTGATAAAGAAGTGACACCCGTTTATTATCCAAAAGTTAATCCTCCAACTGTTTTTGTTCAGTCTAAAACAAGTGCTGAAATGCTTTTGCTCCCAAGTGAGGAATTGTCTGATGACCCTCCTAAACCGAGTATCACACGCCAATTTTTAAGAGCTTAAAGATAACTTTGTCATCCTTAAACGTGTTGTTAATTCCAAAATCACTAGAGGAAATTTTACATCACCTGTTCAGATTGAGGTTCAAAAAATTCTTCAAAATGATATAAATCCGATTATTAATCAAGTTGATGCTCGGTTAGGCAATTTGGAAAACGCTTTTCTAAAAGAATTAGCCAACTTTGTTGAAGACTTTAAATATTTGACGAAGGAAGCTGATTAATCTCTTGATAAAATTAAAGTTTTGGAAAACGATCTTGAACGCCTCTCTAAAGCACGTGAATGTATTGATAGTAGCCCCGTTGAGTTAGGTACCTCTATGTCGCATAGATGAAAACCTCCAAACCGAGCTTGATCTTATGAAAGAGAAAATGGAATCTTATGTCATTAAAAAGGATAAAGAATTCACCGATCTTTGGAATAAATTTGTCAAAAAATGTGATGAGTGCAAATATGACAAGATTTCTTACGAAAAAGCTTACAATGAAATGCAACAAAAATCGTACGTTTGACAGCTCAGTTGGGAGGTGCTCAGGGAACCAATTTGGCTTCTTCCGGGTTAGAGAATGTCAGTAATGGAAATGTTCAGAAGCTTAAGGCTAAAATTGCAAATTTAGAATCTGTTGTTGTTCCATATAAGCGGGCTGTTGAACAAAGTAAGTCCGTCTATCAGAAACTTATTGATAAAATCTGTGAGTACTGTAAGTTAAAAGCCTTATTAAATGATACGACTTCTGAGCCTAGTATGATTCAAACACCAGCAACCTCAGGACCCACTCGTATTGCTGTGACACCTTTTCCCAAGGTTGCTGGAACGAAAAATGTTGTGATTTCCCCAGGAATGTTTCGTGTTAGTTCTCCCTCTGTGCCTAGCAAACAACGTAAAGCAAGTGTTAGGACAAAACTGATCACTATAACTCAACCACATGTTATTGATTTAAAAAGTGCTAATTCTAATATACACGTGTCTTCTTCTACAGGAATACACAACTACACTAAGAGCAGAAGGCCACAGCCTACGAGCAATACAAGAAATGATAGGGTCCCTTTTGCCTCTAGAAGTAGTCACCCCAAGATCAATAATGTGGAAGTAGAAGAACACCCTAGGAATTCACCATTTTTTAATGATAATTAGAAACTTAATTCATCTGAATGTAATGACTTTATGCTTGCTATTCAGAATGAAAAATCTGAAGTTATTTGTGCTAAATGTAATAAATATTTCTTTACTTTTAGTCATGATGCTTGTGGTTTGACTATGAATGGTTTGAATTATGGTGGTTACACTCGAATTGACAAGCTGTCAGTCAGTGAATAACCACGCACTTCTAAGGCTAAGGTGTATGTTCCAAAAAGTACGCACGTAGGGTCCACTAAAAGTCTTGCTAAGCCTAGTAGCCCTAGATTCACCTCTAAATGGTTGCCTACTGGTAGAAATTTTGACTGTAGTGGCAAAATTATCGACACTAGTAGATCTCATACTAACAGTGAAATGTCGGTATGTGATACGGCTTAATTATCATCTAACCCTACAGGAACCTATTTCATCGGTTGCCAAAATATTTTCTTCTCTTATCATTGGCGGGTTGTTGAAATTTGTCTCTGGTGCGTGGACTCGGGCTGTTCCGAACATATGACTGGGAATCGAAGCCTTCTCAAGAACTTTGTATGGTGTTTCATGGGAACTGTTCGATTTGGAAATGATCATGTTGCGGCAATTCTAGGCTATGGTGATATTCATTGGGGAAATATAATCATCACCAGAGTCTCTTTTTTTGATGGCTGGGACATAATTTGTTCTCGGTTGGGCAATTTTGTGATTCAGACTTGGAGGTTGCTTTCAGAAGTCATACATGTTTTGTTAGAGATCTTGAAGGAATTGATTTGTTGAAATGGAATCGTACCACCAACCTTTACACCATTGATCTTTTTCAAATGTCTGATGCTTCTCCAATTTGTCTCATGTCCTAAGCCACATCAACAAAGTCATGGTTATGGCATCAAAGGTTATCTCATCTCAATTTCGATGCCATCACCCAACTCGCGAAAGATGATCTCGTTACCGGTCTTCCAAAGTTCAAATATACAAAAGACCATCTTTGTCCTTCTTGTGAGCAAGGAAAAAGTAAGAAGAAGCCTCACAAACCCAAACTTGTTCCAAATTCGACGAATAGGTTGCATCTCCTTCATATGGATTTATGTGGCCCAATGAGAATCAAAAGCATTAATGGAAAGCGGTATGTCCTAGTAATTGTGGATGATTATTCTCGTTACACATGGGTTCATTTTCTTACATCAAAAGATGAAGCCCCTGATGTAAATATTAACTTCTTGAAGAAAACATCAGTACTACTGCAAGCCCCTGTCATTATTGTGAGAACGGATAACGGCACAGAATTCACCAATCAGATATTGAAAGCTTATTTTGACGAAGTTGGGATTTCTCATCAAACTTCGGCTGTAAGAACTCCAGAGAAGAATGGAGTTATGGAACGGAGGAATCGTACGTTAGTTGAAGCTGCTTGGACGATGCTTCTCTCCTCCAGTGCACCGTTATTCCTTTGGGCCGACGCTATAGCAACTGCATGTTATACTCAAAACCGCTCCATTATTCACACCCGTTTCAACAAAACACCTTATGAGATCATTAATGGAAGAAAAATGGATATTTCATTTTACATGTCTTTGGTGCATTATGTTATCCGAAGAATGATCGTGAAGATATCGGTAAACTTAAACCTAAAGGTGATATTGGTTTTTCATTGGTTATTCTTCAACTGGTTGTGCTTACAGGGTTTATAATCAAAGGACAAGAAAGGTAATGGAGACTATGAATGTTACCTTTGATGAACTCTCGGGTATGGCCTCTCAACATAGAAGTTCACATCCCGAGCTTCAAGGTCAGACTTCTGGACACGTAAGTTCAGGACTCGCGCTTCAATTTGCACCGTCAGCAATCTCATTGTTACAACCCTTGGAACGTGACTTGGAAGTTTTATTTGGGCCAATATATGATGAATATATGGAGGGTCCTTTGTCATTTGGTGTTCCTCAAAATGCCCCGGCTGCACCTGCTACGGTAGTTCCAGAACCACCAATTGCATCTACACCAACGGCATCTGTTTTTGCACCATCTACGTCAACCTCAACCATATTGACTCCAAACATTCCAATCACTTCTCCGACTACTGACGCAACTCAACAACATTCTCAGCAAATTCCTACTCATGTTCATCTTCAGAATGAAATAGTTGCTAGAAATGCAAAAAATGCGATGCTCAACGAACACGAGTTTGTTAATCCATTTGCGGCTTCCACAAGTTCTACTCAGCCTTCAACACCATATGTGGATCCGTCAAGCTCGCATCAAGTTTCTCATACACTTCCACATGAACACAAATGGACTAATAATCATCCTTTGGTTCAAGTGATTGGCAATTTCTCACGACTAGTCTCAACACGAAATCAGCTGCATACCGACGGTGATATGTGTATCTATGCACTATCAGTCAGCACAATGGAACCAATAAGTGTGAAAGAAGCAATGACCGATGCATCATGGATTGAGTCTATGCCAGAAGAACTCAATCAGTTCATCCGGCTTGATGTATGGGAGTTAGTACCTCGACCGGACAATATCGATCCCCTTACTCTGAAATGGTTATTCAAAAACAAGATGGATCAGGAGCAAACAGTCATTAGGAACAAGACTCTGTTAGTCGTGAGAGATTATAAACAACAGGAGGGAAATGATTTCGCAGAATCCTTCGCCCTGTTTGCTCGAATGGAAGCTATTAGGATTTTCTTGGCATACGCGGCACACAAATCATTCACTATGTATCAAATGGACGTGAAGACGGCTTCCTTGCATGGGCCGTTAAAAGAAGATGTGTATGTATGTCAACCTGAAGGATTCATCAATACCGAACATCCAAGCCATGTCTACAAGTTGAAAAAGGCAATTTATGGTTTGAAACAACCACCGAGGGCATGGTACGACGAATTATCATCATTTCTTCTACAAAATCACTTCAGGAAAGGAACCATTGATCCAACGTTGTTTATCAAGCACTACGGCGACGACATCTTGGTGGCTCAAGTCTATGTAGATGATATTATATTTGGTTCTACTAACCTAAAATATTCCATATTATTTGCCGACCTTATGAAAAGTCGATTCGAAATGTCCATGATGGGGGAAATGACGTTTTTTCTTGGTCTCCAAGTTCACCAATCCCCCGTGGTATTTTCATAAATCAGTCCAAGTATGTGCTTGAGATTCTAACGAAATTTGGCATGGAAAACTGTGATCCTATTGGTACTCCAATGGACACTAAACACAAACTTGATTTGGATAAGAAAGGGACATTTGTAGATGCTACAAAATACTGAAGCATGATCGGGTCCCTTATGTACTTAACCTCAATCAGACCGGACATTGTGCATGCTACTTGTTTATGTGCTCGGTACCAGGCGAAGCCAACCGAGAAGCACCTCAAGGAGGTTAAAAGGATCTTTCGTTATCTCCGGGGAACCATTAACATGTGTCTCCGGTATACGAAGAATTCTGGTTTTAATCTCACTGGTTTTTCAGATGTCGACCATGCAGGGTGTCATGATACATTCAAGAGCACTTCCGGTGGAGCACAATTCTTAGGCGAGAAGCTAGTGAGCTGGTCATCAAGAAAACAAGATTGCACGGCGTTGTCCACCGCGGAAGCAGAATATGTGTCTCTATCCGTATGTAGTGCTCAAGTCCTTTGGATGAGAACACAACTCACGGATTATGGCTTGCACTTTAATAAATTTCCTACTTATTGTGATTCACAATCAGCCATAGCCATATCATGCAACCCGGTCCAACACTCCAAGACCAAGCACATTGTTGTCCGATTCCATTTCATCAAGGAGCATGTGGAAAGAGGAACGATCGAACTGTACTTTTTGTCAAGACGGACTACCAACTAGCCGACATCTTCACCAAAGCTCTTTCTCAAGACAGATTTGAATTCTTGGTTCGTCGACTTGGTATGCGTAGTTTCACTCCAGATGAACTTGAACATCTTGCACATTCGCAGTAATCTTGTATATATCTATCAGAAAATCAAAATACAAAAATATAAAACCTATAAAAACAAAATAAAAAATGAGAAAATCTTTCAAAAATACCAAAAATATTCTTCTCCGACATGTCTCTCAGCATCGATAATATGGACGTACCTAGAAATGTCGCTCAAACGACACGGGTACGTACATAAAGTTCGAATGAGAGTTCAAATGTTTGAAAAACATGTCTTTTCTACTTTCTTCTCATAATGGCTTATAGTCACATGTCAGACTATAACCCGGTCCCCAAAGAAAGGAAAGTCTATGACTTATCCTCATCAACGGGAAATTAATTTTTCTCGGTCATGGGCTTATATTAAAACATTCAAAGTTTTAAGCTCATGAACTTAAGGAAAATGTTCATTTATGTACATTTTTCATCAACAACGGGAAATTCAGTTTTCTCGGGTTTGAGCACAACATTTCAAGATATTTCAAAACTGTGTGCTCATATACTCTCCTATTTTAATTAGATTTCCTTCTTCGAGGGGGAGTACAAACTTTCATGCAACATTATTCTCTCCATGTTTCATCACTAGTTTCACAAAAAATTCAATGTCATGCGATTTTTGAGGGGGAGAATAGTGATTAAAATGTGTTATCTTAGATAAGATCTTTGATATAAGTTCTTTCTCTTCCTAATATGTGCAAAAACCTTTCCTTTTATGAGTCACATATGTAGGGGGAGCATTTTGGTGATACAAAAAACCTTCAAGGTGTAAACACTGATTTCATCAACACCTTGATTGCTTTTTCAACAGGTTTTTCTGGTTACAATATCTATACCCTTCAACACATTAATTCACGACGGTATTGGTGTCAAAAGGTGGTTAGGTATTCGTCCTATGATCCAACCAGAACCGGAGGGATCTTCCCAGGGACAATCTATTAGAATTTAGATGTCCTTAGGAAATATGGAGTAGTTGAGTGTACGGTTAAAATGCCGACTAATGACTTAAGCTAACACTGTAACAATCACAACAAGGTGCTAGTTATGACGTCTTGGTAAGCATTGAAGGGGTTGAAGAATGAAAAAGAAATGTAAGGATAAAGGGTGTAAAGAAAGAAGCCCTCCATACAACTTAGGTAGAAACCGGGTCAATACATCTATTATCAGAATCACTTTGATGATTTTTGATACTGAAGACAAAGCATCATGGACCCAGTGATGCAATGCACAACCCTTCCCAGGCTACTCAAGCTTCTCTCAAAAGAAGTTTGTTTTATTGTCACGGAGTTCAACTCATTTCTATCAACTTTCTCACTCCGAGATAGTAGATATTGAAAAGGTGGTAGTCTGCTCCAGCCTCTGATCACCAAATAAATGTGCACTTATAGAGTCTAGAGCCAACGAGATTCATCAAAAATCTCATTAGGACACTTATTACATATATCAATTGTTGTTCATCATTAGAACACAAGCGATAATTTACAGAGTCCTACGCTCTATCCTTGTGATATTGCCAGAACATCCAGAGTGATACTCTTTAGTATTCACAGTGATGAATGGAAATCCTTCCAGTGTTAACGTCAAAGAGCACTGCGGTAGGTCATGTGTAAGATTCACTTGAATTGAACATATGTTAACTGGAAATAAACATTGGTTTGATTCTTTTGTGACTCAAACTCGTTCCAGGTCTCAACGCAATATCTTTATGATCGTGCCAGAACATTCAGAGTAATACTCTTGAGTATTTACAGTGACGAATGGAAATCCTTCCAGTGTCATCATCAAACAGCACTGCGGTAGGTAACTTGTGAGATTCTATTTGAATCAAACTTGTGTCAACTAGAAAGCAACAATGGTATGATTCTTAATTGAATCAAACTTGTTCTAGGAAATTGAATTGACGACTTAATCGGCATAATGGAACTGCTTGATTCACTCTTTACTATGAACTATCTTTCAAGATATTCAAGTACTGAGAACGGCTACCACAGCCGGAAACCCTGTCAAGGAAGTTCTTTGAACTTACCTAATCACAGGTACAATATTCGTACTGTATAACGGGAAACCGGAGGAATGCAAACGGTGGTGTAACTTCAAGAGTCGTAATTTAAGACCACATGCTCATGTAACTAAAGAAAGCTCAAGAACATCTAAAGACAAAGACTTCCGCTACTCTGATGATCAAGGGAGATTGTTAACAAGCTTTCATATCAAATCAAAGTTTGAGTATGTGGGGAAAGACACAAGAACACAAGATGGCAAAGTTTTAAGATCGAGTCAAGGCAAAGATCAAAGATACAAGATCACAAGTCATGAAAGGAACTATAAAAGAACTCTCAAGACAACGAGCTTCAAAGTCTGCAACATCAAAGAAGTGAAGTCACATATTACATGACCACCCCTTAGGGGGAGATTGTTAGCCGTATATAAAGTGATGGTCATATAATTTACCGTTGCGAAGCTCGTGGAAAATGCTACATAATGGTGTTGAGAGTTCTAGTATAATGTTTGGTATGTAACGGGAATTAGTCCCGAACACACAAATTAGGAAGGCCTTCTACTCTTACTCTTGTAGTATAAAAGACACTAAACACCTCATTTGTGTGTGAGTGTTTTCCATTCCATAGTTTGTAGAGAGAGAAACTGTAGAATATTGATAATCAATGAATCTATGAAGGGGTTTGTTAATTTCTAGAGAGAGAAAGTTAGAGAGAGAAAGTGAGAGAAACTATGTGAATTTTATTAAGTGGAAATTAAGAGATGATAACAACCAACCCCTTTCCTTAGTGGAAAGGGGTATTTATAGTTCCAAGTCATAAGTGGACTTGGGCCGGTCCATGACAAGCCCATGGACCGGTTCTTACTTAAGTTAATAATCAAATAATAACTAAATACTAACTACGAGCTATTACAACATAAATCATATTGTGGAGTGACCGACACTTCTAATATACGTTAAAACGTATTTCTAACAATCTCCCCCTAAGGGAGGTCACTCCACGTTACAAAGTTCTAAACCTAGCATACTATACTAAGTCTTCGTTCTTTAGCTCGTAGTCTTTTCTTCTTTTCTTTCTTTTGGTGTGAATATGTTGATTTGATCTTTTTGGCTTTGACTTGAGAGCATTGTTCTTTGGCCTTTCACGTGCGATCTTTGCCTTTCTTGTGATCTTTGCCTCCTCGTGACTTCATGTTCCACACACTTACGTCTTTTTGTTGAATTCTCGAAAGCTTCAGAGTTTTGTACAGCGGAAGACTTCATCTTGTACTTTCTTGAATTTTTGTTGCAAAAGACATAAGCATGTGGGAACGACTTTTCCAGGTACACCGCAACACCACCGTCTTTACTGGTACTCAGCAACGCCACCGTCTTCAACAGGTACACAGCAACGCCACCGTCTTTAGCAGGTACACAGCAACGACACGAATAAAATGGCTTTGAACATTTTATTCTAATTCGGTAGCATTTTACCTCCGGTCGGTGAAGACCGTTGGACGATATTAGATATCGTACCCGTGACGGATAGTTTCAATTAAGTAACTTCCTGACAGGATTTCGCGGGTAAACCCGTTCTCTTTACTCGACCGTCCAAAGCTGACTGCGAACATAAAGAGTGAATCACTTGGATAAATTATCCTTGTGATTAAAAGCCGTCAATTCATGAAACCTGGAACAAGTGAATTTCAATTAAGATTTTCACCATCGTTGCTTTCCAGTTGTCACGAGCTCGATTCATAAAGAATCTTGCACGTTACCTACCAAGTGCTGTTTGATGTTGACACTAGAAGGATTTCCACTCGTCACTGTGGTCAATAAAGAGTCACTCTGAGTGTTCTGGCAAGATCATATGATAATGCGAAGAGGCCTGGAACGAGTTTAAGTTCAATTAAGAATTAAACCACTGTTACCTTCCAGTTTTTTCACAAGATTGGTTCTAAAAGAACCGCACGTGTAACCTACCATGAGCTTGTTTGATGTTGGCTCAAGCAGGATTTCCATCTTCATTGTAATACTTGCGTATTACTCGGATGTTCTGGCAATATTACAGGAATATTGCGTAGGACTCATGAAAAATCTCTTACTTTTCACAGTGTGTGAGAAAGCAAGGAATAAATGGAAAGTGTCCTAATGAGACTTTTGATGATCTCTTGGCTCTAGACTCGATTGTGCGTTTTGATTTAGTGAGCGATGGCTGGAGAGGAGTGCCACCTTTTCAATACCAGTTTATTCGGAGTGAATAAACCAATAGATAACGTGTTGATCTCCGTGTGATTAAAACAAATACCTTTTGAGAGATATTTGAGTTAGCTGGGGAAGGGTTGTGCATTGCATCACTGGGTCCATGATGTCTTTCTTCAATACCGAGAATCATTAACAAAAATGACCTCAATAGCATATGTATTGACCCGGTTTCTGCCTAAAGTTGTAAGGAGGGCTTCTTTCTTTACACCCTTTATCTTTACATTTCTTTTTCATTCTTCAACCCCTTCAATGCTTACCAATACGTCATCACTAGCACCTTGTTGTGATTGTTCCAGTGCTAGCTTAAGTACTTGGTCGGCATTCAGCTACGTTCACATTCTTTCTCCATCTTTCCTAGGACTTCTAATTCTAACTAGGGAATTGTCCTTGGGAAGATTCCATCGGCTCTGATGAATCATTGGACTTAACCTATTCCTACCACCCTTTTGTCACCACGTCCGTCGTGAATTAAGCGTGTTTTGGGAAGGAATTGCCACCATGAAAACATCATTGAAAATCACCTAATGTACTTGTGATATTAAAATCAAAAGTGTTGTACCTTAGGTGTTTTGATCATCAAAAACGCTCCCCCTTAACACGTGCTTAACACATATTAAGTTGGATTTTCATTAAGTCTTTTTCATTTTAGCCAAGTAACACTTACGTCTCCTTAATCCCATTTTCTCCCCTTATCCAAAATGTTAACCATTAATATTTGGGATATTGAATGGATTAACCTGTCTTTGGGTAAAAATGAAATCGATGTTTGGCCATAGAACAAGTTATTGCTCCCCCTTAAGTTAATAAGGGATAGTTGTAGTGCTTTGGTATGGCATATTTTGAAAGATTTAGAATCTCGTGAGAAATTCTTGAAAAATTATCATACCTTATCACTACAACAAGCCATTCAAGCACATTATTCACAAATATACATATTCACAATTGAAAACCAATATAAAGTGACCTGAGATGTACGACCCATCAGATGGATCGTTGCAGTAGCTTGTGGTGCACTAAATACGGTCTTCCACCCACGAATCTTTCCAAGCTCCTCATCAATCTACGTTCACGGAGCTTCTGATCGATCTTCTTGATCACGTACTTCGCCATCTGCCGGTAACCCGGATGCCAATCCTCCGTCATCTCTGGCAATGTCCCAACCGAGTTCAGATGCTCCAACTTATCTCTGACTTGTATAAGAGTGCCATCGCTATACTTGTGGAGCTCCCCCACCCTCATAAACTTCATCAATCCTCGACTGTTCAAGTAGAAAATGCCAGAATTCGGGACAGAAATGCCGGTGTAGGGACATCTTTCTACGTGTTGAGGTAGCACTTGATTCACAGGGCGAGTTAAATTGAGCTTCCTCTGATAGCTTTCGACTCCCAACTGAAGATCCTCAACTCGTGACTTGATGACAACGCTTCGTGTGAACATACGAAGTGCTGTATTCAAAGCAATCAGGTCTTCACGAGGAATGTGTGTAAGTTGATCTCTGGTCATTAGAAGCAGCATGTCCTCGATATCCTCAAGGCGAATGATGGAAAAGTCTCCTTGCTGGATTTTGTATTCCCTGTCATCCTCCCTTTTCAAACGAATCTCCGTCACATGATAGTAGCCGTTCTTGGCTTCAGTTTTCATTCCTAAGATGCTGGAGATGCGGATGTCGGATCTAACATTGCTTCCAGACTTGACCAAGCAGCAACCCCTGTACGCCCTTCGGACTCTTTCGTCCCAATGAGATGCACCTATGACAGCATACATATCATAATTACGATTCATTTTAGGGACCCAGAGTCGATTTACCTTTTCCTCGATATAGGGTATTGTCCCCCAGTTGGCAGCTTTCAGCAAAGTCAGGGATGTTGCGTACTTTGATGATCCCTTCAGTAGATACTCAAGATCGTTGGTGACGAAGAAGTCAAGAGCAATCTGATTATCTTGAGCAGGATCCATTGGAGGTGGAGCTCTGTCTGATTCATGAAGTCCTGGCCTTTGAACGGTTTTCAAAGCCTTTATGATCTCATCGGCATAATACTCGAACTCCATTCGGGGTAATCGGGTTTTGGCACGCATTCTTTTATCTTTCATCGCTTTCTTGACCAAGGATGGAGTAACCGAAGTCTTATACTCATGAGCAAAAAATGCACATAAGTCAATCGGACTTCGGATACGCAGATACAGCACATCTTTGTCAGCATCTGTGATCGGATCATATTGAGCTGCTGCCGTGATCCAAGCTTGTGGTGGAGCAGACTCGTCTATCTCCAACGTGTCTTCCCAGGCACGAATGCTTGGTTCAGGAACCGTAGATTGTTGAACCTGTTGTTGAGGAGTGGAAGTGCGAACATCTACTGGTTCAGTTTCAGGCATTTCAGCAGTGTCTTGAACTGGAGAGTGTTGTGCAGCTTCGGGTTCTGTCACTGATTCTGCAATCACAGGAGGAACAACAGCAGAACTAATGGGGTTAGTTGTAATAGGTACAGACACAGCGATAGAGATACCAGGAGCCGAAGACGCTGTAGTGGCATTCACATCGTGGCGCCACTTAGTTCGTCTTGATTCCGAGGATGTCGATTTGTCCTTCGGTGCTGCATCTTTTGTGGACTTGGTTCCAGTCTTTGTAGCAGTCTTCTTGGAGCTGGTAACCTTGTCCCCCTGTGGTTGTTCACCCCCATCATCATCCTGATTGTCGTCCCCGTTACTACCCCTTGCACTCTCCTGATTCTCATCACCACCATCATCGCCATCATCATCATCTTCATCCTCGTCATCATCCTCATCATCCTCATCATCATCACCACCTTCTTCATCGTCTTTCTCCTTTTCACCTTCCTCTTCTTCTTCTTCCTCTTCTTCACCCGTACCCTCTTCTTCACTCTCTTCCCTTTCTTCCTCAGGTAAGATGTGATATGGTACCACACTTCCAAACATTTTGAATAATCTATCATCCTCCATGATAGCATCATTCAGGGATTTAAATAGAGCCCGTTGAATCCTTGATTTATCATGCGACCCAAGTTCCACCATTCGAGCCTTAAGGATCTTCTTCAATTCAAAATCCGTCAGGTCATAAGCAATCTTATAGGCGGCTTCGGAAGGGTTGGATGATTTGATCATTAAGTTGTCAGCAGCAAGTGTCTTCAACTCGTCACGAAGCTTAGGCATTAAGGATTCAACGGATTCTTGCACTCTTTCTTTCACAGATACTTCGAGTGCTTCTTTTTGTTCCTTATATTTATCCCTCATTGCTTGAAGTCTGGTAATGCGTGCAGCATGTTTATTAGCCTCAGCCTGCTTAACCTGAGCAATTTCCTCTGCATGAGCCTTTCGTGTAGCTTCCAAGTCTGCAGCGAACTTGGCAATCAACTCTTCTTGAGCTTTCCTTGATGCTTCTTCACTTTGAGCTCTTCTATTTAATTCTTGGCGAAGTTCATTCATTTCTCTCTTGTGAGCATCCGTATGTCTATCCAACATCTCGCCCAACACTATTGCTGCCATTGCAGAAGTTGCAGATGTTGCAGATGTTGATGGAGTAGGCTCGGTTGTAACTGCTGTACTTAGGGTAGGGATTATGGGTGGTGGAAGAAATGGTGTGGAAGCCGGTCGGGTTGGTCGGGTTGTTAAGGGTTGGATTGGTGGTGGTAGAGTTGCCAAAGGTTGAGTTGTCACCATGATCGTAGAAGCAACAGGTTCCTTTTCCACACTTGTTGAAATAGGGATTGATGGCTCCTTCGAAGTAGAATAGTTTTCAGGTGACCCAAACTCATCAACATCATGCGGTTCCTCGTACTCATCCTCGATATCTACTCTCGCACCTGAACCACTACCTCCTGTATCTTTCCTACTCCTTTTAATAGCAATCTTCATCATTTGTTGCTCGGATTTATCAAGAGTAGGATCAACAATATCTGCTTCATCACGTAGACGCATCAAATCCTTACCCTTTCCCTTCTTACTCTCTGACTTTTTCTTCTTGGGTTCGGGTTCAGGTAACGCAGCTGGTTGTTTGCGTTTACCCTTACTCTTAACCGTTGTGGATGAGTCTTCTCCAGTTTGAAGGTTTGCTTTCAGCCTTTCGATTTCAAGCTGCAGTAGCTTGTAATCAGCAGAACCTTTGATTTTGTCTGACAGAAGGTAATCAGGAACAGGACCCGGAATCACACCAGTAGACGGTCCTTCATGCCTCAGATCTACAGTATCATCAGCTTCTTCAGTGTGATAGCGACCTCCTGCACGCCTATTAATAGTAGCATCAAGCTTCATAAAATAATTTATGATGAGCTTAATAAACCGAGGATAAGGAAAGAAGTTTGTCTTCAGCTTCTTGTTGTGGAAGAGTTGAAAGGTGAATTCTTCCCATATCAACAAAGCATAATCTGAATTCGCAGCTTTGTACATACCATAGAAGAGGTTCATTATTGGACTTCGCAAAGCATCATGTCCACTCGTTTTTGGTGTAAGGCACTTACTGAGAATACCCATCAAAGCTCTCCAGGGTTGTCCCACCTTAGCAGTTGTAAACTCAGATGCAACTCGTATTTCCGGACATCCAAGTGCATCAAATAACTCCGCGAGTTCATCTTTAGTAGGATCCCTTGAGAAAGACATGCCCTTGGGTGTATCCCGTATACCAAGCATCTTACGGAAGTCTGAAACGGTGAGTGTCTGCTGCTTGTTGTCGATGGTGAAGGTGATCTTGTTCGAAGTGAAATCCTTGGTTGCCCAAAATTCAAACATATACTCATAAGGCACCGAGGCTGTACTCCTAAGGGCGTTCTTGAAATGGGAGTTATCAAGAATGGCTATGGCGACCTTAAAACCATGGTGAGTGGATTTAGAAACCTGCTTTAGCCTATAGTTGTTGGGTATAAACTTAAGGGTTCGAGCTTTAGCAATATCGGCTTCCCTAGATTCTTGGATAGCTTGTACTGTTGGATTAGTCATTTTATCTGCTTAAGATAAGACATGAAAGGTTGATGCACAAAACAGATAGATATATATCATTCTACTTCTAAGCATAACACATTTCATAAGATAAAAATAACAAGTACATAGATAGCATGCAAACAATAACAATCAAACAACTCATCCGGAACTTTTCCTCATTCGGAACCTTTTCATCCGGAACATTCTTCATTCGGAACTTCTTCTCATTCGGAACTTCTTCATCCGGAAGTTCTTCATTCGGAACTTCCTTCATCCGGAAGTTCTTCATTCGGAACTTCCTTCATCCGGAAGTTCTTCATTCGGAACTTCCTTCATCCGGAAGTTCTTCATTCGGAACTTCCTTCATCCGGAAGTTCTTCATTCGGAACTTCCTTCATCCGGAACATTCCTTCATTCGGAACTTCCTTCATTCGGAAGTTCTTCATTCGGAACTTCCTTCATTCGGAAGTTCTTCATTCGGAACTTCCTTCATTCGGAAGTTCTTCATTCGGAACTACCTCATTCGGAAGTCCTTCATTCGGAACTTCCTCATTCGGAAGTTTTTTTTTCAGAAGAAATCCTTCATTCGGAAGTTTGTATCCAGTGTTCATTCGGAACTTTTCAAACGAATCTCAGATGTTTTAGTCTAACGCGTTTGTGAGTTTCTAAGGCAAACTAAGGTAATATAAACATCATTTAACCTATTCCGAGCAAATCCCACCATAAATCCCTAATCAATTTAGCCTAATTTAATCAAAAACCCTAAGTGGATTGAACTGAGTAATTGAGCATGTTTAATCAGAATTATATGATAAGAAATGTGGATTTAGAAGATCACAAGTTGATGTATATACCTTAATTAAACGAAGGAACCGGATCTTAGATGGATAAACGAGTAAACTGAGTTCTTGAGTTGTGTGTGTATCAATGGCGGCAAAGTGTTAGATAAACAGTGAAAGGAATAGTAGTGAGGGGCGGGTAGATATGTTATTTGACTAAGGTCAAAAAACTTTGATATGTTTCAATAAATGACACTTTTAGTCCCTCTAGAATCTATACTTTTCCTTTTTGTTTCTAATGTTTCCATTTTACTTATCCCTTGTTTAACTTGCACACAAATTAGCAAACACATCTATTAGCATATCTCCAAAATCTAAAAGCCATGCCTATCACTTAGAACGAACACTAGTCGTTTTCTAAAGCAAACCACTCAATTACCATGTAGCCCTTAAATTTCACAATCACTTTGGAAAATCCATTTTAATGACAAAGATGATTTTACTATTTTCTCCCCCTTAAACGATGACCCGTTTTCTATTTAAAGAGCTGTAGTCATTGTTTAAAGAGTCAAATAGTGATGAAAGCATTTCCAATTTATCTCTTGAAAAATTTTGATTCGTGGTGTCAATAAGATTTCTCTTATTTTAACAAATTGATGCACTGAGACGTACACAAATTCGTGTCAGACCAAGTTATAAAGTAAACCTGATCCCTTTGCATGATTTGGCTTGTAAATCACGCCCGAGAAAATTAATTCCCGTTCTGAGCCAACGTTTTCCAAGGAAATACGTGACTTTAATGTGAAAACCGGGTTGCAGTCTGAAATAACTACAAGCCATAATGGGCATGTTTTAAAAATGTACAACTTTTATACGGACTCTATTTATGGCACCGTGTCAATATTAATCGACATTTCTAAGGCCGTAAATATTACCGTACTAAAAGACATGCCCGATTTAAAACAAAAAATATTTTTGGTTTTTCTTGATTTTATACTTTTTATGGTTTTTCTAGGTTTTATATTTTTTATGGTTTTTGTTGGTTTTATATTTTTTATGGTTTTTCTTGGTTTTATATTTTTTATGGTTTTTCTTGGTTTTATATTTTTGTATTTTCTTTTTGTGGTTTATATATTTACGATAATATACATGATCACAACCAAAGGATACTCTGAATAGTTTACCACGACTATTCAGCTGATTCTTCTGCCAACTCTTTGAGTGTCGCTGGAGTGAATGATTTCATGCCAAGCTTGTCGATCAAGAACTCGATTCGTCCTCGATCTAAGGCTTTGGTGAACATATCCGCCAGCTGGTACTCAGTAGTGACAAAATACAGCTCGATCACTCCGTTCTCCACCTGCTCCTTGATGAAATGGTAGCGAATGTCTATGTGCTTGGCCCGGGAGTGTTGAACATAGTTGCAGCAAAGGGCAATGGCGCTCTTGTTGTCACAATACATCGGGATTTTGTTAAATCCAAGACCGTAGTCAGTTAATTGTGATCTCATCCAAAGGACTTGAGCACAACAACCGGACATGGCGATGTATTCAGCCTCCGTGCTTGATATTGCAGCGCTTTTCTGCCTTTTTGAAGACCAACTGATCAATCTATCTCCAAGGAGTTGCACAGATCCAGAAGTGCTACGCCTCGTATCTTGACATCCAGCATGATCGGCATCTGCGTATGATATTAAAGCAATCGAGGAATCTTTCGGATACCATAGACCACGATGAAGTGTTCCTTTTAGATACCGAAAGATCCTTTTAACTACATGTAAGTGCTTTTCGGTAGGCCGAGCCTGATACCGGGCACACATGCATACAGCAAATTGCAAATCAGGCCTGCTAGCAGTCAGATAGAGAAGGGTGCCGATCATTCCACGGTAAAGTTTCGGATCGACAATAATCCCATCCCTATCTTCATCTAACTTGGTTTTCTCAACCATTGGAGTGTCTACGGGGTCACAATTCTCAAAATTATATTTCTTAAGTGATTCTAGAGCATATTTGGATTGATTTATAAAGATGCCTCTGGGATTCTGAGAAATCTGTAAACCTAAGAAAAATGAAATTTTTCCCATCATCGACATCTGAAAGCGTGTGGACATTATCTTCTCAAATTGTTTAGACAATTCTATGTTAGTGGCAGCAAAAATTATATCATCAACATAAATTTGTACCAGAAGCATGTCGTTGCCGTCCTTGAGAGTGAATAGAGTAGGGTCCACTTTGCCTTTGGAGAAGCCTTCCGACATGAGATATGTTGATAGGAGATCATACCACGCGCGTGGAGCTTGTTTCAACCCATAGAGAGCCTTCTTAAGCTTGTACACATGGTTAGGAGACTCCGTACTCACGAACCCATCCGGTTGGCTAACATAAACCTCTTCCCTTAGTTCACCGTTCAAAAATGCCGTCTTCACATCCATTTGATAGACGATCATGTTCATATGAGCAGCAAATGCAAGGAATAGTCTAATCGCCTCCAATCTAGCCACAGGAGCAAAAGATTCCTCAAAGTCTATACCCAAGGCTTGTTTATATCCTCTAGCGACCAATCTTGCTTTATTCTTTAATACCGAACCCATCTCATCAAGTTTAACCTTATAAACCCATAACAAAGTAAGGATGTTAACCTTGTCAGGGCGAGGAACCAATTCCCATACTTCAAGTCGTTTGAATTCATTGAGTTCCTCCTGCATAGCTTCAATCCAAGATGATTGGGTCATAGCCTGCTGCCAATTTTTGGGTTCAACTTCAGAGAGAAATGCATCAAAGTAACAATATAGTGCACTCTCTTGTAGTTGATGGCGTGTAGAGACTGGTCGGTCTAGATCTCCAATAACATTCCTAATTGGGTGATCTTTTGTCCATTTAGTGCTATGGTTTTCAATCCTAGGTGGTCTGGAGTGAACAATAGATGGAGCTTCTTCTGAGGTAGAGGCGGCTGAAGGGTTTTCAGGGATCGCAACACCAAAAAAAGGAAGCTCTTGCAAGTGAGCATATTCCAAGTCGTGATCAGTAGTATCCTCTTCTACATCATTAGGCACAAGTAGGGGTGATGATTCAGGTGTAGTTTGTGAATCACTTGGTGAAGGTGCATCAGGTTCAACTTGAATTGTAGATGCATTAGATAAAGGTTCATTAACTTGAGCAACCGCTTCAGGTATTGGAGCAATTACTACAGGTACTGGAACTTCATCAGTCGGGGGATCGAAGAATTCATCAAACAACGGTTGAAACAGTTTATCCCACTCGGGCCTTGATGGTGGTAAAAATGATGTAGAAGTAGGATTGTTGGGAACTAATCCGGAACTTATAGCACCGGGTCCCATCTCATGAAGCGCGGGTTCAGAGCTGTGTTGCTCAGAAGCCATCGCTGTCAGCTCGTCGAAATCAGCGTCCATAGTTTCTACAATCTTGCCAAGACGACGGTTATAGATTCGGTATGCTCTTTTGGACGGTGAGTAACCAATGAAAATACCTATGTCGGCTTTTGGTTGAAGCTTACCCAAGTTCTCACTATTGATGTTTGGATAACACAGAGCACCAAACACATGGAAAAATGAAACATCGGGTTTGCGGTCGTGTAGAAGCTCATAAGGTGTTTTTCCATGGCGTTTCCGAATGATAGAACGGTTTTGGGTAAAACATGCAGTAGAAATAGCCTCTGCCCACAAGAACAATGGAGCGTTCGCATAAATAAGCATGGTCCTAGCAGCTTCCATAAGTGTGCGATTTCGTCTTTCAACGACACCGTTTTGTTGTGGAGTGCGTGCAGCGGATGTTTCATGTGATATACCAACTCCTTCATAATAATCACGAAGAGTCTGGTTGACGAACTCTGTACCATTGTCTGTACGGATACGGCGGACAGTGGTATTCAAACGTACCTGAATGAACTTCAGAAAAGTGATGATAGCTTTCGGAGCTTCATCCTTTGTACGTAGAAATCTAACCCATGTAAACCTTGAGAAATCATCCACAATGACGAGAATGAATTTCTTACCGCTCACACTTTCAGTTCTCATCGGTCCACAAAGATCCATATGCAAAAGATGAAGTTTTTCTTGATTAGTGTCTTCAGCTTTGGGTTTGTAAGATTTCTTGGTGCTTTTCCCCCTTGAACACGCGGAACATAAATGATCCTTGTGAAATTTAAGCTTGGGAAGACCACGAACTAACTCGTTCTTAGCCAGATGATTAATAGCATCAAAATTAAGATGAGACAATCTTCGATGCCATAACCATGACTTGGTCTTCGAAGCTTTCGAGAGAAGACATACTGGAGAAGCGGCCATCATGTCTTGTAAGGACAAAGTGTAAAGATTTGCACCACGAGATCCCTTCAACAAATCTTTTCCTTCCAAGTTGCGGATGAAACAAGTGTGTTGTCGAAAAGCAACCTCAAGGTTGGAATCACAAAACTGTCCCACTGAGAATAAGTTATGACCAAGACCTTCAACATAGTAAACCCTAGAAATCGTCACGTTTCCAATCTGATATTCACCATATCCCATAATCTTTGCTATATGATCATTCCCAAATTTAACCGTACCAAGAAACTTGCTGACGAAATTTCGGAGCATCGAGCGATTTCCGGTCATATGTTTTGAACAACCGGAGTCCAAATACCACAGGATGATTTGGACCACCTGAAAATATCACCACACAAAGACAATGTAGAGGTATCGGAATCTGAGTGTTCCTTGTTATTAGCAGGTACAGATTTAGGAATCTTAGATTTGCTAACTCTAGGTTTCTTAGATTTCCTAGCCTTTTTCTTCTTAATTAGTGGTGTAGATTCTAATTGGCTCAAATCCTGAGGTATTTCTACACTGATAGGCACTAAAGTGGGGGCTGACCTAATTAAAGGGCGCTGTTTCCTTACTTGAGTGCGAGTGTTCCTAACTAAAGGACGCTCAGACCTAACCTCAATGGATGCATTCCTAGTTAAAGGGCACATTTTACCATCGAGAGTAAAAGTCCTACCAGTGGGACGCCATTGCCAGCCAACTTGGGCACGAGTTCTACCCGTTGGCTTCCATTCAAGACCATTCTTAATTGCATTCATTTCATTAACGTGATCAATCAGACACAAATCATGACGCTGTGAAAACATACATTCATTACAATTCCAGCAATTTAAATCAGAATTCACGAATGGTTTAGGCTGCTGCACAGGCGCAGAGCTTTTAGTCTTAACATGATTCGTTTTATTTAAAACTGAACTAGCATTCCTAGTGTGGACTTCTACTTTCTTCTTTGTGGCACCACTAGTGGCGGGCTTGATCTTATCTTTCTTGAGTGACGATCCTTTAGCCTTAGTGGTTGCTTTTAATCCTGTAGAAGGCAAATTGGGAACATTAGCAGCAGATTTTAAAGATGTCTTACTTGATTGTGCCAATGACGGTTTCGCTCCTGGAGTCTTATTAAATGGAGTGACAGCAATGGGCCTATTATTAAGTAGTGCAGAACCTGGTGTACCTATGTATTGCAAATAGGCCAAGCAATATTGAACTCGCTTAACATATTCATTAGCCGAATAATAGTCGCTACTTGAGGGATCTAAGGCATAAAGATCGTCTAAAATATCCCTAAGAAGATCGACATGCTTAATGGCATTCCTCATATAATCATCGTATACAGCCGGGTTTCTCTTATGAAGCGGATTCTTATAAAGCACTACTTTCTTGGTTGTTGGAGCACTAGTGGACGGTGCAGAGTCGGTAGCTAAGTTATCAACTACTTCTTGTCGGGTGAGAAGAAGTGTCTCCTTTAACTCAGCCAAAACCATATTTTTGTCTATGAGCAGGATGTTCAAGTCAGAGATTTCTTCGCACTTTTGGTTCAGTTGTTCAATATAATATTGTTGCTGTGTCGCATTAAAAGCGAATCGATCTTCTAGTGAACCATAAAGAGCGGATAGTCCCTGCCTTGTCCGATCCATCTCCCCTAGAACAGTTGATAGTCTAATTTCTAAGACTTGGTTTTTAGACTCTGCGGCCTCTAGTTCCATTCTTAACGTTTCCTTTGATGATATCTCTCTCTTCAATCTCATGATTTCTTCCTCTAATGTCTTAACAATTGCAATCATCTTGTCACTTGTCTCAACACCGTTTTCACAAACATTTGATATCAAAAGATTTTCATTTTGAGCTTGTTGTTTTAATTCTAAAGATATACAATGTTGTTCTAGTTGATTAAAGCGTTGAGAAAGTAAATTATAAGAATCTTGTAGCTTTAAAAACTCAGCGTTAGATTCGTGACAAGAATGACTATTTACCTCATTTACATTTTCAGCAACATTTACAGAAATATCACAAACATCATCACAAATATCCTCACAAATATTCACAGCATCACAATTCATCATAGCGGATGTAAGCTCATTCGAATATTTAACATTTACAATAGTAAGCACATCACACGAGATTACTTCGGACAAGAATCGGTCATATTCGGTTAAAATCTTTTCCTTTTCAATTAGTTGCAGTTCGTAAGCGGTGTCCATTTCATAAAACACTTTTTGAACTTCCCCAATTTCAAACTGAAGATTTTCCTTAAGAGATGCAAAACTTCCTTTTAGACTTTCGACAAACGGATTGATCTTAGTTTTAAACACCTCGTTCATGTGTTCGAAAGCCCATTCTCCGGCGTTTAAGCCATTTGAAGTCGTACATTCCAAAATGACCTTGTCAAAGGTAGTAAAGTATCGGTTAATCTCTTTCAAGTTTAACCATACAGTGCTAACCGGTGGAAGATTCTTTGGAATTTCCTTAGGATCTTCCATGTTGACAAGTGTAGGAAATGTACTAGGGCGTTCTTCCTCTAACATGTAGGTCGGTGCTGTGATGAGATCTTTATCCATATGGAAGCGAACTCTAAAATCAGTTTTAGCAAGCTCCTTATTCATTTTAAAATAATCACATTCGGGATATTTTGCAGAATTGTATGACCGATCCTCATCAACTAGAGCCTTACTTGTTCTATCATTGGGAAAAACAATCGGGTCTAAAGCCAATCCTAATTGAGTTGCATTATAAAGTCTAGGACTATGTCTTAAAGCTTGTTTTGCATATCGTGGATTAGGGGGAAGGCCTTTTAGACGTGATAAGTTAAACTCTTTAAACGAAGCATCAAATAAGTGAACTAGTTGTGAAGCAGCGTATTGTCTTAACAGCAAGTAGTCTAGACTTCTAATCTTATTAGTAGCATTAATCTCCATTTCAGTCTTCTTAGATTCGAGTAATTCAAAATCAGTTTGAAGTTTTTGAAAATTAGTGACCACTAACTCCTTTTCTCTAAGTTCACTAGACAAGTTTGCTCTTAAGTTTTCGATTTCTTGCAAGTGACCCATTTGTTTGTTTCTAAAGTGATCATATTCTAGATTTGTGAGAACACTAGACGAAGGCACTAATTCCAAAGTTTGTACTTTCTCATTGCTTAAGGCAAGCTCTTCAGACAAATTCTTATTCTTAGCTAAGGTTTCTAAGAGTGCAGCATTCATTTGGCTAAGTAGTGTAGCAGGAACCATGACCAAATCTTGTTGAGCAGGAGTAGGCGTATGCGAACTGGGTCCTGGTTGTGATTCACTCAAAGTCTGGGAACTCACATTGATATTGCTATCATTGTTTGTCTCCGCATTTGAAAGACTCACCACCGAAGATTCATTCGAATCAGCACTCTCTTGCCCAACTTGATGTGGTTGAATACTAGCATCAGTGGCATTATCAGTGTCATTAATATGTACCTCAGATTTCTTATCTGGCCCTAAGCTGGAAAAAGTTGCCATGAAAGCCGCCTTTGCAGTCTGAAAGTCATCACAATCGGAATCATACGCATCAAGATCATCGGCTTGGTAAGCTGCATTCTGCGTAGTGACAACGTCTTGTTCAGCAATCCCTGGGTCAGCAAGAAATGCAAGCTCCTCTTCATCAAGTTCCCTTCCTTGCGCCTGAGCATTCACCAGATAGATCTTTTCTGCAAACCACTGTCCATCCCTTTTCCTCTTAGGTTTCTTACAATCCCTGGACATATGACCCTCTTCTTTGCAGTTGTAGCAAGTGATCATTCTCAATTTGCCTGTATTAACCCGTGGAGGATTGTTGACCATTGGAGCAGGAGCAGGATTGGCGGTGCGAACATTGGTTGATGTGGAAGTTCTCCCCTGATATGGCTGAATTGGCTGAACCATTACTCTGCCATTCTCAATTGTAGCTTGTTGGCGAGAATTGGATGAATTCCTCAACTGATTGTTGGTAGGAGCTGATCCTCTGAATCCTCGTTTGCTTAAAGTTCTTGTGAGGTAAGCAGACATAGTAGTTAGCACTTCAACTGGGTCAGCTCCTTGTTGGAATACAGGAACTGGGACTTCCTCATCATCACAATATAGTGCTTGATCTGGATGAGCTGCATAATCAGTATAAGGAAGACTCATTTGATCAGGGTAGCTTGTTGGATATGCTGCATTCTCTTGATAAGACGAATATGATGGCTGAGCATAATGTGCAACATTTGCTGGATGAGGTTGTGAAGCATACTGTGGTGAGGGTGCATTGAACCGATATTGTTGCTGATGTGAGGTGGGTGGTTGTGGTAGAATCGAGTATTGGGGAAAGGCTGGTGTCATGTAAGGTGATTGATGATAAGCTTGATGTCCCAAGATATAGGGTGTGTTGTTGTGAGACAAGCTTGGTTGATTCGCCATCAATGCTAAAGAATCTGGGTGCATACCACGAGGAGAACGGTGCATAATCACATGCTTCTCATGCTGCTGAAGGAAGGCATAGATTTGATCTAAGTTGCACTTATGCAAATCCCGGGTTAACTTCACATCGGTAATATACTCACCCCATTCAGCTTGAGGTAGAGTATTCAAGAATTTGGTGTTAACCTGGAATGGTGCAATCACAAGATTGTAGACATTCAGATCATTCATGAGTGTGGTGAATCTGAAGTAATAATCGTGGAGTGTTTCCCCTGGGTTGTAGGTGAATCTATCAAACAAATCATACAGCTGACACTCCCTTTCTTGTTTGGTGAGAGACGTGCCTTGTAGCAACACCTTAAGACGTTCCCATAGATCCTTTGCCACCGTATACTGACTCACCATCCTATAGATGTCATGGGGAAGAGCTTGGAGAATTGTTTGAAGAGCTTTTTCATCTGCATCTGCAACAAGTTGTTGGGCTGGAGTGAGTTCTTCAAATTCTCGTGGTCTAGTCACGTTGTCAACCGTAATGGTACCATAATCGAGTGGACCATTCAAAATCGATTTGACCATAAGTCTTCCGTAGGTCGGTTTCCCCTTTAGATATTGCATCATTCGACCTTGCCATGCCTCAAACACCTCTTTAATGAGCATCGGTGGACGGCTATCAGTTCCCGTTATGATTGATATATCCGTAAGAGATGTCATCTGAGGCATTACTGAATTTGGATTCATTTTGTTTTTCTTCAAAGAAACAGAGATTATCGGTTGATCGAGCAGTGAAGTAAAGCTTGTGAATTGTGTTGTGTTTTTGTTGTATGAAACCAAGATTAAATCCTCTAATAAATCGTCGAAAAAACAAGCAAAATAACCCTTGATTCGGAACTTTTTGTTGATTCGGAAGTTTGATTCGGAAGATTACCTTGATTCGGAACTTTGTGTTGATTCGGAAGATTACCTTGATTCGGAACTTTTGGTTGATTCGGAAGATTACCTTGATTCGGAACTTTTTGGATTGAGTCGGAACTTCTTGGTTCGGAAGTTATTGATCCGGAACTTTGGCTTGATCCGGAACTTCTTGATTCGGAAGTTTCTTGGTTCGGAACTTTGGCTTGATCCGGAACTTCTTGACTCGGAAGTTCTTGGTCCGGAAGTTTTCTTGACTCGGAACTTCTTAGTTCGGAAGTTTCTTGATTCGGAACTTCTTGACTCGGAACTCCTTGGTTCGGAAGTTTCTTGATTCGGAACTTCTTGACTCGGAACTCCTTGATCCGGAACTCCTTGATCCGGAACTTCTTGATCCGGAACTCTTTGATCCGGAAGTTTCGCTGAGTTAATCAGAAACTCCTTAGATGAACAGTCGAACAGTAAAACTTACGATTAAGCCCAGATTTTGACCAAATAACCCAAAAAGTTTTGTGCTTTCGACTAAAATAAGTAACAACTAATACTTATCCACTAATCCCAATCACAAAAACACCAAAAATACCAAGAATCAAGATGATTTTTCTAAAAGGACACTAATACAATCAAAAACTAAAAAACCACACAAATCACCACCTTAAATCACCCCATAGCTCTGATACCAAATGTAGAATATTGATAATCAATGAATCTATGAAGGGGTTTGTTAATTTCTAGAGAGAGAAAGTTAGAGAGAGAAAGTGAGAGAAACTATGTGAATTTTATTAAGTGGAAATTAAGAGATGATAACAACCAACCCCTTTCCTTAGTGGAAAGGGGTATTTATAGTTCCAAGTCATAAGTGGACTTGGGCCGGTCCATGACAAGCCCATGGACCGGTTCTTACTTAAGTTAATAATCAAATAATAACTAAATACTAACTACGAGCTATTACAACATAAATCATATTGTGGAGTGACCGACACTTCTAATATACGTTAAAACGTATTTCTAACAGAAACATATGTCTTTCTCTTACTAGGAATTCACAACCCTTTTTGTTCTTCTCTTTTATTCTTCTTAAACTAATCTTTCTTTTTGGTTTAATCTTGTTCTTCATCATCTCTATTTCTTGTTATATATATAGTCGTGTGTATAACTCCTACATCTCCCTTTGATCAAATTGACCTTCACTATGTGAGAAGAAAGCCATGTTTCCAGAGGTAGATTTGCTTCCTTGATCCAAAAGGATTTCTTTTTCTACAATCTTCAGTTTATTGTAGACGTCATCAAAAGTGGAACTTTTGTGAGCATAGGTAGCAATAATAGACCTTGCTTCAATCTTCCATGCATCCCCAAGACTTTTAAGGAAAATGGTAATGATATTAGCATCATCATACACTGTTCACATAAAGGACAATTTGCTTGCTTCTCACCCCACTTAGCTTTTCATTGGGAAGGGCTTTGAACACAACATACCCATGCTAGAGTTGCTTCTTCTTCTCTGAGGCAGTATCATCATTACCAGCATAATTGACTTGAAGGGCTGCCCAAAGCTCTTTGGCAGACTCAAAACCTCTATACTTTTGCTGATTTGCTGGTCCCAAAGAAAGTTTGAGAATGCTTAGAGTTTTCATGTCATTCCTTCTCTTTGCAATGTCCTCTGTTGAGACAGCTCTTCCATCTGAAGGTCTTTCTTTTCGATCCTCTTCAGTTGAGCCCTGAATTAATCTTGCAGCAATAGAAGTGGTAATCCTAGCAGCCTTATTCAATAATTTCCCAAAGAGTTTGATCATGAATTTGAAGATACTGTTCAAAATTGAACTTCCATAGCTTAAATTTGTTAGGGTCTATCATGGGGATTTTTAGATTGTGACTAGAGGAGGAAGTCATCTTTGGAGTAGACATCTTGTCTGGTTTTTTGGGTTTCTTGAAAAGTTAGGGTTTTTGGCGATTTAGGGTTTTTAGGGTTTTGTGGTCTTCTAGATCAAAGTTCCTCAACAAGCTCTGATACCACTTGTTGATCCCAAACTTAGATCGATTAGCTTTGTGTTAACGAGATTGAATCAAGTTTAACACGCAGAGAAACTTTGTTGTATATGAAACAATCTAAGTATTATGAGGAATTAATACTTAGAACAAGAACACACAAAACAAATAAACCAAACTTTCACTTTGATTGATGATTGAACTTGTATACAATGAAAGTGTAAAACGTATGTTAAACTAAAACCTAAAGGCCTCCTTTTATAGATTAAGGAGCCTTGCACAAGAGTCTAACTATAAGCTATTCTAGGTAAAGATAAATATAGAAAATACATTGTCAAACATATCTTTACTAGAAACATAAAACGTGTAGACTAAGTATTCTATCAGTGCTTGGACTTCTTCTCATCAGCGCTTGATTTCTTCTTGTCAACGCTTGATCTGACAACACTTGATTTCTTCCTATCAACGCCCAGTTAACTCTTGTCAGCGTCTAAGTGTCTTGGCTAATTTTATTCCCAACATATCCAAGTATACACATGTAACTTGGATCCACACAAGACAAATCCAAGTATACACATACACAATGGAATTACACAAGACTAATCCAAGTATTCACAAATACAATGGATTAACACAACACTAATCCAAGTATCCATAAATACATTGGATCTCCACAAGACTCAAATAAAAATGATGAACATGACTAGATCTAAGGTAGGTTGATCTTCATCAAGGCTTCATCTTTAATCACATCACAAATGTGTGAGTGATCTTCTCTTTGGACAAGTAAAGAAGGGGATAAAGAGGATAATCATATGTAAACATACTTAACATGTTAAGTGATCATTTACTAATGATTAGGATATAGAAAAGAGAAAAGAGGCAGAAAGAATGTCCAAAAAGGTTCATGGAAAATGCAGATTTGATCCACTATTTATAGGAGACAAAACCCAACGGATCTCTGCCTGCGGTTCCTTAATTGTCTCTGCGCTTATTTATCAATAAGTAACCGCATAACTACTTAAGGAACTGCGGGTAGTAGACTCCGCTCCTTTTTGTCCTTTAGTGGGGAAGTAATATCTGAGGTAAGTTTTACCTTCAAAGGATATTCTATGACATTTGGAACATGACATATTCAAATTTACATTTTCCATTTTAATAAAACATTTTATTAAAAAAAAAGTCTATTAAATTATTTTTCACATTTGACAAAATGTTAGTTTTAAGGCTAATAACTTTTTATGATCACTAAACATAATTAAGATATGTTTGTGCAATACTTAAATGATTATTACCTTGATGATAGTGTTAGTTAAATAATTCGTCTTACGATTGTATTTAACAATAAATGTCTTTTTAATTTGTCTTTTTAAATTGGCTTGCTATTTATTTATGTGAAATATGGGCTAACCAAAGTCTGTTGAAGTGCATTTTTTTTACACCTCTGGACGCGGTTCCTTATCGAACCCGCGGTTCCTTAGCGATAAAGAACCGCGACCCTACATAAGGAACCGCCAGCCACTGTTTCGACAAAATCTTTGCTTTACGCTGATTTCCTTAATCTATGTAAACTTTGATAAAACTTTTTTAACAACATGCACATTCCTAAACTAGGCTACCTAATTTCATTGTTCACATAATATTATTTTAACCCATTACTAGTTTGGATCATTCCCTTCTCTTCTTAAACCCTCCATTGTTGATTGTGTTCCTCATCCCTTCAACTCTCCTCTAAACCTTAACACTCATCCATGGTGTCCACTAGAACATCCAATTCTTCCAAAACTTCCTCTTCCAAAAGAAGCCTTAAAATCAAGATTAAGTTACCTAATATTGGTTCTTCATCATTTCACACTCCCAAAAATGAGATTTCTCCTATTCTCATTTCATCATCACCTTCACCATCTCTTGCTCCATGCAAGAACAACTCAACTCATGGTACTAATCATTCACATGGTTCTACCTCTTCTTCATTCCAATCAAGAATGAATGAGCTTTCCTCACCTTTCACTCCTAGTCCTCCTTTGGATGGAAATACTCAACCTCAACCTTTATAAAGCATTCCCTTTGTCCTTGAGCCTTTGGTTACCTCTCCTTTCACTCTACCAAATTCTCCCATCTCACCCATATCACCCTTGGACACTATGCCTCCTCCACCACCTCCTTCTCCCTCAAACACTAATGCTCCTATTTTGGGCATTACTATTCCTTACTTCATGGGTTATCCTTACTTCTTTGGTTTCCTAGAAACTTATGGTGCAAATTTCCCATGTTGTCTCTATAACAACTACATCATTCAAAACCTAAGGTTGGAGATGCTTGGTCTTCATAGAAAGTTGCATGATTTCTTGCTTACCTTGTTCTCCATGCCTCCTCCTCCTAGGAGATGAATGATGGTTTTCAAAATCAAATGTTTTTAAAGAAGGTCAAGCCAAAGAGAACTATGCATTCAAGATCTAGATTAATCTAGCTTTGTATTAGCTTGTTGTTATTTCCTTTCTTGTATTTACTTTCCTTTATGAGCTTTTCATAAAGATGATCTGTGGATTTAGTTTTATGTGTTTTAACCTATGTTGTCACAATAATCAACTTCAATTTATTTAAAATTGAACCTAAATCTATCACAACCTCTAAAAACATGACTTAAAATTGGATCAAAATGTTATCTAAATATTTTGTCACCCTTTGTCAAGACATTATTTGTGAATGTGTTGCTTCTATGCAACCCTAGCATACTCTAGTGCTAAAAGAGGTAAAAATCCAAGATTTGCAAAATTTTGAAAAGTCTTATCTTTATCCAAAACTTTTGAAAATCATGGTTTGCTGTCTACTGACGCGGCTCCTTAGCCATTAGGCGGATCCATATCGATATGGAACCGTGGGATTCCTTAAGGAACCACGTATAGGAAAGCCACTTTTGGCTTATTTTTTGTCTTTCTTCTTTAACCATTGTCTTGGTTAAGATTATTTATTTACCCAGTTTGGCTAAACATTCCCTAAAACCTTTTATTTTCATTTCAAATCTTTACCTTGTCTATTCTCTTTAAATTCTTCTCTTTTGGGAGTTCTTCTCTTCATCCCTTATAATGATTAACTCTTTCATTCCTAACCTTGACATATCTTAGTCACAATCTTCTCAACCTAAAGCTTCTTCTTCTAAGCTTTCAAAGAAATCGAAAATCTCGGTCCAACCCATTTGGATCAAGAAGAACAAGAATCCTCATGATTCATCTTCACCCAAATCCTCTAAGAATTCTTCTTTCTCTCCGATTAAATATTGGAATGAGACTTACTCTATAAATCCAATTACCGGAGAAAAGGAAATTCTTCCACCACCACCTAAACCTTTCAACTCTCCACAACTCAATGACATATCTTCTTTCCCTAATCTCACTAGGCATTATGAAAACATCTCTTATCCATTATCTCCTTCTCAACCAAACTCTCATTTTGATGGACCTCCCCCATCTAACGACTTTGTTTTTCATCATGGTTCCTCGTGTGCTTGTTGTCGGTTTCAACAAATTGAACTTGCTCATATTTATGACAAGCTAAATTTTCTTGAATTCCTACTCACTCGACCTCCTCTCAAAGTTTTCGTTCCCGTGAACCAAACTTCGAATGATGCTTCATCGTCTTTCTTTTCCAACTAAAGCACATTTAGTACTTTATTTGTTTGAGTCAATAAAACATAAGCAATCTTGGAAGATTATCACTATTAGAGTAGTCTATGCTTTGTGGTTTATTTTCCATATCTTTTGTTTTAAATATTCATATTGTGTGTATGAATATTTCTCTTGTATGTTATTCCATATTTGTGTAATATGAATGTTATGTGTGTTATCTTTCCCGCTAATTCTTTCTCACACATTTGTTAAAGAGTTGATCATGGTTAAAACTTACATTTAATTATGGGTGATTCCATAAATTCTAATTTTAACCTCTTGACATTTTAATCATCTTTGATTGGTTTGGATGTTTCTTTTCTTCCTTTATTCCACCAATTGA
Organism: Glebionis coronaria; assembly: GCA_025667525.1. NCBI lineage: Eukaryota > Viridiplantae > Streptophyta > Magnoliopsida > Asterales > Asteraceae > Glebionis > Glebionis coronaria. The sequence continues at coordinate 530,802,745 of CM046882.1, forward strand.
ACTTTGATGTTGTCAACACACACTCTTTGGACATACTTAGCAAATACTTGCTTCTAATTTGAGATTTCTTTTCCTTCTCTCTCTCATGTTAGTTAATAGGTAGTGCACATATATACATTGGTGTTTCTTTTCTTTCTTCTAACCTTTGTGTAGCATGTCACCTTAGCTCATTCACTTGGTGCCCCAAACTAGGGGGAGTAAGCACCAAGGGGGAGCTACTAGCAAAGTTTGGTTCTTTTCTTCTTCAAAGACTTGTGCTAACCTTTTTGCTTCGACAAAGGGGGAGATATGATAGTGATAAACTCGTTAATAATTCGAATAATTTTGTATTTTACGTAAATAAGTTTATAGTTTGTCGTAATCAAAAAGGGGAAGATTGTTAATGCAAAGAAATGCCTAGAAACATTATTAGTACTAATTAATCTTTCTTAGTTTTGATCACGACAAATTACAAAGACATTTATTGTCAAAACAATCATAGAACGAATTATCTAACAAACACTATCATCAAGGTAATAATCATTACACTAACATATCTCAATCATGCTTAGTGATCATAAAAGTGATTAGCCTTAAAACTCACTTTTTGTCAAATGTAACAAAAGATTTTTAATAAACTTTATTTTTAAGAAAATGTTTTATTAAAATGAAAATGTAAATTTGAATATGGAATATTCCAAATGCTATAAGAATATCCTTTGAAGGTTTAAACAGCCTCAGATATTTCAAACTTACTAAAAGACAAAAAGGAGCAGAGTCTACACTCCGCGGTTCCATAAGTGCCTATGCGGTTCCCTATCGATAAGGAACCGCCTTGGTAGCTAAGGAACCGCCCCCAAACTAGCCGTTGGGAATTGTCTTCTATAAATAGTGGATCAAATCTGCATTTTTATCAACCCTTTTTGGACATCTCTTTCAGCCTTCTTTCTCCTTTCTAATCCTAATCATTTGTAAATGATCACTTAATGTGTTAAGTATGTTTACTCATGATTATCATCTCGATCTCCTTCTTTACCTTGTCCAAAGATAAGATCACTCACACACTTGGGATGTGATTAAAGATGAAGACTTGATCAAGATCATCCTCTCCTAAGGATCTAATCATATTCATCATTTGTTTATTTGTGTCTTGTGTAGATCCAATGTATTTATGAATACTTGGACTAGTTATGTTCATCCAAGCTATGTGTGAATACTTAGATTAGAGTTGTGTAAATCCTTTGCATATGTGTGTGCTTGGATTTGTGTTGTGTAGATCTAATCTACATGGTTGTACTTGGATATGTTTAGTTGAGTTGTAATAAGTTGTGTTAGTTCTCCCTAAACTATAAAGTGATGTGGTTGTGTCTTGTGAGTTCTCACTAAACTATAAAGTGATGTGTAGTTGTGTTGTGTGAAGTTCTCACTTAGCTTCAAAGTGAAGAGTCGTGAAGATTAGTTCTAGCTTTGGATTAGAATTCGACATCTAGCCTTGTGTCGTAAAATAGTGAAGTGGGCGACGTTGTGGAGATTGGTCCTAGCTAAGATTATGTCTCGACATTTAGCTTAGTGTCAGAAAATAATGTAAGCAACGTTGTAAGGTTTTCTCCGCCAAGAAGGGAGCTTGTGGATATAGTGGAAATCTCGAGTAAGGTGTACTCGAGGAGTGGAGTAGGAACGAGGATAGAGCCTCGTTGCCGAACAACGATAAATCTTGGTGTCTTCCTACTAGGTTTTTTCTTTCCTTACTCATCACGTACATTCATCATCATTACACTTACTACTTATTGTTAATACATTAGAATAGAACAACAACTAGCTTTCAAGTAAAAGATAGTTTTGGCACTCACCTAATTGAAAGGAATTTTAATTAGGAGATAAATTGATTAGAAACTATTCAACCCCCTTCTAGTTTCTACAAGCTCATTGCACTAGGACAACCCTATGATCATAATATGGCTATTTACTTGATCAATAGGTCCCTTAACAAGGACTTCAATGATTTTGTTAGAAACTATAATATGCATTGCACGGGGAAGACAGTTAATTATTTTCATGCAATGCTCATTGACTATGAAAAGGGGTTAAAAGACAAGGCATCTACCGCTACGCCTTTTTTACTAACCATACAAAAGGGTAGAGTGAGTAAGCCAAAACCGCAGCGAACAAGAAGAAAGGCAAATGCAAGGGTAATAAGGACAAACAAGTTGTGACTTATTCAAAACCCAAGGAGAACTTTGTCAAGAAGACTCAATCCCAAAAGGATGAGACTTGTCACCATTGCAAGGCAAGTGGTCACTGGAAGAGGAATTGCCCTCTTTACCTCGAAGAATTAAGAAGAAATAAAGAAGAAGTCTGAGCAGAGCACTGCAGCTTCAGGTACTTTATTTATGATTGAATTTTTCAAATTAGCATACAAATTAAATTCCTGGGTATATGATACGGGATGCGGTATTAACATTTTTAATACGCTGCAGGGATTTAATCTGGAAAGGAAGCTTTCCTATGGGGAACAATATCTGCAAGTGGGCAATGGCGCACAAGCAGCGGTTGAAGCTATAGGAACTTTTGATCTAGTTTTACCTTCGGGTTTAGTACCGAGATTAAATGATTGTAATTATGCACCTACAATTGTTAGGGGTGTTATTTCCTTTTCTTGTTTGTTAAATAATGGATTCGTTCACAAGATTGATAATAATGGAATTTCTGTTTGGAAAAATGGTATTTTCTATTTTAATGCAATTTCTATGAATGATGTATTTGAAATAGACGTGCATGATAATGAATCCAAGAACGATAAATCTGTATTTAGCATGAGTAAGAAGAGAAAGTTTGACAAGAACTCTTCTTATCTTTGGCATTGTAGACTTGCCCATATTGGGAAGACTCGTATACAAAAGCTTCAACATGAAGGTCTTTTGGAAAATATCAATGATGAATCGTTTGATAAATGTGAGTCTTGTATCTCTAGAAAGATGACCAAGAAACCTTTTAATAGCAATATTGAAAGGGCTACTGATCTACTTGGACTTATACATACTGATGTGTGTGGACCACTTAGACATACGTCAAGGAAAGGTGCTAGCTACTTTTTAATATTTACGGATGATTATAGCCGTTATGGTTATGTTTTTTTACTTAAGCATAAACATGAGGTATTTGAAACATTCAAAGTGTTTAAACCAGAAGTAGAACTACAATTAGGGAAGAAGATTAAAGCTCTTTGTTCTGATAGAGGTGGTGAATATTTAAGTCAAGAGTTTATAGATTATCCAAGTGAGAATGGAATTGTTCAACATCTTACTTCTCCCTATACTCCACAACAAAATGGTGTATCCGAAAGGAGAAATCATACATTATTGGATATGGTGTGGTATATGTTTAATCTAACAACTTTACCTTTATCCTTTTGGGATTATGCTTTAGAGTCTGTTGTTCGTATTTTAAATATGGTTCCCACAAAGAAGGTTGATAAGACACCATATGAAGTATGGCATGGCAAAAAGCCATATTTGTCTTATTTAAAGGTCTGGGGTTGCGAGGCGTATGTGAAACGTGACTCAGGTGACAAACTCCAACAACGATCTGTAAAATGTATCTTTGTAGGATACCCTAAGGAAACTATGGGTTACTACTTTTATTATCCACCTGAGAAGAAAGTTATTGTTGCTAGGTATGGAGACTTCCTTGAATCTGATCTTGTAAATCAAGAATTCAGTGGGAGAAATTATGATCTTGAGGAGAGTCATATAGATACATTACCTTCTGAAAACACTAGCGATATAATTCCTGTAGCACCAGAAAGTCTGGCGGTTTCACCGGAATTAGTTCCTCTGCGTAGACCCACAAGGATTAAAAACGCAAATAGCAATATGTATCTTAACATAGAGGATGATGATGAGTTAGGGGATCTTGGTGAAACCACTAATTATAAATCCGACATACTTGATCTTGAAAAGGATAAGTGGATGGTTGTTATGGATGAGGAAATGAAATCCATGAAAGTAAATGATGTTTGGATTCTTGTAGAACCACCATCAAATGCTAAAGTAGTGAGACATAAGTGGATTTACAAGAAGAAAACCGACATGGACGGAAAAGTACAATCCTATAAAGCTCGTTTAGTAGCTAAATGTTTTACTCTATCTTTTGGCATAGACTATGATGAGACATTTTCTCCTGTAGCAGACTTAAGAGCTATTAGGATTCTCATAGCTATAGCAATATACTATGACTATGAGATATGGCAAATGGATGTTACAACTGCCTTCTTGAATGGTCGCTTAGATGAAGACATCTATATGCAGCAACCAGAAGGGTACGTTGATCCTGAGAATCTAGGACATGTGTGCAAACTTAAAAGTTCCATTTATGGATTCAAGTAAGCATCACGTCAATGGAATAAAAGATTTGACGAAGAAATCAAAAAGTTTGGATTTGTTCAGAATCATGATGAGCCATGTGTATATAGCAAAGCTAGTGGGAGTGATGTAGTATTCCTAGTCCTATATGTTGATGACATATTAATAATGGGAAGTAACATTCCAAGACTTAAAGCTATTAAGGATTATCTTGGTAAATGTTTTTCTATGAAGGATTTAGGAGAAGCTTCATACAATCTGGGAATTAAGATCTAACGGGACAGGAAAAGACGGTTAATTGGTCTATGTCAAGATGCTTAAATAGATAAGATTTTGAAGAAGTATAATATGCATAATTCCAAGAAAGGTTTTCAACCTATGGAAGTTAAGCATAATCTGATTCATGAGATGGATGCATCAACTCCTAAAGAGGATGCATGCATGCAGAAGGTGCCTTATGCTTCGGTTGTAGGATCTATAATGTATGTTGTTAGATGCACAAGGCCTGATGTGGCGTTTGCTCAGAACTTGGTCAGTAGATACCAACAGAATCCAGGGAAGCTACACTGTACTACTGTTAAACATATTCTAACGTATTTGAGGAGTACGAAAGATATGTTTTTGGTATATGGTGGAAAACCAGACACAGAACTGAATGTTACAAGTTTTTGTGATGCGTCCTGGCAATGTGATAAAGACGATACGAAGTCTCAGACGGGTTACATTTTTGTTATCAATGGAGGAGCAGTTAACTGGAAGAGCAAGAAACAGACAACGATTGCAATGCATGCTACTCAATCTGAGTACATGGTTGCTTCAGAAGCTGCAATGGAAGCTGTTTGGATTAGGAAGTTTATTAAAGATCTTGGAGTGATGCCTTCAATTAAAGAACCTATTGATATGTATTGTGACAATTCTGCCGCAATAATATTTGCCAATGACCCTGGAGTCATGAAAGGTCCCAGACACTTTATGTGTAGACATTACTACGTCCGAGAACAAGTTGAAGCTCGGGAAATCAAATTGATAAAAGTTCACACAGATGATAACGTAGCAGATCCTTTAACTAATGCTTTGCCTAGACCAAAGGTAGTTAAGCATGCCAAAGCGATTGGGCTGCAACTAGCTAGCGAACTCATGCAATAAATCTGTGATTAGTATTTAGATAAAGGATGTTATAACATTATTATATAGTGAAATAAAGATTAGGTTTTGTTTATTTCTATTATTTAATTAGTGTATCCTATTTTACATGTTTTAATCCATGAATTAGTCTTATGCTTAATGTCCGTTGTCGATTAATAATATGGGAGTATTATTAAACTAAGACGAATCAAAATAGCGATGATTACTTGAAAGTATATTGATCGATTTTGGATGATATTCGATGAATAGAATATAGGACTAATCCCAACTATATGTTATTACTCTATGGATCTTTGTCATTAAGTAAAACATAAATAGTTATCCTTAGGCTTGAGATACTAGGAAACTGTTATGAATCTAGTGCATCTCTGTAGAATAATCTAACGCTAAATGTAACTGGTAAGGATTATTTTTGGAAGTGTTGCAAAATTCATAAGTTTTGCTCGTAGTCAATATGGAATTTATTTCCTCCAATTTCGTTTTGGAGTTTAATACAGCTCCCCTCGTGGGATTAGTAAGATGTTTGTGTGGCCACAACCAAATTTGTTTTGGTAATCTTGTTGAATCTGTGGACAAGAAACAAAATGGTTAATGAAAGGAATGACTGAGATCCATATCCTTATTAACGTTGTATTAGAAATAAAAGGATAATAATAACGATGCAGAATCGTTAAAAGGTTTTCTCCAGGAGACCTTACTCGAGTTATACTAGATACATTCCTAAGTGTAACTAGACGCTAGTCAATGTGATCATGATATTTGAAATATGTCCAAGTGGGAGCTGTAAGTTTATGGACTTATATTTAATAGTCGTGTGATAGGACCGAACTCGAGATTACGGGATTGCACACAATACGTAAAGGGTTAATTTAATTAATAAATATATTTATTGTATATATTAATTTATTTAATAAATATATTTATGTATTTATTAATTTAACCGAGCAAGTAACTATATAACCTTAACGATCGTTAATTAATTAATCGTTAAGTTATAACGAGCGTTAAATAAATATATAGTATGTATAAACAAAGGGAAAGAAGATTGGAAAAGACCGGAACACCCATAAGGGGTGTTGGTCGGTCGGTTATGGGCTCTAGGGGGGGGCAAAAGTTTCCTTTTATTTATCTTGGGCTATAAGGATTTAGGCCTATAAATACACCTTCTAATCCCTCATAATTCACACAATAATAATCTTTCTCTTCTTTCTCTTTGGTCCGATCGCAGGAACACACCACAAAGGGTGTTTGGTTGGTTTTTCTTTGTTGATAGATTGTATACATAATCTAGTCCTAGCCCCTCTCTAGGGTTGTTGGGTAGATTAAATACAAGCGTTGTAGCTCGGTTTTCACGTGCTAGAATCACGGTTAGCTCGTTGTATTACGTGTGTACATGATCGTAATATAGTCTTACTTTAGACTATATCTTGTTGTATACGGTATAAGCCCGAACTGGTGATTCGTTCTTCGTCTTGTGGAATTTCTTTAGCGTAAAGGTACGTAACCCTAATTCGATTAATTATAATTGTGTTATTAATTATGATCTTGTTAAATCGCTTCCGCTATATGTGATTTGATCTCGTTTAGGGTTTTATATAATTGTTATGATATTAATAAACCTTCACATACACACGTCATTTTATTGTTTACTGAGAACTTACACACAAAACTTACAAATCAATAAAACATATCCAAGTATACATATGTAACTTGGATCCACACAAGACAAATCCAAGTATACACATATACGATGGATTTACACAAGACTAATCCAAGTATTCACTAATACATTGGATTAACACAACACTAATCCAAGTATCCACAAATACATTGGATTTACACAAGACTCAAATAAAAATGATGAACATGACTAGATCTAAGGTAGGTTGATCTTCATCAAGGCTTTATCTTTAATCACATCATAAATGTGTGAGTGATATTCTATTTGGACAAGTAAAGACGGGGATCAAGAGGATAATCATAAGTAAACATACTTAACACATTAAGTGATCATTTACTAATGATTATGATATAGAAAAGAGAAAAGAGGCAGAAAGAATGTCCAAAAATGTTCATGGAAAATGTAGATTTGATCCACTATTTATAGGAGACAAAACCCAACGACTCTCTGCTTGCAGTTACTTAATTGTCTTTGCAGTTATTTATCAATAAGGAACCACATAGCTACTTAAGGAACCGCGAGTAGTAGACTCCGCTCCTTTTTTTCTTTTAGTGGGAAAGTAATATTTGAGGTAAGTATTACCTTCAAAGGATATTCCTATGGCATTTGGAATATGGCATTTGGAATATGCCATATTTAAATTTACATGTTCTATTTTAGTAAAACATTTTCTTAAAAAGAAAGTTTATTAATTTTTTTTGTCACATTTGATAAAATGTTAGTTTTATGGCTATCACTTTTTATGATAACTAAACATGATTAAGATATGTTTGTGCAATACTTAAATGATTATTACCTTGATGATAGTGTTTGTTAAATAATTCTTCTTACGATTGTCTTTGGCGATAAATGTCTTTTTAATTTGTCGTTATCAAAACTAAGAAAGATTAGTTAACACTAAAAATGTTTTTAGGCATCACTTGCATTAACAATAATAACACATTCATAATTAATCGTATTAGTGTTACGTACCTTATGTAATTCCAATAGGAAGAACAACTCACCAATTAGGGTTTATCACGGATCAATGATTAACCCCTTACTGTATTGTTAATTGATTCAAGATTCAATCTATAATGAGATTGTATCACCTTCTTGTACACACGTATAATAACGAGTTAACCGTAATACTAGTACGTATAAAAGAAACGTATGGAAAATCAACCCAGCAACCCTAAAGAGGGGCTAGGACTTGATTAAAAAAATCAAACAACTTAAAGGAACCCTATAAGGGTGTTTGGTCATTTGATCGCAAGAGAGGAAAGGGAGGGAGAGATTTTGGTATCAGAATTATGAAGCCCTCTAAAGTGTTTATATAGGGTACATAAACTAATAGCCCAAGACAAAACAAATAAGGCAAGAAAATCTTTCTCCCTTTATTTGTTCCACCGTCGGTCAAACCCCACCCAAGGGGTGTTGATGAGACTGCAATTATACATAGTCTCATCGTCCAAATTGGGCTTAAAACGCTTAAAATATAATTAAAATACCCCAAAATGCTTGTGTCTGTTCATTGTGTATTTTAGGTACGGATATCATGAAATCAACAAAAGATCACAAGAATCAAGAAAAAACAAACACGGGAAACGAAGCCGTATAAAGAACCGGAATCGTATCATGATTTTTCATTGAAGTCCTTGAAGTTTTGAAGATTGACAAGATTGGTCCCTCATCTTTTTAAGACTTGTCATTTTATACCCTTGTAAATCCTCAAAATTACAAATGGGTCCCTAAAATGGCAAGAATGAACAAGATTGGTCCTTGAAGTATGGTTAAAATGAAAATTAAGCCCTTGGAACAAGTTTACAAAATATTTTGTGGCCAGAGTTGGAAAACAAAAACTTTGTTATAAATGGATTTGAGTATTGGCTGTTGAAAACTTGGTTTGAAGATATTATAGAAATAGAGGGGGCATTCTTGGCAGACAAACAAACCTCCATCACCCTATCCCAGCCAGCCACGTCACCCACTCACACCCTCCATCCACTCTCCTCACGACATCTCAGATCCCACTCACGTTTTTATATAACAAATTTTGAAAATCTGTTTATATTAATTTTTCATGGGAAACATCTTTAACAACCCCTAACCTAATCTAACCCCACTATTCATTCTCCCCTAATCCCACATAAACCCTAAATCGTATAAAGCACAAATCAAGGGATTTATGGATGATTGCCTCCAGATTAGTAATTGATACTATTGTCACCCAAACCAACCCACAAAACCCTCACTAGACCACACCACATGGCAGTGGACCCCTCCCATGCACCCCTGCTTGAACAAAAATGGCAATAAGGGAATCTATACAGTCCAATCAACATCCCAAAAACAAAACTTGGTCCCAAAGCTTTGAATAAACCACTCAAGATCAAGTTAACAGCTGTCCATCACATGCCACCAATTTGACCCAATTTCAAATATTCGTCCAAAGGCTTTTTGGGAAATCAAGCAATTAGGGTTTAACATTTGTAATATTTTATTTGTTATTCTAGAAGGATCAGCTAACTAGTATTTAAAGAAGCCCAGACTTGTTGGTGCTCTTGTTCCAGAAGTTTTTAGCTTGTAAACTTTTTAATTCAATATTTAAAGTAAATATAAAACCTTGCAAGTTAATATTCTGAGTTCCTTTTTCTTTCAAGTCATTTACTTTCCTATTTAATATAGGCGTTTTAAAGTTTCGGTTTATTCAAAAAATTTATCTAAAAGTTTTTTGGTCAAGGTTTTTGAAGAACCAAGTTGAGTAAACAAGTTTCAAAGGGTGACTGACAATCACCATTTGAGCTCATTTACTGATCTTTGTTATTTTTCAGTTTGGTATCTAGTGATTTAAAAAAGTTTAGTTTAAAGGTTTTCTCAAAATCTTTTGGTTATTTCTCTATTATTATTGCTTCTCACAGTAGCAAAAGCTACCCCCAAAAGCTATTGACATCATTATTTGGGGTTTGGTTTTTGGTGCTTGTAGTTTTTTCTTGTTGAATTTATTGGCAAGGACATTTCAACATATATAGGGTATTGGAATAATGTAGTCCATACCATCATCTCTCTACATTCAGCAACACCACAATCATAAGCTCAAGCTTGGCTTGATGGAGATGGCTTTTTCAACCATAGTAGGGCCCGGATGTGGATATCCTTACTTTTAGTCAATATTACATATAATCCAACCTTATCAAAAAATTACATATATATCCAATCTAAAACATAAAATTACATATATGTCCAAAAACTCAATTTTTTTTTCTTTTTTCTTTTTCGAAATCATATATCATCGATCTAATGAGACTTTTCAGTTTTTACTCAATATAAATCTCACCATCCGGTTCTTAGCTTCTTGGTTTCACGTTTATGTGCATAGACTTTTTAAGCGCAATGTAAAAGTAATAAAATTTCTAACAAGAATATGATTTTATGATTATTTAGTCAAATTATGTGGTTCGCTTTAAACCTTATAAATTTCAAATAAACAAATAAACAAACTTGTTAGAAACTTTATTACGTTTACATTGCAATTAAAGAGTCCAAGCACATAAACGTGAGACCAAGAAGGTAAAAACCGGATGATGAGATTTATATTGATTAAAAAACAAAAGCCCATTAGATCGATGATATGTTATTTCAAAAAAGAAAAAAAAGAAAAAAATTGGGTTTTTGGACATATATGTAATTTTATGTTTTAGATTGGATATATATGTATTTTTTTGGTGAGGTTGTATATATATGTAATATTAACTAAAAGTATGGATATATATGAAATTCTCTCAAAAAAAGTAATGTGAACCATGCAATGATACAACTATGTTTCTTTTCAATCGTTCTTCCTTCTTTATGATCCCTCATGAATCATAATGATTCAGTATAGTTTTTTCACCTTAATAACAAAATCTACCAAATTCTGATAGGAGGAATTTCAATACCAGAAGATACAGTAGGTATGAGGGACTTAGACTATGTTTATTCACAACCCTTCCCAACCCAACCTTTCATTATAATATTATTTTCTTACTCTTCCACATATACAATCTATACATACAATCAATCTCAATTTTTTTTATCATTTATCAACAACCCAACCTAATATAACAATTTTTTTAATTTAGTTTAATTACTCAAACCTCAAATATATTACCACAAAACAATTACATACCACTAGTTATAAACGCTAAATAAAGGCCTAAATAAATTACTGTATCAACTAATTTCGAATATCTAAAAAGTTGAAGAAAAATGGAAAAAGATCAATCTGTTAATTTTGGTTTAAAATAATACATATGTGCGTCCATCAAATATACATTTGGGCTTTCCTTAAGAAGATTAGTATTTCTCATTGGGCTAAACCAACTTCTTTTCCACATATAATTATAAACACTTACTTTTAGGTTTCCTCCCATTATCTGCCGCCTCCATCACAAAAGCATCAACAACAAAATCTGTAGGTGCAATACTTTGTTTTTCGAATAATCAATAAAAACGCGATAAGAAGCTATAATACGGGCAAAGTATGAGATAATCAATGATTACAAAAGGACCGGATGAGAGAGAACTGTTAGCAGATTCCAGAGAGCGACACGTGGCGAGGTTGGCTCTGAGAACTAGAGGTCACAAACCGACTGGGTCGGCTCTCTCTCTTTCTTCAATATGTACTCTTTTAATATATTAATGAGTATTTTTTTTGTCTTATTCTCACGATTGGTTGTATCAGATCGTGAATAACCTGGTCTTAGAGATAAAAATAGAAAAATATCAAAACCACGAGGTGTATAAGGGATGTCTACGTGGAATCACAACAACAAAACAAGTGTTTATGGTCGCCCTCTTTCAAGGGTCGACTTAGTCGTCCCTAGATTGAGTGGGGGCCCACCACTTTTTATAAGAAAAAGAAAGTCAAAGGGACGACTAAGTCGTCCCTAGGTGAAGAAATATTATTTTTATCACTTTTAGTTATTTAAAATTATTTAAAATTATTTAAAATTATTTAAAACTAATATAAATATTTTATGGTAAAAAGTTTAAAATTAAAGAGGGGCCCATGTAACCTAGGTACGACTAAGTCGTCCCTAGGTGAAGGCAAATTTATTTTTCCTCTTTTTTTTCTCTTTTAATTATTTAAAATTATTTAAAATTAATATAAATATTTTTCTGTAAAAAGTTTAAAATTAAGGAGGGGCCCATATATCCTAGGGACGACTAAGTCGTCCCTAGGTGAAGAAAATCTATTTTTTCCCATTTTTTTTTTATCTCTTTTAATTATTTAAAATTATTTAAAATTAATATAAATATTTTTCTGTAAAAAGTTTAAAATTAAGGAGGGGCCCATGTAACCTAGGGACGACATATCACTTTTAATTATTTAAAACTATTTAAAATTAATATAATTATTTTCTTTAAAAAAAAACCTTTTAATTATTTAAAATTATTTAAAATTAATTTAATTATTTTATTTAAAAAAAAACTTTATACATATTTAAAAAAAACTTTAAACATATTTAAAAAAACTTTATACATATTTAAAAAAAACTTTATGCATATTAAAAAAAAAAACTTTATACATATTAAAAAAAAACTTTATACATATTTAAAAAAAACTTTATACATATTTTAAAATAACTTTATAAATATTAAAAAAACTTTATACGTATTTAAAAAATACTTTATACATATTTAGAAAAAACTCTATACATATTTAATAAAAACTTTATACATATTTAAAAAAACTTTATACATATTTTAAAAAAACTTTATACATATTTAAAAAATACTTTATATTTATTTAAAAAAACTTATACGTATTTAAAAAAAAACTTTAGATATATATTTAACACTTAAACACGAGTTAAATTAAACATAGATATTACAGCGATAATAGATTCATAAATAAGAAAAAAACACATCACAAACTAGTTCAAACTAAACATACAGATTAACACATAATAATAAAATACAAATTAACACATTAAAATAACAAACAGATTACTACTCAAAGCTAAGATTTTCCATTTTATTTAAAAGCTCATGAAGTATTGCAGCCGATTGACATGTGTGGTCTTCAGGATGCCTTTGCATTTCTAGTCTTGCCTCTAGCATCTTTATCTTTAGATCTTTGATCTTGCAATTAGAGCATTCAGTGGGTGCATATTGAGAAGGACTTGTAGAAGAACTTGGATGTGAACCTTGAGGTGTTGAAGATCCAGGGGAAGATCTTATACGGAGTTCGAGATCAAAATCATCCTTCCATTTAAAATATTTACATACATAATCTTCTGTTTTTGGCTGTTACAAAGTAAACAAATAACATGACATGTCATTTTAATAATCACACGTATTACATAAATAAAACATTAGATTGTTTACCTTCGAAAGAGGACATGCATAGTAAAGTTTACCAAAGCTATGAGGTTGATGTGACTGTCTCAACACTATATATCCCTTTCTACATGTACACTTATAAGCTTCAAGCGGATCCATCTTATGAAAAATCGGGTGGTCTTGGTGGTGAGTTTGGTATGAGAGGATAAGAGCTACCATAAATAAAGATAAAAATTTAGGGTCGACATATAAGTCGTCCCTAGCTTTCCCGCCAAGGTTTTCCCGCCAATATTCTCCCGCCAAATTTAGGCTTTCCCGTATAACCGTAACATATCGACTCATCAACTGAACCTCTAACGTATAACCTTTGTATAATAACATGTGTTTACCTGCTTAAGCTCAGTATTTTTAGTTTAATGGTCACCTCAGAGCAATAATAACATATTATCTTACACTCTTACTGTATAATCATAATTAGTTTTGTAATAATGACAATCGACTAATAATAACACATAACCGTAACATATCGACTCATTGGTTGAACCTATAACGTATAACACTAGCATATCGATTCATCGGTTGAACCTCCAACGTATAACCCTAGCATAACGACTCATTGGCTGAACCTATAACGTATAACCGTAACATATTGACTCATCGGTTGAACCTCTAACGTATAACCCTAGCATATCGACTCATCGGTTGAACCTATAACGTATAACCGTAACATATCGACTCATCGGTTGAACCTCTAACGTATAACCCTAGCATATCGACTCATCGGTTGAACCTCCAACGTATAACCCTAGCATACCGACTCATCGGTTGAACCTCTAACGTATAACCCTAGCATATCAACTCATCGGTTGAATCTATAACGTATGACCGTACATATCGACTCATTGTTTGAACCTCTAACGTATAACCCTAGCATATCGACTCATCGGTTGAACCAATAACGTATAACCGTAACATATCGACTCATCGGTTGAACCTCTAACATATAACTCTAGCATATCGACTCATCGGTTGAACCTCCAACGTATAGCCCTAGCATATCGACTCATCGGTTGAACCTATAACGTATAACCCTAGCACATCGACTCATCGGTTGAACCTCCAACGTATAACCCTAGCATACCGACTCATCGGTTGAACCTATAACGTATAACCGTAACATATTGACTCATCGTTGAACCTCTAACGTATAACCCTAACATATCGACTCATCGGTTGAACCTATAACGTATAACCGTAACATATCGACTCGTCGGTTAAACCTCTAACGTATAACCCTAGCATATTGATTCATCGGTTGAACCTCCAACGTATAACCCTAGCATACCGACTCAACAGTTGAACCTATAACGTATCACCCTAGCATATCGACTCATCGTTTGAACCTATAACGTATAACCGTAACATATCCACTCATTGTTTGAACCTCTAACGTATAACCCTAGCATATCGAGTCATCGGTTGAACCAGTAACGTATAACTGTAACATATTGACTCATCGGTTGAACCTCTAACGTATAACCTTTGTATAATAAAATGTGTTTACCTGCTTAAGCTCAGTATTTTTAGTTTAATGGTCACCTCAGAGCAATAATAACATATTGTCATACACTCTTAATGTATAATCATAATTAGTTTTGTAATAATGACAATCTACTAATAATAACATATAACCGTAACATATCGACTCATCGGTTGAACCTATAACGTATAATCGTAACATATCAACTCATCGGTTGAACCTCCAACGTATAACCCTAGCATATCGACTCATCGGTTGAACCTATAACGTATAACCGTAACATATCGACTCATCGATTGAACCTCTAACGTATAACCCTAGCATATTGACCCATCGGTTGAACCTATAACATATAACCGTAACATATTGACTCATCAGTTGAACCTCTAACGTATAACCCTAGCATATCGACTCATCGGTTGAACCTATAACGTATAACCGTAACATATCGACTCATCGGTTGAACCTCTAACGTATAACCCTAGCATATCGAGACATTGGTTGAACCTCCAACGTATAACCCTAGCATACCGACTTATCGGTTGAACCTATAACGTATAACCCTAGCATATCTACTCATCGGTTGAACCTCCAACGTATAACCCTAGCATACCGACTCATCGGTTGAACCTATAACGTATAAGCGTAACATATTGACTCATCGGTTGAAACTCTAACGTATAACCCTAGCATAACGACTCATCGGTTGAACCTATAACGTATAACCGTAACATATCGACTCATCGGTTGAACCTCTAACGTATAACCCTAGCATATCGACTTATCGGTTGAACCTCCAACGTATAACCTTAGCATACCGACTCATCGGTTGAACCTATAACATATAACCCTAGCATATCGACTCATCGGTTGAACCTATAACGTATAACCGTAACATATCGACTCATTGTTTGAACCTCTAACGTATAACCCTAGCATATCGACTCATCGGTTGAACCTATAACGTATAACTGTAACATATCTACACATCGGTTGAACCTATAACGTATAACCGTAACATATCGACTCATCGGTTGAACCTCTAACGTATAACCGTAACATATCGACTCATCGGTTATTAATTATTACAAACTAAGTATAACGTATATTTTAATATTAATTATAATAATTTATTTTGATTTTTATTATTAATTTATATTATCAATTTTATTACATAGAAGGTATAATGTAAAAATGTATGAAAAACACCTAGGCACGACTTTTTCGTCCCTAAATATTAAGGTAAAGTCGTCCTTAAAAAACCCTCCAAAACACACAGCAAAATTTTGGAAAACTTGAAAATTTTGGCCAAAATTTAAATAACCCGCTTTGGTTTGAGTTTTCCAGGTATACACCTAGGGACGACTTAGTCGTCCCTAAGTTACCCAAAGAATTTACGGACGACTTAGTCGTCCCTAAGTTTCACAGTCTTGGTCGTCCCAAGGTTATGATATGCGAAAAAAAAATATTTATAATTAATCTAGGGACGATATAGTCGTCCCTAAATTACAAAAGCATGTCGTCCCTAAGTATCAGTATAGATTAGATATCTTATCTTCTTTCTCTCATTCACTTTAAGTAAAAAAAAAACGAGACGACTTTACACCACCACCACCACTTCAACCCACCATAACCACCATCCAACCCACCACCATCAACCATCCCCGTTCGACCAACCATCACACTTGCACACGAGCACGAATTGTTTTAATTTTTCTTAATTCGGGATAATTTTGCACGAATTATTGAAGGTAATTGATTTAATTTTGTTTAATTTTACTAAATGTTATTGTTTGTTTAATTTTAAATTTTGTTTAATTATTAATTTTTCTAAATGTGACTTTTTGGCTAGCAACCACCAAACATCCCACCACCGCCGCGGTAGCAGTAGCCACCACCACCGCCGATAGCAGTAGGTGCAGTAGCCACTACCACCATAGGCAGCAGCAGTAGCCACCACGACCACAGGTTATATTTAGGTTTATGAGCTTATTTTATTTTGCAAAATTTTGTTTAATGGTATTAAGACTTATGAGCTTATTTTATTTGTGTGATTTCGGCTTAATTTCGAATTATATATGGGCTTATGATTTCGGCTTAATATAGGGGCTTATGATTTCGGATTATATTTAGGCTTAACTGATTTTGGCTTATTTAGGCTTAGTTGATTTCGGCTTATTTAGGCTTAGTTGATTTCGGCTTAGTATAGGGCTTAATATATATATATACTTGATTTCGGCTTAATATTTATATAGGGATTTCGGCTTATATATGTAGGCACAAGTTTAATTTTTTTTATATGTTTGTCGTAGCCGAGACCCGAGTCACAGCCGAGTTAGCGGGGAACCGAGCCGAGAACCGAGATCCGAGTCACAGTCGTATAAAAGGTAATGTTTTTTTTCGAAATTGTTTTAGTGTTTGTTTCAAATTAGATAAAATTTCGGAAACCAACTAATTTAGGTTTTTTTATTTTATGTTTGTGTTTGGTTAGCACCAGGACAGTCAGAACAACTTCCTCATTCGGACCTCTTTTTCTATCTTTCTATCTTTGCTTATTTCAGCCGTGACCGAGGTGTGTAATTAATATTATGCATGTGTTTATTATATTATATATATATGACATATGATTGTTAGTCTTTTGTAGTAAATATTTTTAGGAAAAGTTTAGGATTTTATCGATTAATTTTGGAACATTCTCGTCCGAAGTTAATCAACCTATAGAAAACCCGTCCAAAATTAATTTATTAGGAGTTAATTTCGGAAAGTCCCCTGTTTGGGACTGCTTTTTGATATTTTGTCTCATTTAGGATATGAATGCGTATAACTGGTTTATTAGTTGAGATGATTTCGACAGTGTTTCTACTTTACTCCTACGAATATGTCTTTAAACACATATTTGGGGAGTAGAGGGGAAATGCTGCCGAAATTTTCTCAAATAGTAAACCGGTTTTACGCATTCGTATATGGGACGAAACATTCAAAAGGTGGGTTAGGATTGCCTTCCATAGTTGCACTAAGAAGAAAAAAAAGAGTTCATATTCATTTTGTTAGTATGACATTTTACGTATAAAAATAATAATTTATCTAAGTATGTTTATTTGCAACGCAGTTATGACAACTGATAAGAGTTGGACCACTGTAAACAATCGTAATTCCAATGAGTTTTTAGATGGTCATTTTGGATTCATCCAGGATTGTGAGAAATTTTTGCACCCCATCTCACAAAAGCTTCGTTGCCCATGTAGTCGTTGTTGTAATCGTGAAACGTTGGTTACCCTCGGCCACTTGAGGCACACATATCCCAATTCGGGTTTGACAAACGTTAAACCACTTGGATATATCACGGTGAACCAATTCTTCCGTTACCTCCACTATTACCACATTCACCTAATCGAATTCACATGGATGCGTTCTTCGAAGATATTTCTACAAATAATATTCCAAATCCACCATCTGAAACTCCACCCTCTCAAACTCCACCAACTCAAACAACCGGTCCTCAACCAACCCAAACATCGGGTCCTAGTAACGAGTTTGAAGAGTTACTCGCTAGGTCTACCCAAAAGTTGTACCTGGGTTGTGATATGACCACATTGGAATTTACATCAGAGATAACGCACATCAAGGTTTTACACAAAATAACTGATGCCGGGTTTAACAAAATTCTAGATCTTCTCCAAAAGGCATGTTCCCCTAGTAAAGGATACAATTTCCCGTCTTCATACTATGAAATAAAAAAGAAATACAAAAAGATCGGGTTAGGATACGAATCGATCCATGCTTGTATAAATGATTGTTTTTTATATTGGGATCACCGGAAAACAAGGCGAGGCAAACTTGTCCAATCTGTAACACGAGTAGATGGAAAAACCCAAAAAAGAAAAAGGGGACGCAATTAGTTGCCAACAAGGTGGTGCGTTACTTTCCGATAACACCTAGACTACAACATATGTTCAACAAAAAAGACATGGCAAAGTGGATGACTTGGCATGCGACCAGACAGTCTAAGGAAGACGGTAAAATGAATCACCCCTGTGACGGAAAAGCATGGAAATATTTTGACATGATGAAACCTGAGTTCTCTTGTAACCCTAGAAATGTTCGATTATGGTTGGCTGTTGATGGTTTTAATCCTTATGGCATGATGAGCCAAACTTACAGCATGTGGCCGGTTATATTGACAACATGCAACACACCACCATGGATGTGTTTGAAAGAAACTTCTTTAATGTTGACCATGTTAATTACCGGCCCTAAATCAGCTGCAAAGGACATTGATGTTTTCTTGCAGCCTCTAATTAAAGAACTCAAAGATTTATGGGAGGGAGTCTGGACGAAAGACGCTGCTACGGGTACTCATTTCAAAATGAAAGAGGCGGTTTTATGGACCATCAATGATTTTCCAACTCGAAGTAGTTTGTATGGGTGGAGTGGGCAAGGGTACCACTCATGCCCTACTTGTAATGTGGACACTCCATCGATGCGTATCGACAGCAAAATTGTTTATGTTGGTTACAAAAGATGGTTAAGAACAAATCATCCGGAAAGGAAAAAATCTAAGGAATTCTACGGTTCTCCCAAAAATAATCCTAAACCAAGAAAGTTTCAGAACTTGATATCTAATTCCAGATTAGTAAAGTCTTTAAACGTAAACCGGGGAAACATAAACTAATTCTCAAAGAGAACCGCCCCCATAATCGAGATGTTGAATTGAACTGGAATAAGCGTTCTATCTTTTAGGATCTTGAGTATTGGACCTTTCTTCTACTAAAACACTGTTACGATGTCATGCACATCGAAAAGAATTTCCTTGAGGCTTTACTAAATACCCTGTTACAGAACGACAAATCCAAAGAGACGCCAAAGGCAAGGCTAGACTTGGAAAAAATGGGAGTTCGAAAGGAGTTGTGGTTAGTTAAAAAAGATAACGAGAAGTTCGATAAGCCTCATCCAAAGTTCTCTTTCACTCCAGAAAAAAGAAAACTTTTTTGTAAATTCATTAAAGGAGTCAGACTACCTGATGTCTTTGGATCCAACTTCAAGAAAAAAGTGACCGCCGATGATGACAATATAACGAACTTGAAATTTCATGACTGTCATATAATGATGCATCAGTTACTTCCTTATGGAGTGCAACAATACTTGCCCAAAGACGTTGCAAAACCTATTATTGAGATTTGCTTATTCTTTAAGCAACTTTGTGCTCGAAGTTTGACTATGCAGGACATGAAAGAAGCTAAAAACAAATTGATCATTATGATGGTTAATTTAGAGCAAATCTTTCCTCCTGCTTTTATCGACATAATGACTCATTTGGTTATGCATCTACCCGATGAGGCTATTCTAGGTTTCGTTACTCGCGGCAGGTGGATGTATCGATTTGAAAGATACATGAAAAAGCTAAAGAATTATGTACGAAATAAAGCAAAGCCTGAAGGTTCTATTGCTGAGGGTTATGTTGCAGAAGAGGCATTAACTTTTTGTTCGTGTTACCTTAAGGATGTTGAGACGAGATTTAACCGCCTTGGCAGAAATGAAGACGATTTGCCTGGACAACCAGATAAATTTGAGGTGTTCTAGACCGTATGCACACCGACGGGTGGAATCAAACCAACTCGTATGAATAATGACGACATGCAGGCAGTTACGTGGTTTATACTTAACAACAGTCCTGAAGTCGAAGCAGACATCTCGGCTTAAAGCGAGTATGTTTCTTCCTTTTTTTATTATATAATTTTGAAAATTCTTCTTTCTCGATGACTTTTGCTAATATCATGAACCATTGCAGAGAGGCACTTGATAATGTGGAAATGAGTTTTCCTGCGTGGTTTAATAACAAGGTAAATACATTAGATATATTACCTTGGAGTTATTCCTCATCTAATAAACCTTTTTGTATCTCTTTTTTGTAGAATCATGAAAAAAAGTGAGTGTGGGCTGTAGTGACGAGTTATTCTCTTTGGCATGTGGACCTATTAGTTCATGTACCTACCCCTCTTGCATAGTGAACGGTGTGAAGTTTGTGGTACGTGAACGCGATATACTTCGTACCACTCAATGTAGTGGAGTTTCAACACCCGGGGTTGATGGAGAGATGTATTATGGTCAACTCGAAGAAATTCTAGAGCTCACTTATATCGACAACCGCAAGGTTTTGTTGTTTCGATGTAAATGGGCTGACACAATTAACCGTACCAATTGCACCAAACGCAACAGACGCTCTTACACTGAGCAAGGCATACATCATATTTTGACCGATAGGCTATTTCACCAAAATAACCCATACATTTTCCCGACACAAGCAACACAAGTATTCTACCTTGAAGACCTTGATAGACGACCGCTTCATTGGAAGGTCGTCGAATAGGTTTATCATCGAGATGTGGCGGAGTCCGATGAAGATGTTATACATGGTAGAAGTTCATCAGATGTTATACTGTCTGTTGCTTTGCCTAATTTGGGTCTTACGGATTTTAGTGTAAATACTCAACCAACGGAAGTGGACGCCCCACCGGTTGATGATGATATTATTAATATTGAAGATGAGGTATTTGCACACTTCATTGGTGATGTTGATGATGATGTTGATGATGGTGATGATGATTTAGTGTCGGATGATGATGAAGTGAACCCTAATAATGATGTTCAAGAAGTTTTATCTAGCGATGATTCTGAAGATGAAAATTGATATTAAGTTGTATTTTGAATGAAACAGTTGTTATATGCTTTAATGTGTAATTTTTTATTTGTAAACGGTTGTTATATGCTTAAGTTGTAGTTTGAATGAAACAATTGTTATACGCTTAAATGATGATGAGTTGTTTTTATTTGTTTAAATGTGTAATTTTGTATTTTAATGAAAATGTTTTTATATGTTAAAATGTATATATTGATATGAATTTGTGTATTAGTATTAATTGGTTAATTAAATTGTGTGTAATTTTGTTTTTTAATGAAAATGTTTTTATATGTTAAAATGTGTATATTGATAAAATGTGTATACTGATACGAACTTGTTATTTTACAGATGGCGTGTGTAGCTCCTAGATCACACGGTGGGGATGCTGGTGGTAGTCCACCCAGACGGCCCACACGTCCTGTACCGGCCTAGTGTCAACGTAAGAAATCGTTATATTTATTTATAACACTGATATTTATAATTTATGTCACTTTAATTTTTACGAGTAAATAACATATCTTTTGTAGGTTCAAATCAACATTTTGAGACCAACCTAGGAAAATTAAGGAAGGCGTACTGAGATAATCACGAAAAACCTTTGGCAATTGGCTTTAATTTTAAGGATCTGCAAACCTTCCATCTTCTGGGCAATTATGCATCCCTGTTGTCTCATCTTATGGGGGAATTAGTCCGGACACTTCCCCTGAACTGCAAATGGGACGAAATTCTAGACTATGATAAAGCTCATATTTATCCTACACTTGAGGTCAAAATTGTTTATTTTACTTATATTGTTATTGTTATCGACATTTAGATATGTGTGTTATGTTTAATTGGTTTGTTTATTTAAATTCATATGTTTTTATGTAGACATATTTCGACCTCCAGCCATGGTACAATGATCGTACTCAGGTGGTGTGTGGCAATGGTGTGTATGATGTGTCGACTCGGGTTAAGCTTACATTAGAACTCCAACTGAGGTTGCTGTATTGAAAATACAAGAACAGGATCAAGAAAAATTATTATTCGAAATATGAGACGCCCGCACAGGCACAAGAACATGTACCGCCGGAGAGTGCGTGGGACCGTAGAACCAAAGCTAAGTGGGTTGACTTGGTTGAGTGGTCGTCACAACCAAGTAGGGTGGCAAGAAGTCACATTAATACTGTTAATCATTCCAAAAACACCGTACCGACCACTCAAGGTAAAAAACCATTCGCCCGAGGAAGGAATGAATACATAAGACTCTTTATAATTTTTTTGATTTTATTAAAAGCGTTTATATTGTTAATTTATTATAGCTCGTTATTAATTTATTTGATATTTTATAGAAAGTCAAGGCAGAGAAATACGAGGACCTGGTTGAAACATGGAGGAAGGGGCACTCAAGTAATGGCACGTTTAAAAGTAAAGAAAACGAGGAAAGATATGTAAGTAATATATAACTCTTTACATGTCTTAGTAACTAATTTTATTTGTTTTAAACAGTTTTTTTTTTCTTTCCCTGCTGAAGATGAAAGCCCTCCATGACAAAGTGAAAGACAAGATCATCCTGCCCATGTCTGATAAAGAAATAGTGGCTCAAATCATGCCAAGTCAAAATAAGCAAAATGTGTCGGGACAAGGCAGGAAGTTATCGGGTGGTGCCAATAACACTTCTCGCAGGTTATATATCCTCAAAAAAACAAAATATAAATCAATTGTTCATATTTATGTCTTGTTGTATATAATGAAAAATTGTTGTTGTAACTTATCGCAGGCGCGGTGCTCCAGCTCCACCGGATTTTCCCTCTCGTGATGAATTTCAGCAAATGGTGGAACGACATGAGCAACAGATGGAGCTGATGAGGAAAGAGAATCAGGAGGCGCAGCAACGGGCTTACTTGGCAGCGTTAAAGGCAGATGCGACGCAACAATATAGTCAGACGTCGTACCAGCATATGGCACAATATCAGAGTCAATTGGGTGAGTTTTTCCAGAACTACAACTCATCAAATACTGATCACTCAATTAACCCTCCTACTTTTGTACCCCCGCCCCGACCCTTTGTTATGCCCACCCTAGCTCATGATTGGGCTCACTTAGTCCAACCCCCTATCATTAGGCACAACCATTGCAACCTCCTTCCATCGACCCATAACGACCATCTTTTCCCGACCATCTCCAACCACTCCAACCTCCCTATACCGGCACTTATCCTATTACTCCCGTCACCAACAACACCTTTAACCATTTTTATCGTCCCACCACAAACTCAACTCATGAGATCGGCTCTACTTCACAATCCCTACCTGGAGGTTCTCGTGTAATCATGAATCCCCATCAGCACGATTACCGGTCCGTTGACGAGTTGGGTCGAGATAGGGATCTACAAAACAGTGGTGACGACTTATAAGGCGATGACGAGGGGGATCACGAGGGGGATGACGAGGGGGTGACGAGGAGCAAGGTGACTTTTCACCTAACGAGGATGCGGGGGAGGAGTAGAGGTTGTGGTAGTATTATTTCTTATTATGCATGTTTAATAAAGTTTGAGACTTGTAGCTTGTGAAACATTTGATTTAGGATGCATAAGTGTATTTGATGAGTATTGTATCGTGACACTGGATAATTTATCTTAATATGGTATTGTAACATTTATTGATTTGTTACTATTCTGTATTTGTCGTCCCTAGGTTTAATACCTGTACAACTTTGTGACGACTAAGTCGACCCAAGGGTTTTTAGCCCCAGGTACATCTAGGGACGACTAAGTCGTCCCTAAGTTTAATACCTGGACAACTTTAAAAAACCTAGGGACGACTAAGTCGTACCTAGGATTATATTTCCCTTTTTTTTCTAAAAATGGTTTTATTAATTTGTATAAAAAAGATTTTATTAAAAATAATTAAAAACGAATTTTTATTAAGAATTTAAAAAAGATTATTTTCATTGAAAACCTAGGGACGACTTTTTCGACCGTAAGTTTCAAAGGTCAGTCGTCCCTAGGGTAGTCAATATATTCAACGTAGTGGGTAGTGGGACCCACAAAGTCGTCCCTAGGTTTCAAAGTGTCAGTCGACCCTAGAAATCTAGAGACGATTTTTTAGGCACAAAACCCTTGGGTCGACTTAGTCGTCCCTAGGGGTTTAGGGTCAAAAAAGTGCCTCCCTAGGGACGAATAAGTCGTCCCTAGGGTTCAAAATTGTTGTAGTGAATATGGCATCCAAAAACTGTCTGTTACATGAGTGAAGCAACACCTGTGGGCAAAATCACTAATAATGGCAACACGGCTCTACATGTAGCAGTAGGTTCTTCTTCCAAGAATCATGTATTCTTAAAGGAACTGCTAGAATTGACGCCTACAGAGAACACACTACTGGATGTGCAAAATTCAGATGGAAGCACTCCACTTCATTTTGCTGCTATTGTTGGGAACACTTAAGCCGCTAAATTTTTTATTTTTTTTGTAACCGTGATTTCCAACTCATTGGCCGACTAATCCACAGAGTTTGAGCCCACCGCAAGCTGTTAAAATATTGTTGAGTAGAAACCGGAATTTGTTATTTGCTAGGCGGGTCGTACACCACTTGCTATATCTCTTTCTAATATGCATCTTGAGATGTGTTTGTTAGAACACATCAGGAAAGAAGAGAACTGTAAATTTTTTCTGGCAGAAGTGTGAAGAGCTTCTCGTTCTTGCTATCTCATCTAAAAATTGGAGTAAGCCAGTCTATATATTGGCTGATTCTAATTCCAGCAGCTGGTGAAATGACTAAGTCAATTTCAAAAATATGTAGAATTTGCAAGTGAGTTGTTGGAAACCATACATAGTGCAGCGGTCCTGATGGCTATGTCACAAAACTACCCACCTAGAAACAACTTTTGGGATGGTTTAAGAGGTCCGTTTCTTTTCATTTTCCATTTTATGATGATTAAACCGCTAACCAATTAACTCCATGTACACCGACTCTCGATCTATGTTCAATGTTGTAGACTATTTAGAATATGAAGGCACTGTGTTAGACAATGCTTGGGAAGAAATGTTTCACAGCAGTGCTTGGTCACGTGATACATATGCTACAAAATTGCGAAGGCTTTTCGTTTTTGGTAGGTAACAAGAATGTATTTAAGTTAATCAGTATGAAAGTTTATTGGTCAACTTTCCTTTGATAATACACATTGTCAAATTTACTCAAGTATCATCAAACTATGGTTCCCAAAACCAAACCGGGGTTTTATAATTTATTTTCTAGGCTTGGAGTCGATGTAGGATATCCATTTATAAGTCACTTATGTATTTTAAGCACTTTTTCGCCTCTTTTGTCTGCACATGGGTGGGAAGAGGTATTTGTTTGGATTTTTTTGCAGACATATAAGTGTTTTTTTTCACTTATCACTTCTTCCAAATTTTAGATATATGCTTTCACTTTTCTCCACTTCACACAAACCCTACATCTCTTTCTCTTCTTTTCACTTCTCATTTCCTTAAAAAATTGGAAAAAGTACTTAAAGAACAAAAAAACATATGCTCTTCTTCGTAGCAGATGAAGACTTTAGATATCTCTCTTTTTCCGCAGACATAATTTACATAAGTTGCAGATGAAGACATAAAACCTTTGAAAAAAATCACACCAAAGTCCGTGTATGTACTATATATGTATTGCATCTTCTTAATATCTTTTGCCGATAAATAATAAAATTAACATAACCAATAAGGTAAAACCATTGCTTTTTGTATCTTTTTATTTTTTAACTATACTTGGTGAAAATTCAGTTAATCATAACATTATGTTATTTGTAACTATAACTTATTGGGTGCACGGTCAATAATCCCACAATTCTAAAGTAGTCTTGTCTTGAACCAGGTGTTTTTTTATTCGTGGGGTTTCACTTTTTCTCCTTCTGAAAGCTGGTAAGACCGAATAGAGATTTACAATCCATGTATGATCAGAAGTATGAGATAAAAGATTATATATTTTTTCTTAAGATGGTCATTTGGGTCTGTGTTGCAGCATTGGCATTTATGGGAAAGAGATATATGAACAATGCTGATGCTCGTAGGTTACTCGTACGTATATGTTTGATAATTAGTAGTGTTACTAATCCCAACACTTACCATCACTATTAAACAATACAATTTTTGAAGCCACAAGACAAAATGGATCTGATGTTGTTCAATCAGTGGTATCACGATTTGCGGATGCGATTTGGTGTACCAACAAAGATGGTCACGACTTTACTCAATATGCTGTGATAAATCGCTCAAATAATGTGTACAGCCTAGTATATAAAATGAGTGAACACAGAAATATTTATAAAACCATTCAAGACTCGTTTGGAAATAACCTCTTGCATTTGGCTGCAAGATTGGCACCTGCCAACAAATTAAATCATATCTCTGGGGAAGCTTTGCAAATTTAGCGTGAACTACAATGGTTTAAGGTAAGAATCTCGAAAAAATATTGCAAGGCCAAGTATTATTTACCTACCATGGTTAACACGTAATTTGTAGGAAATAGAAGATTTTGTTTGTCCATTAAACCGCACACAAAAGAACTATGCTGATGAAACACCTGAAATGGTATTCACAAGAGAACACAAGGATTTGGTTAGTGAGGGTGAGAAATGGATGAAGACCACTGCTGAATCATACACAATAACCGCTGCGTTAATAACCACAATAGTATTTGCAGCTGCTATTACAGTGCCCGGTGGAAACAATCAAGATTCAGGGATACCAATTTTTACTAACGATGTTGCCTTCATAACATTTTCAGTAGTGGATGCCATATCATTGTTCACAGCTGTTACATCCTTGTTAATGTTTTTATCGATCCTCACCACACGATTTGTTGAACAAGACTTTCTATGCAAGTTGCCGAAAAGGTTGATAATTGGTCTCACCATGTTGTTCATCTCAACGACAACCATGATCATTGCTTTTGGTGCAACATTGTTCCTTGTGTTTGGGCAAAGGAAGTCGACGATGCTTTTTCCAATAGGTTTATTGACAGGACTACCAATTACATCATCCGTGACCTTGTAGCGCTTATTGTGGACTTAATAAGTGCCACATATGGTCGTAGTATTTTTGTTAAAAAACGTTATGGTCACCCATTCTATTGATTTATACTCTACAACTTATATATTCTGGGGCATACACGGGCTATTGCATTAATTTAACTTTTTGTGTTTTGCAACAAGTCACAATATATGTGAATGTGAATTATCTGTGCATACAAGTTGTATATAATCGATTTTAATAATACAATTGGTAATAGTAGTAATTAGGGGTGTCAGTACTACCGGGTTGATCCAACCCGAACCCGAACCCGATAGGGCTTACAGGGTCGGCCTTAATCAGGTTTGAAAAGGCTTATCGGTTTAAGAGAGACTCTCAGATCAGGGGCCGACCAGGATTTTTAGTTAAGGCGAAACCAGGATTTTTATTTAAGGGACTGACCATACTTAAGGCAAAAAGGCGTATGTGCTTTGAGAAACCAACTGATTGGGCTCACTGGTTACCTTTGGCTTAATATTGGTGTACAACACAACCTATCACACATATCTACAGTTGGAGAAACAAGCACTGGATCGATGCGATTCAAATATACCAAAATTAACTTTGTATTAATCGTATAAATTACAAATGTATCATCATCTTTACAAGGAGTAAATCCTAAACTATATATACATGTCGAATGGGTACTTCGACTAAGAGTCACAACGTTTTACAAAAAGTAAACGTTGTGATGTTTACTAAATAACCGTTTCTATATGTCCTAAATAATAGCGGGTAGGATTATGCTTAGGCCCATTGGGTCGATCTTGGTATAACCGGATCAGGCCTAATATTCTCCCCTCTAATCATAGACGCTGTGGTGTAGATCCTTGAGTCCGACGAGTTCTCTCATGACTAGAAACTTGATCTTTGGTAGTGCTTTCATGAGTATGTCAGCCTTTTGATAATCTCCACTTACAAATTCTACTTGGATGTCGTTTCTTTCAACGCATTCTCTGATGAAGTGGTACTTCGTGTCTATGTGCTTGCTCCTTCCATGAAAAACTGGGTTCTTCATTAGTGAGATGGCTGATTTGTTGTCAACCATTATCGTGATCTTTTCTTCTTCTTTATGTGTAAGTCTACTTAAGAGTCTTTTGAGCCATAATGCTTGAGTTGCTGCTGATGTTGCTGCGATGAATTCTGATTCGCATGATGATAGTGCCACGTTTGCTTTGTTTTGTGTGCTCCAGCTAATTGGTGTGTCACCAAAATAGAATATGATGCCGGTTGTTCCTTTGCCTTCTTGTGTATTAACTCCGTAGCTACTGTCGCTAAATCTTTGAATCTTGTTATCTCCGTTATGCTTATAGATTATGCCATAGTCTTTGGTTCCCTTCACATAACGTAGTACTTGCTTTATAGCTTTCATATGTTGCTCCTTTGGTTCTTGCATGAAATGACTAAGTAATCCAACGGAATAACTTAAGTCGGGTCTTGCGTAAAGCAGATATCTTAAACATCCGATTAAGCTTCGATATCCAGTTGTGTTGACCAATGTTCCCTCGGTATTCTTTGTTAGTCTTGTTCCTGGGTCCATAGATATAACTGTCTCGTTGCTTTCTAACATTCCAACATCTTTTAAGATCTTGGTCGCGTATGCTGACTGCTTTATTGATATGTCACCATTTGATTGAGTGACTTCAATTCCGAGATAGTAAGCTAATAAGCCTAAGTAGCTCCTTTCAAATTTTTCTTCCATTTGAGCTTTTAACTTGTCTATCTCTTTCTTTGGCGTTCCAGTGATGATAAGATCATCTACATAGACTCCTACTAGTAATAGTGAGTCCTTTGATGCCTTTGTGTAGATATCTTGTTCCAGTGCATATTTCTTGAATGCTAATGACTTCAAGGTGTTGTCTAGTTTTATATTCCATACACGTGGTGCTTGTCTTAACCTGTATAAGGCTTTTATAATTCTGTAGACTTTTCCATCACTTCCTTTCTTTGTGAATCCTTCGGGTTGTGCTACATACACTTCTTCTTTTAAATCTGCATGTAGAAATGCAGATTTTACGTTCAAGTGATGTACTTCTTATTTGTCGTTGGCAGCTATGGCTAGTAATAGATGGATAGTTTTCATCCTTGCAACTGGTGCAAATACTTCTTCGAAGTCTATGCCATGCTCTTGTATGTATCCTTTTGCTACTAATCGAGCCTTATGCTTGATTATGTTTCCATTAGCATCTTTCTTCGTTTTGAACACCCATTTCAAACCGATTGCTTTGTGACCTTTTGGGAGAGTAGTGAGTTCTCATGTATTGTTCTTGTTGATGGAGTCTAGTTCAGCTTTCATTGCCTCTATCCATTTTGGTCGTTTGAAGCTTCTTTGTAGTTCTTGGGTTCATCTTCAGCTAGGTGTAATTCCTCAGTATTTTCGTATAAGTCATTCAAGGTTCAAAAACCTTTTACTGGTGTGTGATTAAAGTTTGGATGTGAATTTGACGTTGTGGTTGATTCAACATCACTTTGATAAAATGACTGAGCCGAGTTGTTAGGTGTGAACTGGGAATTTACTTGAGATGACCTTGTAGATGGTGTGTGAGGTGTTAGAGAGTGAGTGGGTGAGTCTGGTTGTGGCGAATCGTATCCATTGTTATTGTTGTTGAGAAAATCATCGTCGTTATTTGGTTGATTTTCTTGATCATGACATTCAAGATTTTCAATTTGAAATTCTGTCCATTCGGGGTCGTCATTGATATAATCTTCTAAGTATTTGCTCCAGTCCCATGTCTCATCTTCTTTAAATTTTACATCTCTACTAACACATATTCTTCGTGTTATTGGATCAAATAATCTGAAGGCTTTTGATCCATATTCGTTTCCAAGGTAAACCAACTTTGTGCTTCTATCATCCAACTTCTTTAGGTGTTGAGATGGTACTTTTGCATATGCTATGCATCCAAAAACTTTTAAGTTTTCTAGGTTTGGTTTCCTTTTCTTGATTGCTTCATATGGAGTGATGTCTTCAAGTGCCTTTGTAGGAACACTATTTAAGATGTATATAGCGTGTCTAACAGCTTCAGCCCAAAAGTTCTGAGGTACTTTTGTTGATTTCATCATACATCTTGTAGTAGACATAATTGTCCTATTACGTCTTTCTACTACTCCATTTTGTTGTAGTGAGTAAGGAGCGATGAGTTGTCGTGCTATGCCATTTTCTTTGCAGTATTGTGTGAATTCATTTGATGTGAATTCACCTCCACGATCCGTTCTTAACATCTTCAGTGTCGTCCTTAACTCCTTTTCTATTGTGTTCTTATATTCCTTGAAAGTGTCAAAAGCTTGATCTTTTGTACTTAAGAAATATACCCACATGTATCTTGAGTAATCGTCTACTATCAGGAATATGCATTTCTTTCCAGAAGGTGTTGGAGGAGTGATTGGTCCACATAAATCTCCATATAATAAATCCAGTGGTGAGGTTGATCTAGCTTTTGCCTTCTTTGGAAATGGCATTCTACTTTGTTTTCCAATTAAACATACATCACATATTTGTTTTGTTTGCTTAACTGCAGGTATTCCATGGACTAAATCCATGGTTTTAAGTGACTCAAAGTTGAGATGTCCCAATCTTGCATGCCATAGCCAGGTAGTGTCGTTTAGGTTTGCTAGTAGACAGACTGGTGTGCCTATCCTAAGACTAGCTTTTTAGAGTCGGTTTTGTTGTCGTGTGACCTTCATAAAGATTCTATTATTCATGTCATTAAGTCGTAGTTCATCATCCTCCATTACAACCTTACAACCAATTTCTATGAATTGTCCAAGGCTTAATATGTTGCTTTTCAGGCTTGGTATGTAATAAACATGTGATATTGATGAGATGGCATTTATACATGATCTCATCGTTCTTTTCGGGCATTAAATGCATAAAAATGTCATAAAATACCATATATATGCTTGTGTTTGTTTACTTGTGTATTTTAGGTATGGATATCGTGAAAAAGACAAAAGATCACAAGATACAAGGAAACACGGACACGAGAAACGAAGCCGTACAAAGAACCGGGCCCTAGATCATGAAATATTCAACAAATACCCTTGAAGACTTGAAGACATACAAGATTGATCCTCACTTAATGAAGAAATGACACTTAAAACCCTTGTATATTGATAATTACAAGTTTGGTCCCTTAAGTTTGTCAAAATTACACAAATGGTCCTTCAACTTTGAAGAAATTGCAAGTTTAGTCCCTCAACAATTCCAAATTGCCAATTATGGTCCCTCATGAAGCCAAAGATACATTAAAGACCTTTGAAGATCAACATTGTCCAAGATCAGCCCTTGAAATATCTCAAAATGGCAAAAACAACCCTTTGAAACCTTTTTCCAAAGTTTTGTGCCAAAAATGTCAAAGTGTGAAAGTTATTAACAAAGGAGTTCAAGTTTTGTTGGCTAAAAACATTAAATACCAATTTCACCAAAGAACAAGGGCCCAAGTTGCCATTTTCAAAGTTTAAACTTAAACAAACACGCGCCAAACACAAATCCTCCACTAAATTCGGATCAAACGTGGCACTGTTCACACTATGAACCCAGAATTCACTTTTTACCAGCAAAGGGGTTTTTACAATTACCTACACCAAAACATAATTAACCTCCGCACAAACCAATCCCATGCCTAAACTCACACTCCCACTCACCCAAAGGACCCCACCATTCAAACCGTTTCACCCATCACATCACCACTTCTTCCCAAAGGTATGCCACGTGTCAAGATCAACAGCTGAGAGCCTTTGCTTCACCCCAAAGCTACTTTAAACGTCTAGGATCATTTTGGATAACTTACAACCAAGAATCATCTAGAAGACTCAAGGGCATTTTAGGGAATTCAGTTCTAGGGTTTATGAATAGTGTTAGCCAGGCATTTGCCTACAAAAGGAGACCTCAACATGTGAGAGTCCCTTTGTTCCAGTTTTAGGCTATTAAATCTTTGTAATTCCTTTTTAATTAATAAAATTAGATTTTCTGAATTTTGAAAAATCTCTTTTATATTTTGTTAAAAGTTGGTGTTAGAATAGCCTGATTCTGAGTTCCATATTCATGTTTGAAGGTTTTTGAGGCAAGGTTTTAAGTGATAAGGCTTGTGCTTCAAAAATCAGAAAGTTCGGTATTGTTTGATCTCACTTTTGTGGTTTGTTCTTCTTAGCAGCTTGGAAGCTGGTACTTGTTCTGCTAGTACCTCAGTTCAAACAATCCAGGGCCTGGATGTAGGTCTTGGAGGTTTGCATCTTCTTCCCTTTTCATTTTCTCTTTTATTTTTTTGAATTTTGTGATATTGGCTTGTTTGTGCTTGAATCTATGATTTTATGGTTGATTATTGTTGCTCTGGTGTTGTTTGATGATATTTAAGTGTTTGAGGTTTGATTTGTGGTTTGTATCTGCATGATCCTTTGAAAAGTTGTGAAAACAGGTTTTTAAGGGGTGTTTGGGTTAACTGCATTGATTGGATTTGTGGTGTTTTGAGTGGATGTTTGTTGTTGCTATTGACTCCTACTTGTGTATCTGATATACTTGGTTGCTTTGCTACTCTTTTTGTGGTTTGAAACACATAGATTCATAGATTGGGTATAAAATCTTGTTTACTTGGTGAATTTGACTGAAATTTAGAGGACACCTAGATCTAATCATAGACTAGGGTTAACAAGTGTTAAATCTAGGTTAACTACACCAGGGAAGAAGGATTTGAGGCTTGAATTTGGATCTAGTGTCAAATAGATCAGCAAAATAGTTTCTGCATATGCACCTTGTTCATCAGTAACTTTGATTGCTTTGATATTGTTGTTTACTTTGATTCAGTGTTTGTTATACGTTGATTTGTGCTTATTCATAGTTAATATAGCTTGTGTATGCATCCTGTTGAGTTTGGTTGGCTTATTCTTTCTAAATCTGCTTATTAAGTGCATAACTGCTTATTTTCATGTCTGTGTTGTATCTGGTGACTGTTTGATCATTTGTGGCTTATTGTGTGAACCAAATTTGGATTTTCTTGTTGCTATTGACTCCCTGTGGTTCACTGATCACAAGGGTGCCCTTGTTTCCAATTGAATCCAACTAAAACTCTCTAAAAAGCTTAGTCAAATAGTCAAAGCAGTGGGAACACCTTTCCCCTGCTGGTTACCACTACTAGTGTTAAATTGGTTTCAGCTTATCAATAAGCTATAATAGCTTATTTTAACCAGCAACAACTTGGATTTTGTAATAGGTGCTCATTATTTGACCCATTTGTTTATACTGGAGAATTTGGTGGGTTGACTTTAGGGTTTGACTAGAAAACCAACTTAATTGACTTTTTCATAAGTGCTTATTGGCTTATTGGTTTTGCTTATTGGAATTTTGTTGATTGTTTTGGCTTATTGAGTCCATTTGTGATCTTTTGCAAGTTGAATCAAGTCCTGAGGTGCCTTATTTCTCAAAAACGACTATTTTGTCTTTTAGTGAAATATTACTTTGCTTATTTCTGGCTTGTTGAGTGTGCTTTTTCAAAGTTTCTTTTTACAGATCTCATAAGCATCCCAAAAGAAGGTTGTGTGTCAAATTAGAGGGTGTTTGGTTAAGCTTATATAATGGGCTTATAAGCTTATTAGCTTATATGTGTTAAATAAGCCGAAACAAGTGTTTGGTTAAGCTTATATAACTAGGCTTATAAGCTTATATAAGGGAGTTTTGGTAAGCCAAAACTTTGTGGCTTTTCTAAGGAGGTGTAGGCTTATATATGAATATTATATTAAAACACTTTTATACCCTCATTTAATTCATTACACCCGTTTTATTTTTATGTACTTTTTAGTCATTCTACTTTATTAGTTATAAAAGCTAAACCAAACACTTATTAAAGGTTTATGAGCTCATTATATATAAGCCATAAATGGCTTATATAATATAAGCCTAACCTCATTCATAAGCTTAACCAAACACCTTCTTAGAGCTTATGGCATTAGCTTATTGCTTAATGGGCTAAAAAGCCCAATAAGAATAAGCTGTTTGCATTTTAAGCTGTGATAAGCTCACATTCAGCTTTTGTGCCTTTAGAGTTTTGTGCTTAGAATTAAATTTCGAGTCAGATAGGGCTTTTCCAAGTCAATTGGGCCAAGTTTGACTTTTTGGGCTAAAAAGCCCATTAAGGTTGACTGTTTTTGGTTTTGGCCCATTTGAGGGCCCAATAGGGGTATTCTGGTCATTTCACTTTGATTTTATGTTTATTTAGGTTAAAATAAACTAGTTTGCAAGTTTTTAGAATTTTTTATAATTTTTGGATTTTTAATATTATTTTATTATTATTTTTCAAATTTCACATTTTCCAACTTTTTACATTTTTCTTAGCTTTAATACATTAAAATAGGAATTTAGCAACTTTTAGAATAATTTTATCACTTCTAGATTAATTTTTATAATTATTTTAATTTTTAATAGTTTTTAAATCATTTTAAATAGTTTTCATTAGTTTAAAAATTTCTAAAAATAGTTTTTAATCTTTGTAGGTCATTTTAGAGGTTTACCAATTGAAAAATCTTTATTTGGGCTTTTTGATAATTTATTTGATTTTTAGGGCTTTAATTAGCATTTAAAAATTGAATATTTAATTATTTAAAAGGTTTGAAAAAGTCTTGATCATTGGTAAACTCTTAGTTTATTTAATTTGATTTTTGGTGAATTTTTGGTCATTTTTAGAATTAATTTTTATTTTTGTAGTTTTTACGGTTTTACGTTTTGTCGTCGTAGTATTATTTTCACGTCTTCGTCATCTTCTTTTCTCATCCCCTTCTAAACCAATCATTAATCACAAACATTTAACATCTTAGTCACACACATATACCTCTTTGGGAAACGAACTTCATAAGGGTCATTAACACTTGGTTTTTCCTAAAATCATTTGTTCAATACTTACCACTTTTACGCTCCTTTTCCTAAAGGACGTAATTTACCACAATCAGATATGATTCTTTTTCTTTTAGTCATCACATTCCAATATGATTGAACCTTTTCCTTTGATCTCAATGTATGAACCGTCTCCAAATTTTACTTTTCCACTAACCTTTTCGTCTAGCTCCCTGAAATGTTCTCTTACTCCAGTCATATGATTACTTGCACCATTGTCCAAGTACCATAGACTATCATTACTTGTCTCTTTATATCCTACATATTCTTCGTGTAGTGAGACCTTTTGTTCTTCAACTTCTATTACTTTGTTTCTTTGAACTGGCTCTTCTAAAATTGCCATTAGTAGAGTTGGTTCAAAGTCTTCTTCAACCAGATTGGATTGTTCGTGACCTTTTGACTTTTGTTGACAAGATTGACATATGTCCCATCTTGCCACAATTATAGCATTGTATTTTGCTTAGGTCGCGGTTTGGTCCTTTGAAGTTGTTGTTGTTGTTGAAGTTTCTGTATGAGGTTTCTCCATTCTTCTTTTCATATCGAGGTTTCTCGTGGTTATTGTCACGTGAGAAGTTTGATCTTCCACGCCCACGTCCTCTAAAATTCTTTCTACGTCTATTATGTCGTGTGAACATCAATTTTTCATTGATTTTCCACCTGCTTACCCTTCTTCTGCCGAATTCTTTCTTCGTAGGTTTTGAGCCTAACTATTGCTTCTTCTAGGGTCATTTTGTCTAAGTTAGAGTATTGTTCGATGGATGCGACGATTTGAAGGAATTTGTTTGGTACAACATTGATTAATTTTCGAACTAGGGTTGAATCCTCAATTGTGTGACCTAAACTAGCGGCTTTATTTGACAAAGTTGTTAATTTGCTGGCAAAGGTGTCTATAGATTCGTCTTCCTTCATTTGTAACAACTCAAATTAAGATTTGAGTATTTGAAGTCTCGCTTGTTGAACTCTGTCTTCGCCCATATGTTGGATTTCAAAGCATCCCAAATTGCTTTCGTAGTTTTGTGCTTTGTTATTTGAAGCAATTGTTCTTCGGGTAAAGACTGATAAAGAAATGCGATTGCAGTCTTATCTTTCTTGTTGTCGGGTTGGGTTGTAGCCGACGGTTCTATCATTTCCCACAAGCCGTTTGCTTCGAGAATGATTTGCATTCGAATTGCCCAAAGTGAGTAATTCGACGGTTTTAGCATAGGACATTAGAAATTTGGTGTACCGTTGGTACTTGCTTCCTTCTTGGAAGTATCTCCGCCATCAATTGTCATATCGCGAGGGATATCAAAATAAGATCTCTAAATAAAAAATTTCAACACTTATAGTGTCTGAAAAATTTCTTTCGGTGAATACTCAAAATAATATGCCTTATAGGCTATACAAAACGTGGAATATTATTATATATGCATATAAATATTCCTAGAGATTTTTCTAAAACAAACAGAATAACCTAAGGTTAATTACTCCTTAAAAATTATCCTATATAATAAGCAACGTATTCACAAGGTTATTATATGTTGTATTAGAACTTTATAACAAACATGATGACGTATAGTCCCCAGCCGGGTCATGAACCCGGCCCACGGGTACTACCCGTATCTGGCCCATCGTAGGTGGGTGGGATAATGTCATTCAGGCTTACGGGCTTGGATGAACAGTGACCGCACACATGTGTGCGGCCCACGGCCCGGTGCGGCCGACATAGGGTTAGACAAAATCACATTCTCTCTAGGAATAGGTTTACCCCAAAAGAGGAGGATATTCACTACTATAATTAGAAGATAACAATCATTCTAATTCTGATAGTTATCCTTTTCTTGGGGCCGAAGTATCAGTGGCAGCCCACTAGGGTTCCACTGCCTATAAAAGGAACCCCCAAGGGTTCCACAAAGGTATTACGCTCTATACTCTAAACTCACATAAACCCTAACCGATTACTTACTCTCACGCCGGAGTCTAATCGTGGGAAACATTCCCATGGTAAGCCTAACGTGTGCTGTTTAGTGTGCAGGATCCCAACCAAACGATTCACTTGGTGCAGAAGCCGGAGCCCAGCCAACCCGAATTAAGCCTAATTCGGGTCTAGCAAGGATCACCCAACTTTTGCATCAACAAGTTGGCGCCATCCGTGGGACCCATTACACTAAGCTAGAACAAAACCTCATTCTGAATTTTCAATGACGAAGGGACATCAGCAAGCCAATCCCAGGAACATGAATCCTGGAAATCGGAAGTCCCAAGGGGAAGGGATACTCATTCCCAACCAATCACCTAGCCGCCTCGCAGGCGGACCTGGTAACCGAGGGGGTTTTCAGCCCCTGGGGGTGACGAGCACGATCTCCATGACACCCCCGCCTACTTCGACCCTGGATAACCCTGACCCAGGGAGTGCGCCCGACCCTCCTAACAAGGAGCCGCGCAGACCATCAGGAGAGGAGGAAGTAGAAGTCCTACCACTCAGCGAGGAGGATCTCACTCAAGTTCTCATGCAGAACTTTGATAGGATCGTCCTGGGAATCGCATCAAGGTTGAATCTGGGGAGGAACCTCCAATCCAGACTCAACTTTGGTGACACCGGACCGATCACTTCTTCCCAAAATCAGAGGAAAAGGAGAGCTCGGCCTCAGGAGCAGAGCACCTTTGAGGAAACCCCTCAACCCCGGAATGTGTTTGAGCGCATAGGAGATCTCCTCATACAGGAACTAATGCAGTCTCGAGAAGGAGAAAAGTCGGATGGCTCACCCGAGCGACCAGATCGAGAGCTGGCCAGAACCGCTCGTCGCCCGAGCGTGTGGGACAGGATGAACACTGGGAAAAGGCTCCTAGTTCGTCCCAAAAGAGTGGTCCCCAACCAAAAGGTGGGGCACCACCTTTGTCCCCGGACCCATCAGGGGAGGATTCAGATGACCATCCGCCTAAGTGTCGCCGACCTAGGCGCACCCCTCCACCACCACCAAACAATGATGAGTATTATGGTGGCCCTTATTATCAAGATGCAGAAGCAGAGGATCTTTCGTGTCCATGGTGTGAACCATGGGATGACCCTAGGCTCACCCGGCCATGGGCGGATCCCAGGGAAGACCCGTTCACCCTCCGGATACGGAACTATTCTGAGGACGCCAAACGTCGCATGTCGGCGTGTGTCAAGACTTATGATGGGACTGGTGATCCGGTTGATCACCTTAAAATATTTGATACGCAGGCTAAAATTGAGCGATGGCCCATGCCTATATGGTGCCAAATGTTCAATTCAACTTTGATCGGAAATGCCCGTGACTGGTTTGAGGCACTCCCTCCACGGAGCATTGATAGTTTCACGGATCTACGCACTGTGTTCGAGAACAATTATACTCAGAGGAAGAAGTATAATAAGGATCCGGTCTCGTTGGCAACTGTCAAACAACGGTCGGGGGAGTCCACAGAAGCCTTCACTGAACGCTTCAATGATGAGTGCACGCGCACTAAAACGATGTCGGAGCTCCTGAAAATCTCTGACTACATGCACGCCATAACAGATAGGGAATTGATCAGGCGCCTCAATGACAAGCGTCCAGAGAGATATGATGACCTAATGGAAAGGGTCAGAAATTTCATAGAAGGATAAACGGCGGTTGCCGCGGCTTACCCATCCAGAGGAAATGGGTACCGGTCAAACGACCAGTCTCGGAGACAGTCGGGCGGTCAAGGCAATCCGAACAGTAGCAAGGGCTCGGACCATAAGAGCCAGAACAAAGGAGGACGGCCGGATGATAAGTTTACCTCCCTTAAGATGTCCTACCGGGAAATCTTGCTGACGGAAGGGGCAAACTTTCCAAGGCCTCCCCCAATGACAACCCCGCAGGAACGTCGGCAAGGAAATCGCTTCTGCGAGTTCTATAATGACAAAGGCCACGGTACAGAGGAGTGTATCCAGCTCAAGAAGCATACTGAGTCGCTGATCAAATCAGGTAAACTCAAACACCTAGTTAAGGATTGGAAGGATGGAAAAGACAACAACAAGAAGTACGATAAGAAGGATCCCCAAAAGGACAAACCTTCGACCATATACATGATCCAATCCAGACAACGCCGCACGAGGCAGAAAGTTGGCCAAAAATATTCACGCGGCAGGGAAATCTCATTCCCTCCCATCACAGCAAGCGATGTGATTGATGCGCCTCTCACTATTGAGATAAGCATTGGAACACACAATGTTCGTCGCATGTATGTGGATGGAGGGTCGTCAGCAGAGGTACTGTATGAACACTGTTTCGTGCAGTTATGCCCAGAAATAAGGAGCCAATTAGTACCGGCCACGTCGCCGCTTACTGGCTTTAGTGGAGACACTATTTGGCCGATAGGGCAACTACATCTGCTTGTTACCATTGGGAATGAGGAACATTCCACTACGGCGTGGATGAACTTCATGGTGATACGCTCACATTCTCCGTACAATGGGATCATAGGCAGACCAGGTATTTTGGCTATACGGGCGGTACCCTCC
Source organism: Glebionis coronaria (assembly GCA_025667525.1). Lineage (NCBI taxonomy): Eukaryota > Viridiplantae > Streptophyta > Magnoliopsida > Asterales > Asteraceae > Glebionis > Glebionis coronaria. The sequence goes on from CM046882.1 coordinate 530,842,845, forward strand.
ACGGCACACGGAATGATCAAATTCCCTGTGGAGGGAGGAATCATCACCATTTACAACACAATCATACCAGCATCCGAATGTCATACCGTGACAGCACCAACTCCACCTGTTCCACCCAAGGATGGATCACCACCTCCCAATTGGAAGGTGGCAATTCATCTTGACTATCTGGAACAGGAGGTATCTATAGGAGGGGCACTCTCGGATAGCGGCAAAAGGGCCATGTGCTCTCTTTTAAGTGCAAAATTAGATATATTCTCATGGGAGCCAAAGCATATGACAGGCATGCCACGTGCGATAGTAGAGCATAAGCTCCAGATCCGCCAAGGGTACCAACCCGTCAAGCAAAAGAAGCGCGGCCAGGCGCCTGAGCGTAGCCAAGTAATATTGGAGGAAGTACGGAAACTAGTTGACGCAGGTATCATGCGCGAGGTATACTACCACGAGTGGTTATCCAATCCAGTCATGGTCAAAAACATGACGGAAGTTGGCACATGTGTGTGGATTTTACGGATCTAAACAAGGCCTGCCCACAGGATTGTTACCCGTTACCGGAAATCGACTGGAAGGTGGAAGCCCTATGTGGGTATCCTTTTAAATTCTTCTTGGACGCATATAAAGGATATCACCAGATCCAGATGGCGGAGGAGGATGCAGAAAAAACGGCGTTCCATACGAGCCAGGGCGTATATTGCTATACGAAAATGCCGTTTGGACTAAAGAACGCCGGTGCTACATATCAACGGCTGGTGGACAAAGCTTTTGAATCACAGATAGGCCGCAACTTGGAAGTCTATATGGATGACTTGGTTATAAAAAGTCACACGGAGGAGGCACTTCTCCGGGATGTCCAAGAGACATTCGACACACTGAGAAGGATTAACATGAAGTTAAATCCAAAGAAATGTACGTTTGGGGCAACGGAGGGAATGTTCCTTGGATATTTGATTGATCCAAACGGCATCAAACCTTGCCCAGAGAAGACGGACGCAGTGATACAACTGCCATCCCCTCAGACACGGAAGGAGGTGGAATCCTTAAATGGGAAACTATCCGGGCTGAATAGGTTCCTGTCTAAATCCGCAGAGAAGTCATTACCCCTGTTTAAGAAACTCAAGAAGTGCATTAGGAAGGGAGACTTCCGGTGGACGAAGGAAGCCGAGGAAGCTTTCGGCCAACTCAAGCAGCATCTCGCATCTCTCCCTATGCTAGTAGCTCCCCGACCAAAGGAGGAACTCATCATGTATCTCTCAGCCACTCATGCCGCAATAAGTGCAGTACTCATGACAGATAGGGAGACAGTGCAAACTCCGGTCTACTTTATAAGTAGAACACTGCAAGGGCCGGAGCTGAATTACTCCTCTATGGAAAAATTGGTGTTAGCACTAGTGTTTGCTACAAAGCGGCTGCGCCGGTACTTTCAGGCGCACCCAATTGTAGTCATTACGGACCAGCCAATCAAACAGGTTATTTCTAGACCGGATGTGGCAGGGAGGCTACAAAAATGGAGCATCTTGTTGGGAGAGCACAATATATCTTATAGGCCAAGGACGACGGTGAAAGGCCAGATCTTGGCAGATTTCCTGATCAAGAAGTCGGATGAGGAAGGACCAATCGTTAAACACGACGAGACTCCAACAGAACCATGGGTGCTATTTACGGACGGATCTTCGTGTATGGATGGCTCCGGAGCTGGTCTCATCCTCACCAATCCGGAAGGAATGGAGTTCACGTACGCCCTCCGTTTTGAGTTCACGGCCACCAACAACGAAGCGGAATATGAAGCATTAATTGCGGGTTTAAAAATCGCCGCTAGAATGGGAGTCCGCAACCTGGAGGCCTACGTGGACTCAAGGCTTGTTGTGAACCATATTCTAGGTGGATATGTGGCTAAGGAGGACAACATGGTCAGATACTTGGAAAAGGTCAAGTCGCTAATTGCGGCTTTCAGCAAATTTTCCATCAAGCAGGTGCCAAGAGGCGAGAACAAGAAGGCAGACGCTCTCAGCAAGATCGCATCCACAAGCTTCGCTCACTTGTCCAAACAAGTCTTGGTGGAAATACTCAAGGAGAAATCTATAACAGAAGGGGAGGTCGCTACCATAGTTGAGGAGGACGAACCTACATGGATGACCCCGATCATCAACTATTTGACTAGTGAGACCCTTCCAGATGAGGAAAAAGCAGCACGGCGCATCAGGAGGAAGTCGCAGCATTTCGAACTTCGAGAAGGCATCCTCTACAAGCGCTCTTTCTTGCAACCGTGGCTGCGGTGTGTTGGACCACGTCAGGCCGCTTACGTAATCAGTGACATACATGAAGGGTTGTGCGGCATGCATGCAGGTCCATGATCCGTGGTAGCTAGAGCCTTACGGACAGGATATTATTGGCCTACCATGCACAGAGACGCGCGCAATATGATTCGCAAGTGTAGTGATTGCCAAGTGCATAGGCCAGTACCGCGGCACCCGCAGCAGGAGCTTACACCTATCACGTCCCCACGGCCATTCTATAAGTGGGGAATCGACATTGCAGGACCGTTTCCTGTAGCTGCGGGGGGAGTTAAATTCTTGATTGTCGTGATGGACTACTTCACACGTTGGATAGAGGCCAAGGCAGTCAAATCTATCATGGTCAAGCAGGTTAAAAAATTTGTTTGGGAACATATTGTGTGCCGTTTTGGCCTACCAGGGGAAATCATCTCGGACAACGGTAAACAGTTCACGGACAATCCATTCAAAGACTGGTGTGCATCATTGAGCATCAAGTGGCGCTTCGCATCTGTTAAGCATCCGCAGACAAATGGCCTCGTGGAACGAGCAAATAGAAGCTTGGGAAATGGCATCAAGGCGCGTTTGGATGAAAGAAGTGCCAAATGGGTCGATGAGTTACCACATGTGCTATGGGCACATAGAACTATGATCAAAACGGCAAACGGAGATACTCCATTTGCATTGGCTTACGATACTGAAGCCGTTATACCAGCAGAAATAGGGATGCCTACCATCCGCACGGCGGAGGTTAATGTCGTCACAAACGACGAGCAGCTGCGAATTAACCTGGATTTGTTAGAAGAAAAAAGGGAGATAGCAGCCATCAATGAGGCTAAGTCCAAGGCTAAAATGAAGGCTTATTATGATGCCAAGGTCAAAGGCGTTTCTTTCCGACCGGGAGATTATGTCTATCGTGCTAACGAGGCAAGCCAGGCGAAGAATACAGGAAAGTTGGGCCCTAAGTGGGAAGGACCGTATGAAGTCACGGAGGCCTTGGGGCGAGGCGCGTAAAAGTTACGTGACATGGATGGCCGCATCCTAGAGCGCACATGGAACATATCCAATCTCAAAAGGTGCTATCTTTGAAAGCCACGGCTTCCGCATGGGTGCTTCGTTGTATGTGGCTTTAATGAAAGACCATGCGGTTTATCTATTTTTCTTATGTTTTGTTTAGTTTCCTTTCTTGTTTTCTAGGACTTGTCGTTATTGTTCAACCAAAACATGTAAACGTTCTAATAAAATGCCGTGGTGCCTAGCTAGCTCCACGGTTTGTTTCGTGCAAATCATTTTTTAGATTTTCTGTTAAGTCATATGAATTTTTTAGTTGTTATTATATGCTATGTTTTATTAGTATGCATTCATTCAAATTACTGTACATGTACTATACGCCTCCAGGCGGGGTAAGAGGATTAAGTGAACCTACTAATTCAACTTGCCGCGTAAAAGGGATGCAACCCCAGCCGCACGGATCATGTATCCTTACTAGACACCTTACTCACAAGACGTTGTGGTAAGCTTCATATGCCGTAGTCACACAGTGCTTCGCATAGTAAAGACGCACGTCGCATGTCTAGTAAATTATAGACTTGTATGTATTTTCCTCCTTTGTGTGTAAGACGTGACATATCATGCAGTATTGGTATACAATATTCCACACAATCAAAATACACAAGTTTCCAAATAGATAACAAAAATGGTCGTGGTTAATCACGGACTTACATACAAAATGCACATATTTTTAGCCGTGTACATGCACGGACGAATAGAAACAGCAAATATTCAGTGGTTACAAACCAGAGTGTCTGAAATGGATCATAAAGTAGGAGCACCCTACATAGGGGGGATAAACTTACCTATCTCCACTTGTTCCTCGACCAAGCACGACAACCACTCACTACGTTCCTTCCGCTTCCGGGCTTGCGCCGCATTCCTCTCCAGCACCACACTTAAAGGTTCTTCATCGAGCACGTTCCTAGTTACATCCTCATAGATGGGGAGCGTCAGGTGGCTGGGCGAAGGAGTGAAGGAAGCACGGGAATGACTCTCATCTTGGGAGAACGCACTAAGACTTAGCCTTTCCATGATTTCCATATTTGATGCATCTTTGGTGGCCTCCAGCTCAGCCAAGAATGGATAATGCAGATCCCGCATCGCGGCCATGGAAGCAGTCATCTTGTTAGCGGCTTCAGGGTTAAAAAAGGCATGTCTGGTGAAGTTCTCCCCTTTCTTGATCAGCTCTACGGCCTCGTCAATTCCCTCATGACGTCCGTGGTCAATGCCATCGGACACAAGATTTGCAAACTGTTGCACAAATTTGGGCGCCTTTAATACCTTAGTGACGGCCATACGTGCTCCATGCCCTACCATCCACCTGCGACCGGCAATAGCCGCTAGTAGTTGAGGGCATAGCACGTCATTGCGCTCGGCGGTGAGGGCATCAATGATCAAATCTTTTTGGGCAAACGCCTCTTTCAGCTCCTGGGTGATAGCCCTCTCTTCAGCAAGTTCCTCTTGTATCTTCTCCATGCTTTGGATTGCCATGTGCGTATCTTCTAGTTTCTTGTTAAGCACGGACACCTGGCTGGAAGAAGACTTGGCAGACGCCTCCGCTGTGGCTACCTATATGAGGTTAATTGTTAGAATATATTTCTTTTAGAAAATGGGTGGTGCAGCACGGATATGTACCTTGGTGGTCGCGGTATCTAGTTTTGACTCAAGGTTGGCCACTTGTTGGTCGTATTCATTCGCGCGGGCCGATTGCTTTTTTATGGTCGCCTCGGCGCTAGCCAGTTGGGATTGGAGGTCTGCAATTTGAGCTTCATTGTCCACAATCATCTTCTCCCTCCGTCCAACCTTCCTCTTAAGAGATTCCACATGCCCAAGTGAGGCTTCAAACCTTACCCTCATCGAGGTGCCCATCGCCATTTGGTGTACTAAGGCACCTTTATACTCATCCGCCAAGTCTGCATGGCTGAGCGCGTTCACCTCTCGCACCAAGCCTGGTGGTATGCAGTTGTTGAGGTACTCCCGGCATTCATCGACGTCCCTCATTCGTGATGCAGTTGTGATATTCCATATAGGGTTGAACGATTGAGATGGGTCGGACGTTGGGAGGTCTTGGGAGGCTGTGGGTGAACCTTCTTCAAAAACAGGGCCGGACTTTGTGGCGGCCGTGTGAAGCATGGGGTTTCTTTCCACTTCTTTTCCTTTTCCCTTCTCCATTTGGGTGTCAGGGGGAGGCGCGGCACCAGTTTGTTCCTCCCTGTGAAGCAAGCATTGGGAAACATATTAAGTGTTGCTTAAAAGGAGAATTTGTCATTCTTACGTGTTGGGATGGAGTCTTACAGGTCATTTCTTGCCAATTCTGATGCGGTTGGGGCAATTTGGGTGACTGGATCGACATGAGCGGCCCGGATTGTCTCGGAAGCCTGGGTGGTGCTCCCAACAGATTGGTACAAGGGGTGGTCTTCTCGAAGTTTCTTGGGAGGGGCGTTGTGTTCGCCAATTTCGACTGAAGCAGCTCTCCTTGCTCGTTTGTTTCTTTTACGGGTATGCCTGGTGACGGGTTGAGCTGTTGCCTCTTCAGTCTCTTCCTCAACTTCTTCTTCCAATTCTTCCTCTTCCTCCTCATTGGTTTGTTGTACTTCTTCATCATCATCACCCATCATGCGGCGAAGGCTGGAGGTGGTTAAATCAATGTTATGTCCCTGCTCTTCCCTATGTGGTGAGGAGGGCCCGGCTCCTCCTTCATTCATCCTGTTATCACCGCCCTCATTGTCTCCTTGCTCTCCCTCGTTCGAATGGGGATCTGGCACGGATTCAAGAGCAACCGTCAGGGGTCGGGTATGCTCAAGAAGGAGTAGTTCATTATCACGGAGGGGTCAGGAGCCCTCCGGTACGAGCTTCGGGTCGCCCTGGCGTAGAAGTCCAAAGAAGTTCATTTCTGCTCACCAAAAACAAAATATGTTAGCCATTTACAAAGTGAGTGAATAAAGTTTTTGTGTACGGATGTTAGCCTACCTTCACCCTGCCTTCTCCAAAACACAGCATATCTGTTGGACGGGCCAAAATAGTTGCGGCTAATCCCTAGCAAACATAGAAATGACTCGGGAAGGTTTCTATGGAACCCGGTCCTATTCAGTTCTAATTCTTGGGAATGTCGGGGGTTATATGTACTAGTGTGCGGCTTGGGGTCGTGGGGTATCCTATGCCTCAGGGTATAATCAGCCGGCCATACTACTGCGTCAATGAAAAAATAGTGGTCATACCAGTTTTTCAGCGAATCCATTGGCTTATTATGAGACTGGGGACTGTTAGGGGATCGTTTCTTAAAGGATACCCAACCATTCACAAGGTTGGGGATGTAAAAAAGCCGGAATAATTCTACGGTAGGGGGGATTCTTCTAGCACGTCAGAGGATCTCGAATTGACTAATCTTACAGGCACCTATACAGTGGAGCTGACTAATATGTACATCATAGTATCCTAACAAATCTACAAGGAAATGGGTGAAGGGAATGCGGTAATTGGCCGCATTAAAAAGGCGAGTGTACAGGCCAATCTTACCCGCCGGTGCCTCAGTTATAAGGTCTCCGGCGCCAGGAAGTGAGGGGTGTAGGTTGGTAGGGATGAAATAGTTTGTACAAAAGTGATTTAGTTGGTCCTGGGTCATTACATTCAGCACGGATCCAATGGTAGGATTGTTTCTGTGAGCCATCACTAAATAAAAATGTAAGGGCGTGGTGTTCTAACCTGCGTATGAAGGGATCCGTGCGAAATTGATTCGAGCTAAGAAGAAAGATTTAATGGCAGAAATGGAGATTATAACTGTGTGTTTCACACAGCCGTATGGGGGGCTTATTTATAGGGTTGCCTCGTGGGTCATGACCTGTTGGATGTGTGATGAGATGGCATTTATACATGATCTCATCGTTCTTTTCGGGCTTTAAATGCATAAAAATGTCATAAAATACCATATATATGCTTGTGTTTGTTTACTTGTGTATTTTAGGTATGGATATCGTGAAAAAGACAAAAGATCACAAGATACAAGGAAAAACGGACACGAGAAACGAAGCCGTACAAAGAACCGGGTCCTAATCATGGAATTCTCAACAAAATACCTTGAAGACTTGAAGACAAACAAGATTGATCCTCATTTATTGAAGAAATGACACTTAAAACCCTTGTATATTCATAATTACAAGTTTGGTCCCTTAAGTTTGTCAAAATTACACAAAAGGTCCCTCAACTTTGAAGAAATGGCAAGATTAGTCCCTCAACAAATCAAAATTGCCAATAATGGTCCCTCATAAAGTCAAAGATACAATGAAGACCTTTGAAGATCAAGAATGTTCAAAATCAGTCCTTGAAATATCTCAAAATGGCAAAAAGAACCCTTGAAAACCCTTTTTAAAAGTTATGTGCCAAAATTGCCAAATATTGAAAGTTGACACAAGCTTAAATGGGCGCTGATGGGTTTTAAAACATAAAAGACAAGAGAAAGGAAGAACAAGGGCTGAACTTGTGCAAATGAAACATTTAAACACGTTTTTGCGCCAAACAACATAACACTCCTACAAAAACGGATCAAACACAAGTACTATTCACCTTTACAGCCCAGATTTTACACCACTTAAATCAAAGGGTAAACTGAAATTACCTTGGCACACGTTTGATTCACCTCACTTTAAACACATCCCAACCTTAAAACCCTTAATCCCACTCACTATGGACCCCACCCCCAATTCCCGTTTAACCAATCACATGACACCTTGGCCTCCAAGTAATCTAACATGGCAAAATCAACAGCATAGACTCTTTGCTTCATATCAAAGCTGAAATGAACGTCTTGGATCACTTTGGACAAGCATATTCCATCAAATCATCTAGAAGAACCAAGGGCATTTTAGAGAATTCAGTTGCTAGGGTTTGTGAATAGTGTAGCCAGGCATTTGCCTATATAAAGACTCCTCAACATGTGAGAGAGCTTTTGTTCCAGTTTTAGGCTATTAATCTTTGTAATTCCTTTTTAAGCTTAATAAAATTTGAATTTCTGAATTTGAAATCTCTTTTTGATTTTGTTAAAAGTTTGGTGTTTGAGTAGCCTAATTCTGAGTTCCATTTGATTGTTTAGACCTTCCTTAACCTTGTGGTTAAGGCACGTCTAGGTTTGAAAGGTTTTCAAGGTTCAAAAGCCTTGAAATCCTAGGTTCTGATTTTGGCTTATTTGTGTGTACTAACCCTTAGCCTTAAGCCTTGAGTTCTTTCAAGCTTGTTGACACCAAGCCTGGGAAGGATTCTAAGCCTTTGGTTGAGTTTGTTTGTTGCTTGTGTTGAAGATATATCATAATCATAGCCTTGTTCTGCTTTGAACATCAGCAGGCTTTGATCATCCTTGTTGAAGTACCTTGGTCTTGTTCTAGTTGTTGAACAAGGTCCAAGGAGCATTGCTGGCCTTCCTAGGATGTTGTGGAAGGCAGGTATAAGCTCTTGTTAAGATTCCCCTAAAAATTTCATGTTTATGACTGTTTTGGATTTTGAGTATTTGTGTTTGTGTTGGTGATTTATGTGTTTGATTGTGTTAGTAGTTGCCTAGTAAGTGTTTTTGATTATTAAAATCAGTAGGTTATTAGAAGAAATCACAAGTTTCTTTGATAAGTGACTGATTAAGGAGTGTTTGGGATTACTGCATAAGTTGGATTTGAGGTTTGTTAAGTGCTTGTGTGTTGTATGCAAGTATTGGTATCTGTTTATTTGGAGTATTTGTGCATCTGTTTGCAGGTTTTGTGGTCTTAAACACATTGATTCATAGATTGGCTATTAAATCTTCATAACTTGGTAAAATTGGCTAGGATTTTGAGGACACCTAGATCTAAGCATAGGTTAAGGGTAACAAGTGCTAAATCATAGCTAATCACACCAGGGTAGAGGGATTTGAGGCTTGAAATTGGATCAAGTGTCAAGTATATCAGCAAAACTTGTTTCTGCATATGTTCATGTTCATCAGTAACTTCTAGTGCTTTGATCTTATTGATTTCTTTGATTCAGTGTTTAATTCTTGTTGCTTTGTGTTTATTGTTAGTTTATATAGCTTGTGTGTTCATCTGGTTAAGTTTGGTTGGCTTATTTGGCTTAAATCTGCTTATTAAGTGTTTAACTGCTTATTTGCATATCTGGTGCTTATCTGGTGACTGTTTGGCTTATTGTGGCTTATTGTGTGGATCATTTTGTGATTTTATTGTTGCTATTGACTCCTTGTGGTTCACTGATCACAAGGGTGCCTTTGTTTCCAATTGAATCAAACCAGAACTCTTAAATAAGCTTGGTCAAATAGTCAAAGCAGTGGGAACTCCTTTCCCCTGCTGGTTGCCACTGATAGTGCATTTTTGGTGTCAGCTTATTAATAAGCTATAATAGCTTATTCCAACCAGCAACAACTTTGTTTTTGTAATAGGTGCTCATAATTTGACCCATTTGTTCATTCTGGAGCATTTGGGTGGTTGACTTTAAGGTTTGACTAGAAAACCAACTTCATTGACTTTTTCATAAGTGCTTATTGGCTTATTCTGGCTTATTTCTTGTGCTTATTGGATTTTTGTTGATTGATATTGCTTATTGAGTCCATTTGAAAGCTTTTGCAAGTTGAATCAGCTTCTGAGGTTGAGTATTTCTCAAAAACGACTATTTTGTCGTTTTGTGAATTTTTACTTTTCTATTTTCTGGCTTATTGAGTGAGCTTATTGGAAATTTCTTTTGACAGATCTCTTAAGCATCCTAAAAGAGGGTTGTGTGTCAAATTAGAGCTTATGGCATTAGCTTATGGCTTAATGGGCTGAAAAGCCCAATAAGAATAAGCTTTGTGTTCATTAAGCTGTGATAAGCACATTTTCAGCTTTTGGGCCTTTAGAGCTTTGTTCTTAGAATTAAATTTTAAGTCAGATAGGGCTTTTCCAAGTCAATTGGGCCAAGTTTGACTTTTTGGGCCCAAAAGCCCATTTGTGTTGACTGATTTTGGATTTGGCCCATTTGAGGGCCCATTAGGGGTAATTTGGTAATTTCACTTTCATTTTCTGATTATTTAGGTTAAAATAAACTAGTTTGCAAGTTTTTAGAATTTTTTATAATTTTTAGATTTTTAATATTATTTTATTATTATTTTAATATTATTTTTCAAATTTCACTTTTTCCAACTTTTTACATTTTTCTTAGGTTAAATACATTAAAATAAGAATTTAGCAACTTTTAGAATAATTTTATCACTTTTAGATTAATTTTTATAATTATTTTAAGTTTTAATAGTTTTTAAATCATTTTAAATAGTTTTATTAGTTTTAAAATTTCTAAAAATAGTTTTTAATCATTTTAGGTCATTTTAGAGGTTTATCAATTGAAAAATCTTTATTTTGGCTTTTTGATAATTTATTTGATTTTTAGGGCTTTAATTAGCATTTAAAAATTGAATATTTAATTATTTAAAAGGTTTGAAAAAGTTTTGATAATTGGTGAACTCTTAGTTTATTATTTTTTATTTTTGGTGAATTTTTGGTAATTTTTAGAATTTATTTTATTTTTGGTGATTTTTTTAGGTTCTACGTCTTAACTTTCTAATAGTGATTTTTGTTTAATTTTTATTTTTACGACTTCGTCATTTTCTCTTCTAATCCCCTTCCAAACCAAATATTAATCTCAAATTTTGTACATCTTAGTCACAGACATATACCTCCTTGGGAAAAGAACTTTCATTAAGGGTCATTAACACTTGATTTTTCCTAAAATCATTTGTTCAATACTTACCGCTTTTACGCCTTTTTCCTAAAAGGTGTATTTTTACCACAATCAATGTGTGACACGTGTCTGTCACTATTCTTGATCGTGTGGTTAGGGGGCAAGTGGCAAGTGAAACGTCAGGTGGGACCCACGGGTCACTTCTGACTCAAACGTTTGCACTACTCAAGGCTCTAACTGTTTGCACTTTTGTCAGTCAACATGTCAGGTGAACAGTTATTAATGTCGGGATATGCGGCTCTTACGTAAGAGTTGTCATTTAATGCTATATTTAATTTGTCTCGGTCGCCATGTGCGGTTGAGGTAATAATGGAATAATTTCCTAAGGCAGGTTGCCATGTGCGGCCAACACAAATTCTTGGACGACTAATCATTCCCTATTTTTTCTTGGTACGTCCAGGGAGCATCTTGGTAGTCTAGAGGTTACGCCTATGGTTGTAACAACTAGACTGGGGGGACATGATGACGTATAGTTCCCAGCCGGGTCATGAACCCGGCCCACGGGTACTACCCGTATCCGGCCCATCGTAGGTGGGTGGGATAATGTCATTCAGGCTTACGGGCTTGGATGAACAGTGACCGCACACATGTGTGCGGCCCACGGCCCGGTGCGGCCGACATAGGGTTAGACAAAATCATATTCTGTCTAGGAATAGGTTTACCCCAAAAGAGGAGGATATTCACTACTATAATTAGAAGATAACAATCATTCTAATTCTGATAGTTATCCTTTCCCTGGGGCCGAAGTATCAGTGGCAGCCCACTAGGGTTCCACTGCCTATAAAAAGAACCCCCAAGGGTTCCACAAAGGTATTACACTCTATACTCTAAACTCACATAAACCCTAACCGATTACTTACTCTCACGCCGGAGTCTAATCGTGGGAAACATTCCCACGGTAATCCTAACGCATGCTGTTTAGTGTGCAGGATCCCAACCAAACGATTCACTTGGTGCAGGAGCCGGAGCCCAGCCAACCCGAATTAAGCCTAATTCGGGTCTAGCAAGGATCACCCAACTTTTGCATCAACAAAACAAACACATTTAAAACTTATAGTAAAAAATGTTTTGTTTTTATCAAAGTAATAGTACCTTAACTTTATATCTAAAAAAAACTTTTGTAAAAAAAATATTTTACTAGATATAACTTAACTTGACAAATGGTATGGGTAAAAATTATTCAAAAGAACCTGACTAGGCTTGGCCCGTAGACAGTGTAAGCCCGAGTGTGTTGGGCTTGGCTTTTTACTCCTCGTCCTTTGCTCCTAATATAAACGGCCCTTTTTGTGTATAGATGAAAAACACACAATGATTCTTTATTAACCGTGACCGTTCCTACTTCTTCGATGATATCGAAGTCTTATTCAATGGTGGTTCTGATCACCACTCGATGTTGTGCCTATATCCAAACTTCTTGTTCTACAATTCGTGTTCGTAGCAACCTATTCCCTCGTACGAATCCTCTATTTTTTGGGTTCGATGTGATTTGGGGATCTTTGCCTCAATTAATTTTGGGGCTTTTGGATATCTGGAAAATCACGTGATGATTTTCAGGCTAGGGATTGATTCAGTGGAATCTACAAACAGGTGTGTTTGTTCCCTTTTGATGATCTTGAATTTTTTTTCTGTCGTTGACTTTTGGGTTTTGAATCTGGGTTTTTTTCTGGGCTAATTGTTCTTCTTCTTTTTCAAATATTGAAACGAAGGAGGAACAAATCTTGCAAAACTGATTCGTGGGTAAAAACCATTTCGTTGCAGGTATGATTATACCTTGGTAGCAAAAGTACGAACCCCTAAATCAAACACTTGACGAATAAATAAATGCGAATGAATTTTGTGTTTGGGTGTTTTGCGAATTCTGGAAAAATGGTTTTTTTTATCAAAACTGGGCAGAAAAAAGACTTGGTATATGATGAAAAACTTTGGTTTGATTTGCCAAAGCTCTGATGCCAATTGTTGGAGAAACAAGCGCTGGATCGATGCGATTCAAATATACCGAAACTAACTTTGTATTAATCGTATAAATTACAAATGTATCATCATCTTTACAAGGAGTAAATCCTAAACTATATATACATGTCGAATGGGTACTTAGACTAAGAGTCACAACGTTTTACAAAAAGTAAACGTTGTGATATTTACTAAATAACCGTTTCTATATGTCTTAAATAACAGCGGGTAGGATTATGCTTAGGCCCATTGGGTCGATCTTGGTATAACCGGATCAGGCCTAATATCTACCAAGCAAACCCCAGTTAAAATTGTGTATGGTCAAAAACCTCCCCTACACCTACCTTATTTTCCAAGTGAAAGTAAGATTGATGGAGTTGAAGAAGCTTGCAGGCTAGAGAAGCAACAATTATGCAGTTGAAGAATAAGTTGATGGTTTCTCAACAAAGAATGAAGTATTATGCAGATCAACGCATTAGTGAAAAAAAAATTTAGTGGGAGATTGGCTACTTAAAGCTTCAGCCTTATAGACAGAAGTTGGCACTTCAGCCAAGTAGCTTATACCTTGAAGTTAGCACCAGATTCTATCATCCATCCTATATTTTATGTATCCTTGTTGAAGAAGCAGTAGGTCCTATTGTTACTGAAGCGATTCTTCCTCCTTGTTGAAGAGGTCCTACGGCTACGTAACTTTTATTTGGTGTATTGGTAATTGTTAAAACTTAAAAGTGCCCACATGGGCTATTTCTGGTGTTGTTACTAATATAAAAGCTGAAGTTATATTCAAACCACTAGCAAAATGATACTATCAACATAAGTAGAGTTTAACTAGATTTCATGAACAACAAAAGGTTTACAAAGCTGTCGATCAGACCTTACGGACCAATTTCACATTTTATATTTTTGTGACTTTGTCAACATCTTGCATCGATCAAAATTATAGTTTTATAAATCCATGGATGAAGATTTAACCAAACTAAAAAGTGATTATTACTCCAGAACTGTCCCATCTAATATTATTAACCATCTACATCGACAACTAATCTGAAACCCAACAAAAATGAAAACAGGGTTTATGCTACTGTTATATTCTAGTGATACACAAGCTCCTAAGTAATGCTTTTTTTACTTGTGGATGGTGTAGACGCCACCCTTATTTACCAAATTCCACAGGTTTGCTTTGGCTTCTTCCAGTGTTTTAATCCCGTCCCAATCTTCAAATACCAACCGTTGTATGTTAAACTGCTAAAAATAGAGGTTCAGGTCATATAACATCTCATAAAGATTTGCATGCATCTGTATGTGGTGTTGGAGATAGTTTTCCGTCTCAAAAGCAAAACCAACATTAATTGTCAATTCAAACGCTAACCTTGAGGTTAAGCTCACCGCCGTTAACAGCAATCTCATCAGGTTGCAGAGCCTCGTATTCCTTGACATTAACCCAAGCAAAGGTGCCAAAACCCCTAACAAAATATATATCTCTGCAGCAAACAAATATACGAAGAACGTTTTAACTATATCAAACTAAAAGAAAATCACTGTATTAAGATTTTACATTAACAAAACAAACCTTATATTCTGCATCCTAAAGTAGTAGAAGTTTCCCCACTATTGTGATGGTGCCTGCTGGTGTTTTGCTATGTACTGCTTATATGCCCATTCCTGAATAGTTACAAAGTTCAAACAAATATATATATCTTGACAGGCAATTTACTTAAAAATGATCCTAAGCAACATTAAAACAAGGTTCCTATGTAATAATGAAGCACCTACTCATCTTCTGAAAGGGGGAAAACATCATCGAAATTGTAGCTCTTGCATTTGACAGACCACTGTAAAACCCGCATGCTTTTACCATGCATGGTACCCTTAGGATCGTACGTACTAGTTAAAACTTTCCTAATATAGCATGATTACAATTACGTGTTAGGAGTTTACGTATTACGTACGTGTTAGAACACGATAAGTATTTACTATGCACGATCACGTAATAATTATTTAACAATAATTAATCACGAACATGCGATCATGAAATCATGAACGTAATTAAAACACGAACTGTTATTAATTACGTATATATATTTATTACGAGCATAATTAAATATAGTAGATCACGGTATTTACGTAACGAGAACAATTAAAACACGAACATAAATAAACACAAACGAGTAACTAAATAACGAGACACGGAAAAAGGTACGGGAACCCCAAGTGGGGTCCCTACCCGCGGCCAAACAAGGACAAATGGGCCAAGCCCATTTGTCAAATTTACTAAAAGGGTTATTTACTTTTTACACTACACAAAAGAACTTTACAGAAGATTTCAAGAAAAACCTAAAACCCTCTTCTTCCTTGTTCTTTGTGCCGGCACCCTAAGAACACCATACAAGGTGATTTTTTGATCTTTGATCTTGAAGATTTGGTGATTGATCGTGGTTGTTCTTCGTTCTCTTGATCCACGAATTCGGTAAAACCTTTTTAAACCTTTTCATTTAATTTAATCTTTTTATTAATTATGAACATGTGATGTTTTTATAAAAACATAATAATTAATCATAGATCTAACATGTTTTGGTGTTAAATTAAATCAAAGGGTTGTTTTTAAGGGGTGTTTGTTTTGGCCGCAGGCTACAACCGAACCCGTAGGGGTTTCGGTTTGCCAAGCCGACCACCACCAAGACCATATGGTCTTGGTTGGTGCGTGTGGGTCCCACGGCAGCAAGGGGAAACACGGGGTACCCCGAGTTGGTTCGGGGTACGGTGTCGATTCATGTTCGGTTCATGTTTTTTTAGCCTAGATCCGGTTCATGGTGTATGTTAGTTTTTTTTATGCTTATGAACTTATGGTAAAATTAAATTAATAAAATGATGAAATTAATTTAATAACATGACTTAGATTATTTAATTATTAATAATCATGAAATTATTTTAACCTATGTATTTATATTTAAGACTTATAATTAATTAATTATTTTAAAACCATGGATATAATTAATTAATTAACATGACTTAGGTTATATTATTAATATATAATAATACATATTTTAAACCAAGTATTTAACTTATTTAATTAAAAACATGTTATACTTTAATTAAATATTATAACCTATAGTTTAATTAATTTACATGAAATAATTATTAAACTATACAATATACCATATGACTTGGAAAATAATCATGAAAAACACTTAGGCTTATATACTTAGCTTATTTAACCAGCTTATTTCTAATTATGGAAACTTTCTATTTTTAGAAACTTAATTAAATAAGGCAGCTAATCTATTTATAGAAACCAGCTATTTTTAGAAACTTATTTATTTCAGGCAGCTAATCTATTTATGGAAACTTATTTAATTAAGGCAGCTAATCTATTTATGGAAACTTTCTATTTTTAGAAACTTATCTATTTTAAGCAGTAAATCTATTTTTGAAAACTTTCTATTTTTGGAAACTTTCTATTTATGAAAACTTTCTATATTTGGAAACTTTCTATTTTTGAAAACTTTCTATTTTCGGTAACTTTCTATTTTTAGAAACTTTCTATTTTTGGAAACTTTCTATTTTTGGAAACTTTCTATTTTTGGAAACTTTCTATTTTAGGAAACCTGCTATTTTTGGAAAGTTACTTATTATTACTCAGTAAGTATAATAACACATGAAATACCAAAAATACTTAATCAGATTAAACAGAATATAAGATTTAACACAATTTAAGGCTTTAAAACAGTAAAACATAGTAAGAACACATAAAATAAGCTAAGACATGGCATAAAACCAACTATGTATTTAGTAAGCAGATACTTATTCATGTACGTATTTATGTAGCACTAGTGATTCGGAAGTAGGATTCTCGCAGTTCGTCTTTCTCGTTCACTGGACATAAGGTACGGATTTCCGTCCTTTCAGTATGGACATTCTTTCCTTATTAGGATTCCCCGTATGCAACCAACTGTTTTCCCGTAGTATAAGTTATGTGTTTGATTGCTTATGTTTAATTAAGATTACCTATAGCCATATACATGCATGACCAGTTTCACCCAGTTATGGAGGTACCATAACCATAACATTAGAGGCACTGATGTTATGACTTCACCACGGCGGAGTGATTGCTCGTGGCGTCCCTTCAGCTTTTGGCCATTTATTTATATTTATCATGTGGGGCGTATGGGTGCATCCTAGTTACATGTATTTATTCAGGATTACATGGTGAATGTGGTGTGTGCCTTGCATCCTTCACAAGGAGCTGATCCCTCCTACCCAAAACCAGTATATTAAATTAGAGGCAGCCCCTCTAATTTGCATGATGAGGTCACCCCTCCAATTATTCATGCACGGTGGATTTTCATGACCTATATTGGCTAATGGTAAAATATGACAAACAATTTTTATAAGATAAACATAAGACTTTCAAACTATAAAAAAAGTTTTATTAAGACTTAACCAGGTTACTCGCGACTTAGTTTTCTTCCACTGCTATTATGTTATATGCTTATCCTATTCATTCTTTATTGTACATCCGTGCACTGAGCGTATTTGCTCAGCCGTTTTCCTTTTCTATGTTCCCAAAACGGCAGGTACTCAGGGACGCTCGTAGACACTAAGAGTACGTGCATATGGACTGGAAGCTGTCTAGCCTTCTTTACATTATGCATTTCCTTCCTTTTGATACTTATGCTTTGGACATTGTTTAGTCCTTTTCCTTTATTATACTATGTTTGTGTGTGATGAGCTTTACTTTTGGACTACCGATGTTTGATTCTGGTATTTTCCTTTTTATGGTCAAGTAATGTTTAGACATTTTACCTTGTATGCTTTGATGACACGCCATAATTACTATGATATTTCCATTTCCAAAATGGGGTGTTACAATTATGGTATCAGAGCCAAGGCTTCGACCTGTAGGCTCTCAAAAATGACCTGTGATTAGTGTGTAGTCACTATGGTCTTCCTAGAACTGACAGTTGTTTTCATGCATTCATCATTTTTAAGCATACATATACATGTCATTGTTGCAGGGTTTTTTACTAAGTAATGGTTGGTACAGGACTGGCACTATTTAGTCGCATGTGTTTTATCGAAACTTTTAGATTTGGGACCGACCCATAGGCGTCCCCTCGCTATGTCTTTGTTTTGGGTGAACTGACCAGAGGCGTTCACTCTCGAGCATACAAAAGTTTTCATAAAACTGCATCATGCATTCATACACAAAATTTTCTTGCATAAAATTTTTCTCGTGAAATTTTAGTATAAATTTTTTTCATGTATATATTTATATTTTATGTTTTGAACTGTTTAATCATATGTTTTATGTTATACTGTCAGATGGTTCTCACACGCGATCAGGAACAGCTCAATGCTGCAATTCAGGCTGCCATGCAAGCCTTGCTTCCTCAATTGAGAAATGACATCCGAGCTGAAGTTCAAGCTGCCAACAATCAGCAGCACAATCAGCCACCTCCTCCTCCTCCTCCAGTGACATGAGCAGTATGGCTGGAGAGATTCAACAAGCTCCGCCCTCGAGCTTTTGAGAAGACAGATAGGCCCAGCGATGCTGAAAGCTGGTTGGCTCACATCGAGAAGATTTTCAACGCTATGGGCTGTGACCCCGCATACAAGGCGAGGTTAGCATGCTATCGGTTCGAAGGCGATGTACTCAACTGGTGGTGATGAGTGGGTTGCTGGTTTGACTTGGGCTTAGTTCAAGGACAGGGTGATGGAGCAGTTCTTTTCCAAGGCTGAGCAGGACAAGCTCAACAGAGAATACCATGGGATCCGTCAGAGAGCTGGGGAGAATAGCAACGAGTTTATGCAGCGCTTTCTTCGCTTGGCTGGTTTCTTTGGTGCGGCAGCAGGTACTCCTGAAGAGCAGGCACATCACTTAAGATGGGCTCTTCGCACATCGGTCGCAAACAATCTAGTGTGTGCTACGTTCAACACTGTAGCACAAGTGGCCGATGCAACACGAAAACTGGAGATGCTGCAGGAGAGGGATGAGTTCGGAGAAGCTGAAAGACCCGACAAGAGGTAAACATTCGTATTCAAGTGGTGAACAATCCGTATACTTTCCATGTGTCAATTAATCATCTCCTTAACTGTATCTTCCAGGCAGAAAACTGGGGACCGGTCTCAGCCGGCTACTCAGCAGCAGCCTCATCAGCCCAAGGGAAACGGTCAGACTAACGACCGTTCTGCTACGGATAGGCGTGGCGGTAATTATAATTACCATAACAACGCTGGGCATTCCAACAACAGCAGGTCCTAATACTTATGAAATTCCTTATGTTTTATGTTGAAACTCATATTTTGACACTTTATCAAACTTCTACCAGGAACCATGGAAACGGTAGGGACCAGAACCAGAGAGGTTCGCAACCTAGCCGTCCAGCTATCACTAGTATTCAATCTTACGATTATCCGCTTCTTCCTTTGTACCCAACTATCATGTCTTATGTAAAATGTTTTATCAGGTCCTCAACCAGCCAGAGCACCTGCTGGAGGATACACTCATCCTCTTTGCTCTACTTGCCACCGTAGGCATCCAGGACCATGTCGCCGTAATACTGATGCGTGCTTCAAGTGTGGTCTTCCTGGCCATATTATGAAGGATTGTCGTAAGGGCGAGATGGAGGGTACATCGGGACATGCTGATACCAAGCCGCCTCCTACTGCCGGGCGTGTCTACACGATATCTCGAGACCAGGCCAACAAGTCTACAGGTACCATTCGGTTATTTCTACTGCTTATGCTAAGAACATTAGGATGCCTCCCTTGCCACTAGAAAATAGGCTTACTATTTCCACGCCTTTGAGGGACTCTGTCTTAATCACCCATGTATACAAGAGTCTTCCCCTAAAATTTGATGATAAGGTTCGACCTGTCGACGCACTTCCGCTGGACATGAATGACTTCGACATGATTTTGAGCATGGATTGGCTATCCAAGTATCATGCTACCATAGACTGCCATTCATATCGAGTTATCTTCGGTGATGTCAATGCATCAGAGTACATTCATAATGGGTTCATACCCGGACGGTCTGTACAAGTCATATCCACCCTGCAAGCACGTGCACTACTGTCACATGGCTGCGAGGGTTATCTAGCTACGGTTCACGACATGGATGCTGAATCTCCATCGATTCAAGATCAACTAATAGTGTCGGAATTCCAAGACGTGTTTCCAGCAGAACTTCTGGGCATACCACCTGCACGATAAGTGGAATTCAGTATCGAGCTGATTCCAGGAGCTGAACCAATCTCCAAGGCTCCTTATCGCATGGCTCTCATAGAGCTGAAGGAGCTGAAGGATCAACTGCAAGAACTTCTTGAACGAAGTTTCATTCGACCAAGCGCATCTCCATGGGGCGCACCGGTTTTGTTTGGTAAGAAGAAGGACGGCAGTATGCGTCTTTGCATAGACTATCGCGAGCTCAACAAGATTACCATTCGAAATAGGTATCCACTGCCACGCATTGATGATATGTTTGACCAACTCCAAGGGGCCAAACACTTCTCCAAGATTGATCTTAGGTCAGGCTATCACCAGCTATGGGTCAAGGAGCAGGATATCGCTAAGACTGCCTTTCGTACTCGTTATGGCCACTACGAGTTTGTAGTTATGCCATTTGGCCTGACAAATGCTCCAGAAGTGTTCATGGATCTGATGAACAGAATCTTCCATGAATTTCTGGACAAATTCGTCATTGTTTTCATCGATGACATCCTAATTTTTTCAAAGTCCAAGGAGGAACACGAAGACCATCTTCGTACAGTACTACAGATTCTTCGCCAGAAGCAGCTGTATGCTAAATTCTCCAAGTGTGAGTTCTGGTTAGACAAGGTGGCATTCTTAGGTCACATTGTATCAGCAAAAGGAATCACTTTGGATCCAGCGAAGGTTGAGGCCATTACTAAGTGGCCAAGGCCGACATCAGCGACGGAAGTCCGTAGTTTCTTAGGCTTAGCTGGCTATTACCGTAGGTTCGTAGAGAACTTTTCCCGCCTAGCACTACCATTGACCAAACTGATGCGGAAAGGGGAGAAATTCGCCTGGACTGAAGATCGAGAGAAGAGCTTTGAAGACCTGAAGCAGAAGCTAGTATTTGCACCTATTCTTACTCTACCATCTGGTACGGGTGGATTTCAAATCTACAGTGATGCATCGGGGAAGGGACTTGGCTGTGTTCTCATGCAACATGGGAAAGTGATCACGTATGCTTCACGGCAGCTTAAGCCTTATGAAGAAAATTACCCCACGCACGATCTGGAACTTGCTGCAGTCGTGTTTGCATTGAAGATATGGAGACACTACTTATATGGAGAATCATGTGACATCTTCACGGACCACAAGAGCTTGAAGTATATCTTCACTCAGCGTGAATTGAACATGAGGCAGAGGAGATGGTTAGAGTTGTTGAAGGATTATGATATTAATCTACAGTATCATCCCGGAAAGGCAAATGTAATAGCAGAAGCTCTTAGCAGGAAGTCCGGAATGATCAACGGCATTAAAATTGAAGAGGAAATCATTAGAGACTTGGAGCGACTAGACATCAATATCATGATACGTGGACAGCACGGTTACTGGGCTAATCTTATAGTAGAACCCGAGTTACTATCTAAGATCAAGGAAGCTCAGAAGGATGACGGAGAAATCTGGGCGATAGTACAGATTTTGGAGAAGCAGACAGAATTCAGAGTAGATGCAGATGGTATCGTATGGCAGGGCACTAGACTTTGTGTTCCTGATGACCAAGAACTCCGGGAAGCTTTGTTAGCTGAAGCTCATAGCTCCCCATTCTCGATACATCCTGGTTCGACTAAGATGTACCATGGCATCAAGCAGTACTTTTGGTGGAGTGGTATGAAACAGGATGTGGCCACTTACGTCTCCAAATGTCTTACCTGCCAGCAAGTTAAGATCGAGCATCAGCGATCTGGCGGTCTCCTTTAACCGTTAGATATTCCAGAGTGGAAGTGGGACAAAATCACCATGGATTTTGTTACCGGTCTTCCGCCTACCAAAAGGAAGCACGATGCAATTTGGGTTATCGTTGATCGACTTACCAAATCAGCTCATTTCTTACCGATCTGCAAGGAAGATCCGGTAAGTAAACTTGCAGATACGTATAGACGAGAGATCCTGTGACTCCACGGTGCACCATCCAGCATCGTCTCAGACCGAGATCCTCGATTCACTTCGCGCTTTTGGAAAAGTCTGCAGAAAGCTTGGGGCACACAACTTAAGCTTGGTACGGCTTTTCATCCTCAAACGGACGGACAGTCGGAGCGCACCATTCAGACATTGGAAGATATGTTGAGGTCATGTGCGTTGGAATGGACGGGTGATTGGGACGAATACATCTGTTTGGTGGAGTTTGCATACAACAACAGCTGGCACGCAAGCATCAAATGTGCTCCATTTGAGATGTTGTATGGCAGAAAGTGTCGCGCCCCAATCTGCTGGGATCAGGTTGGAGAGCGAACACTCGAAGGACCAGAAATCATAGAGATGACAAATGAGAAGATCGTAGTAGCTAAGCAGAAGATTCAGGAGGTACGGTCACGTCAGAAGAGTTACGCCGATAAGCATCGTAGGGATGTACACTTTAACATAGGAGATCATGTCTTCCTTAAGGTTTCGCCGGCACGTGGTGTTAGACGCTTCAGGATTAAAGGGAAGCTCAGTCCTCGTTTCATCGGACCGTTTGATATCATTGAACGAGTCAGTGAAGTATCTTACCGATTGGCGTTACCTCTGCAACTTTCGCATGTGCACAACGTGTTTCATGTGTCCTTACTCAGAGGGTACCAGTATCATCCCCTTCACATGGTTCAGTATCCACTGGAACAGATACGTGAAGATCTCACTTTTATAGAAGAACCCGAACGTGTTCTTGACAGACAAGAACGAGTCATGAGAAAGAAGACGATTCCATTCGCCAAAATTCTATGGAGGGATCATTTTGAGCGGGAAGCCACTTGGGAAACGGAGGAGTCTATCCGGGCTTCTTACCCTCATTTCATATTTTGAATTCGGGTATGTTCTTCTTTTCCAGTTTACTTTATCTATAATTCGGGGACGAGTTATTCTTTTTAAGGGGGAAGAGTTGTAAAACCCGCATGCTTTTACCATGCATAGTACCCTTAGGATCGTACGTACTAGTTAAAACTTTCCTAATATAGCATGATTACAATTACGTGTTAGGAGTTTACGTATTACGTACGTGTTAGAACGCGATAAGTATTTACTATGCACGATCACGTAATAATTATTTAACAATAATTAATCACGAACATGCGATCATGAAATCATGAACGTAATTAAAACACGAACTATTATTAATTACGTATATATATTTATTACGAGCATAATTAAATATAGTAGATCACGATATTTACGTAACGAACAATTAAAACACGAACATAAATAAACACAAACGAGTAACTAAATAACGAGACGTGGAAAAAGGTACGGGAACCCCAAGTGGGGTCCCTACCCGCGGCCAAACAAGGACAAATGGGCCAAGCCCATTTGTCAAATTTACTAAAAGGGTTATTTACTTTTTACACTACACAAAATAACTTTACAGAAGATTTCAAGAAAAACCTAAAACCCTCTTCTTCCTTGTTCTTTGTGCCGCCACCCTAAGAACACCATAAAAGGTGATTTTTTGATCTTTGATCTTGAAGATTTGGTGATTGATCGTGGTTGTTCTTCGTTCTCTTGATCCACGAATTCGGTAAAACCTTTTTAAACTTTTTCTATTAATTTAATCTTTTTATTAATTATGAACATGTGATGTTTTTATAAAAACATAATAATTAATCATAGATCTAACATGTTTTGGTGTTAAATTAAATCAACGGGTTGTTTTTAAGGGGTGTTTGTTTTGGCCGCAGGCTGCAACCGAACCCGTAGGGGTTTTGGTTTGCCAAGTCGACCACCACCAAGACCATATGGTCTTGGTTGGTGCGTGTGGGTCCCACGGCAACAAGGGGAAACGTGGGGTACCCCGAGTTGGTTCGGGGTACGGTGTGGATTCATGTCTGGTTCATGTTTTTTAGCCTAGATCCGGTTCATGGTGTATGTTAGTTTTTTTTATGTTTATGAACTTATGGTAAAATTAAATTAATAAAATGATGAAATTAATTTAATAACATGACTTAGGTTATTTTAATAATCATGAAATTATTTTAACCTAAGTATTTATATTTAAGACTTATAATTAATTAATTATTTTAAAACCATGGATATAATTAATTAATTAACATGACTTAGGTTATATTATTAATATATAATAATACATATTTTAACCTAAGTATTTAACTTATTTAATTAAAAACATGTTATACTTTAATTATATATTATAACCTATAGTTTAATTAAATTACATGAAATAATTATTAAACTATACAATATACCATATGACTTAGAAAATAATCATGAAAAACACTTAGGCTTATATACTTAGCTTATTTAACCAGCTTATTTCTAATTATGGAAACTTTCTATTTTTAGAAACTTAATTAAATAAGGCAGCTAATCTATTTATGGAAACCAGCTATTTTTAGAAACTTATTTATTTTAGGCAGCTAATCTATTTATGGAAACTTATTTAATTAAGGC
The DNA here is from genome assembly GCA_025667525.1 of Glebionis coronaria. Classification (NCBI taxonomy): domain Eukaryota; kingdom Viridiplantae; phylum Streptophyta; class Magnoliopsida; order Asterales; family Asteraceae; genus Glebionis; species Glebionis coronaria. The sequence goes on from CM046882.1 coordinate 530,867,483, forward strand.
AGCTAATCTATTTATGGAAACTTTCTTTTTTTAGAAACTTATCTATTTTAACCAGTAAATCTGTTTTTGGAAACTTTCTATTTTTGGAAACTTTCTATTTTTGGAAACTTTCTATTTTTGGTAACTTTCTATTTTACGAAACTTTCTTTTTTTGGAAACTTTCTATTTTTGGAAACTTTCTGTTTTTGGAAACTTTCTATTTTAGGAAACCTGCTATTTTTGGAAAGTTACTTATTATTACTCAGTAAGTATAATAACACATGAAATACCAAAAATACTTAATCAGATTAAACAGAATATAAGATTTAACACAGTTTAAGGCTTTAAAACAGTAAAACATAGTAAGAACACATAAAATAAGCTAAGACATGACATAAAACCAGCTATGTATTTAGTAAGCAGATACTTATTCATGTATGTATTTATGTAGCACTAGTGATTCAGAAGTAGGATTCTCGCAGTTCGTCTTTCTCGTTCACTGGATATAAGGTACGGATTCCCGTCCTTTCAGTATGGACATTCTTTCCTTATTAGGATTCCCCGTATGCAGCCAACTGTTTTCCCGTAGTATAAGTTATGTGTTTGATTGCTTATGTTTAATTAAGATTACCTATAGCCATATACATGCATGACCAGTTTCACCTAGTTATGGAGGTACTATAACCATAACATTAGAGACACCGATGTTACGAATTCACCACGGCGGAGTGATTGCTCGTGGCGTCCCTTCAGCTTTTGGCCATTTATTTATATTTATCATGTGGGGCGTATGGGTGCATCCTAGTTACATGTATTTATTCAGGATTACATGGTGAATGTGGTGTGTGCCTTGCATCCTTCACAAGGAGTTGATCCCTCCTACCCAAAACCAGTATATTAAATTAGAGGCAGCCCCTCTAATTTGCATGATGAGGTCACCCCTCCAATTATTCATGCACGGTGGATTTTCATGACCTATATTGGCTAATGGTAAAATATGACAAACAGTTTTTATAAGATAAACATAAGACTTTCAAACTATAAAACCAGTTTTATTAAGACTTAACCAGGTTACTCGGGACTTAGTTATCTTCCGCTGTTATTATGTTATATGCTTATCCTATTCATGCTTTATTGTACATCCGTGTACTGAGCATATTTGCTCAACCGTTTTCCTTTTCTATGTTCCCAAAACGGCAGGTACTCAGGGACGATCGTAGACACTAAGAGTACGTGCATATGGACTGGAAGCTGTCTAGCCTTCTTTACATTATGCATTTCCTTTCTTTTGATACTTATGCTTTGGACATTGTTTAGTTATTTTCCTTTATTATACTATGTTTGTGTGTGATGAGCTTTACTTTTGGACTACCGATGTTTGATTCCGGTATTTTCCTTTTTATGGTCAAGTAATGTTTAGACATTTTACCTTGTATGCGTTGATGACACGCCATAATTACTGTGATATTTCCATTTCCAAAATGGGGTGTTACACCACTCCATCTATGAATCTAAAGAGAGAGTGGTCATTAAGAATAGTTATATATGCACAAAACGTGAGCTTAGAGTGTATTAGTGGATGCCTGCATCAAAATATACTAACCTGAACGACTAGTGTATACCTTGGATTAGCTAATAGGTTATGTGTGTGTATACCTAACTATGAAAATGAGAAAATTGGATATGGAAGACAATATGAAAAGATAAGTCAAAATTTTAAAGATCTTGTAAGCTAAAATACTCTAAAAGAACAAGTAATATTAAAAAATAGTGGACACAAGTGGATCGTGTGCGTTCTTCTAAACTTATCATCAACAAGAATAGTTGATCGCTTATATAAAGTTCTTACAGTGAAATAAGCAGCTTCATAGATTCATATGAAATTAAACGGATTCTGATAAACACTCTAGGACTTGTTCCAAATGTTTATTAAGCTTATGAGCCGTTTTAAATTAGCAATCCTAAGAGATATCTATATTTACGGTGGGTGTAGGTCAATCCTTTTATTTACTAAACCACGTAAACTGTTAGGTGATGGTTATCTTCCTTGCACTTTGTCACAAACACAAGTGGTGAGTTATATACTGTAAGCGTAATTAAAATGGCATGGACTGGATGTATGAATTGACGCTTTAAGTGGATGTTTTGGCTGTATTTTGATAATGTTTATATATTATGTAGGGTGCTTCAAGTAAGGTTTATAGAAAAGAGGAATTGAATACAGATGCACCTGAATTAGGACACAGATGAGGCACTAGGGCTGACTTATTTTGGACCCTAATATCGGGGGGAGTGTAGTGTTAGATAGCATATTATCACATTAAATGTATGGTTGTATCAATAGCTGTGTGATTGGATATTGATTAGCAAATTGATGTAATGATTTGTATCCTAGTTGGGCTTAAAGCCTTTATGTTTCCCCTGATATCTTCTTTCGAATATTTAATTCTATGGCTATGTTTGGCAAAACTAGCTATAAACTGTAAGCTATTAACTGTAACATGTAAGCTGTTAACTGTAAGCTGTAACTTGTTTGCTAAAAAGCTGTTAACTTTAATGAAAGTGTTTGGTATATTGGCTGTTAACTGTAAAGGTAAGATGTAAAGTGACTTAAAAGGACATCATTTAATAAATTATAATATGGTTGGAGGTTATATCAGTAATTTACAGTTTTAACAGCTCTTAATAATCTAAAAAGCTGTATGAAACAACTTTTTATTTAAGAGCTATTTGGTTAAAATAAAAAGCTAACAACTCTAAAAAATGTTAGGCCAAACAAAGCAATTAGATTATTATTTTTAACAAAAAAGCTAACAGTTCTATAAATCTTTAGAAAAGTTCTTACCAAACGGACCCTATATATGATTTAAGGCTAGGTTTGCTCACTTGTGTACTGTTATGTCTCGGATGCACCAACGAAATGAAGGATACCCATTTGGTTCACTGGTAGATTTTGCACCAGATTCAATGGGACGTAAGTTAACATTTCATTTCAGATTTAGAGAAATATTTATTACTTTCACCATAAATACTAAACTAAGCATATACTTCTCATTCATCCAAATTAATCATTTCATTTGCATATTATTTTATTTTAAAATAATCATATGGTCTTTTCCTTCCAAACTGCTTAGCAAGCAAAAAAGTGTGTTAGCTTATATAAAATTTAAAACGTCAATAAGCTCAATCTCTGTGTGGCTTATGAGCTTATATCTTAAACTTATGAGCCCAACTATGCAAACACCCCCTAAGTTATAAGCCTAACTTTTTTCATTGGCTTTTCAATATTACATAAACTCATAAGCCCAACTATGCAAACACCCCCTAAATCAGAGGTAGAAAAATGAATGGATCGGACGGGTTTGGGTAAGGGGTCAAATGGACCATGGAAAAAACGGGCGTGGACCAAACGGACCCAGACCAAATGGACAAACAAAAAAATATAAACGTGATTACAAAATTTTAAATCTGTTGAAGTCTAAACGAATAAAAAAAGAAAAACAAAACAAAGTTGAAAGACCAAAATACGAGTATACGATAAAATATTGAAATACAATAACCATTTCATCCACTTATTAATCTCATCCATTTGGACCGTTTCAAAATATATATGTTGTTCAAACACACCCATCACTTTTAAAAAATGACCCATTCTACCAATATCTATTCAAATGGGCACAAATTGACGATATTAACCTAAATACATTATAAGTCTTGTAAGTTTACATCATGGGTGTGTTTGTTGAAATGAGTGGTACGAACCAAACTCATAATTGCTTAAAAAAGTAATATTCAAGAACAATGGAAAAAAAAGTACAAGACCAGAGCTTTTAAAGAATCTTAAGTCGACTCTAATAAATACCATCCCTAAATTAATGACTCCTATCTCTATGTATACTAGACTGACTTGCTAAACAAGTAATAACTATAAATAAATAGCATAATTAATAAATAACAGCCTTACCCTCCAGAATAGTTATATGCCCAACGCCCTTTAAGTTTGCTTATTGCGCCTTTTGTAAACTTTGTCCCACATTTTATCAATACCCTCATCTTGAAGAACGACCTTTTCCTCAAGGTGAATGTCTGGAAACTGCTGGTGAAAATTTTCAAGTGGTTCCCAGGTTGCTTCATAACCAGGCAAATCTTTCCAATGCACAAGCACAAATTGATTTCCTTTGTTGTCCTTCTAAACTCCCAAGATTTCCGCAAGCTGTATTATTATCTCCATTCCTTCGGTTAACCCATTTGGTAATGTTGATTCGGGAATGTAGTCGCCAATCACTTTTTTAAGTTGAGACACATGAAATACATTATGTATTTTAGACGACTTAGGTAACTTTAGTTTATAAGCTACCTCTCCAATCTTCTCAACTACTTTAAACTGTAATAACCCAAACTTAACGTCATTATTTTATCCTAGCTATGTAACTGATTTTGAAATATTAAGTAATGGTAAGTATTGTATTGTTTGACGGTTTAAGTTGAAACCGGTAATATGTGATTTTATTTTAATGTTGTGACGATTGAAGAGAGATGATAGTGATCGCGATGCCAATGGATGCCCAAATATTATATTTTAGTATCAATTATTTCGATATTTGAGATTTATGAAATTTTTATTTCATTACGTATTAAGTCGAGTAGGAACCTTAATATTTCATTTTGTGTGCGTTTAATCATTAAAAATGCATTTTTATTGAACGAGATTTTATTTTATTGAAGCCGGGACGAAACCGACTCCCCTAAATTTTTAAAAACCGACTAGGTATCATTTCTCGCTCTTTAAAAGTAACTTTGCAACAAAGGCCAAAAGATAGCTACTATTGCACTTTCTACCCTCCCCCACTACATATAAGCTTCAACTAACACACACACTTTCATTTTTCACTTCAAAAAAATGTGTGTCTCCCCTCTTTCCTCTCTCTAGGTCACGACAACACCACTACCACCATGATCCACCACCAAACTTGATTTTTGAAGAAATATAATCAAAGTCCCACCTCTAAAATCATATTGTAAGTGTTTATCCATAAAAATTTTTAACATGCAACACATTTATTTTTCAATATTTATTTTTGGATGAACGATGTAATTTGTGTTGGGAATAAAATGTAGCCAGTCCACTTGACCGCTGACAAGAGGAAAACAAGCGTTGATAGGAAGAAAACAAACGCTGACAGATCAAGCTTTGACAGGAAGAAGTCAAGCGTTGATAGGTTGAATACAAGTACTGATAGAAAGATGTAGTCTACGCGTATTATGTTTCTAGTGTGTTTCTAGTAAAGATAAGTTCAACATTGTATTTTCTATAATTATATTTACCTAGAATAGTTGATACGTAGACTCTTGTACAAGGCTTCTTATGTCTATAAAAGAAGACCTTTAGGTTAAGTTTCATAATAAGTTTTCATACGTTAAACACTTTCATTGTAAGCAAGTTCGTTATTATCAATCAAGTGATAGTTTGTTTTACATCTTTGTGTGTTCTTGTTTAAGTGTTAATTCCGCATAACACTTAGATTACTTTATACATAAACAAAGTTTCTCTACGTGTATAACTTGATCTAATCTCGTATACACAAGCTTAATCGATCTAAGTTTGGGATCAACAAGTGGTATCAGAGCTTGTTGAGAAACTTTTGATCTTAAAGAACACAAGAACCCTAAAATCTCCAAAACCCTAATTTTCACAAAACCCTAAAAACAACATGTCCACTCCAGAAGCAACCTCCTCCTCCTAAAACCACAACATCAAGATTCCCATGCTTGATGCAAACAACTTTGAGCTGTGGAAGTTCAACTTTGAGCAATATCTAGGGATCTATGACTATACTCTCTGGGAGATTATTGAATATGGAAACACATTTAATAAAGCTGAAAAGATTGCTAATGCCATTGCTACAAGATCAGCTGTTCAAGGATGTTCAGAAGAAGATAAGAAAGAAAAACCTGATGATGGTAGAGCTGTGTCTGCTGAAGACATAGCAAAGAAAAGGGTTGATATGAAAACCCTAAACATTCTTAAACTCTCCTTAGGACAAGAAAATCAGCACAAATACAGAGGTTATGAGTCTGCAAAAGACCTTTGGGCAGCCCTTAAAGTTGCATATGGTGGTAATGTTGATACTAAGGAAGAGAAGAAGTAGAAACTCATGCATGAGTATGCTGTTTTTAAGGCTCAACCTAATGAGAAGCTTAGCAGTGTGAGAAGCAGACTGCTTGACATTACAAGCAAGCTGTCCTTCATGGGGACACAAGTTGGCGATGTTGACATTATTGCCACTTTTCTTAAAAGCCTTGGTGATGCGTGGAAGATTGAGGCAAGATCTATACTTGCCAATAACACTCACAAAAGTTCTACTTTTGATGATATCTACAACAAACTGAGGCTGTTGGAGAATGAAACTCTTTTGGAGCATGGAAGTAAGTCTACCAATAGTAACATGGCCTTCTTCTCACATAGTGAAGGTCAATTTGATCAGAAGGACTCATACATGCACCCAGTTACTGGATCAACATGTGTCAACGTTGGATCATGTCCTGTCAACGCCACACATTCAGACGCTGACACATACAAAATTGACTCACCAAGAGTTAAGCCTGCTGGTTTGGATCTGGATACTGTGTGTGCTTACATTGCTTCTTTTCCCAATGGTTCAGTGATTACATATGAGGACCTTGAGCAAATAAGTGATGAGCACTTGGAGGAGATGGATATAAAGTGGAACATGGCTCTTGCTAGTATAAGAGCAAACAGGTGGAATAGAAGGTTTAAGAAGAAGATGACCTTTAATGCCAAGGATACTGCTGGATTTGATAAATCTAAGGTTGAGTGCTACAATTTGCATCGTATGGGGCACTTTATGAGGGAATGCAGATCTCCAAGAAGATCTGATGCTGGAAAACCCTCAAGCCAAATTGTTAAGGCTCAAGATCCTAAGGCCATGGTGGTAGTTGATGACGTATAGTCCCCAGCCGGGTCATGAACCCGGCCCATGGGTACTACCCGTATCCGGCCTATGACAGATGGGTGGAATAATGTCATTCAGGCTTATGGGCTTGGATGAATAGTAACCGCACACATGTGTGCGGCCCACGGCCCGATGCGGCCGATATGACCGACATAGGGTTAGACAGAATAATATTCTGTCTAGGAATATCTTTATCCCAATAGGAGAGGATATTCACTACCAAAATTAGAAGATAACAATCATTCTAAATCTGGTGGTTATCTCTTCCTTGGGGCCGAAGCATCAGTGAAAGCCCATCAGGGTTTCACTGCCTATAAAAGGAACCCCCAAGGGTTCCACAAAGGTATTACGATTCACACTCTAAACTCATATAAACCCTAAATCGATTACTTACTCTCACGCCGGAGTCTAATCGTGGGAAACATTCCCACGGTAAGCCTAACGCGTGTTGTTTAGTGTGCAGGATCCCAACCAAACGATTCACTTGGTGCAGGAGCCAGAACCCAGCCAACCCGAATTGAGCCTAATTCGGGTCTAGCAAGGATCAACCAACTTTTGCATCAACAAGTTGGCGCCATCCGTGGGACCATAACACTAAGCTAGAACAAAACTTCATCTCGAATTTCCAATGACGAAGGGGCATCCGCAAGCTAACCCCAGGAATGTGAATCCCGGGAACCAGAAGTCCCAAGGGGAGGGGATCCTCATCCCCAACCAATCACCTAGCCGCCTCGCAGGCGGGTCTGGTAACCGTAGCAGTTTTCAGCCTTTGGGGGTGACAAGCACGATCTCCGTCACACCCCCACCTACCTCGACCCTGGACAACCCAGATCCAGGGAGCGCGCCAAACCCTCCTAACAAGGAACCACGCAGACCCTCGACGGAGGAAGAAGTAGAAGTCCTACCACTCAGTGAGGAGGATCTTACTCGAGTTCTCACGCAGAACTTTGAAAGGATTGTCCTGGGGATCGCATCAAGGTTAAATCTGGGGAGGGACCTCCAATCCAGACTCAACTTTGGTGACACCGGACCAGTCATCTCCTCCCAAAATCAGAGGAAAAGGAAAGCTCGGCCTCAGGAGCAGGGTACCTTTGAGGAGACTCCTCAACCCCGGAATGTGTTTGAGCGCATAGGAGATCGCATCATGCAGGAACTGATGCAGTCACGAGAGGGAGAAAGGCCGGATGGCTCACCCGAACGACCAGATCGAGAGCTGGCCAGAACCGCACGCCACCCGAGTGTGTGGGACAGGATGAACACTGGGAAAAAGCCTCCCGGTTCATCCCAAAAAAGTGGTCCCTATTCAAGAGATGGGGCACCACCATCCACGGACCCGTCCGGAGAGGACTCAGACGACCATCCGCCCAAGTGTCGTCGGCCTAAGCGCACCCCTCCACCACCACCAAACAATGATGAGTATTATGGTGGCCCTTACTACCGAGATACGGAAACGGAGGATCTTTCCCGTCCATGGTGCGAACCATGTGATGACCCTAGGCTTACTCGGCCATGGGCGGATCCCAGGGAAGATCCATTCACCCTTCGCATACGGAACTATTCTGAGGACACCAAAAGTCGCATGCCGGCGTGTATCAAGACTTATGATGGATCCGGTGATCCGGTGGACCACCTTAAAATATTCGATACGCAGGCTAAAATTGAGCGATGGCCCATGCCTATATGGTGCCAAATGTTCAATTCGACCTTGATTGGAAATGCCCGTGACTGGTTTGAGGCACTCCCAACGCGGAGCATTGATAGTTTCACGGAACTACGCACTGCATTTGAGAATAATTACACTCAACGGAACAAGTATAATAGGGACCCAGTTTCATTGGCAACTGTCAAGCAACGGCCGGGGGAATCCACAGAAGCCTTCACTGAACGCTTCAATGATGAGTGCACGCGCACAAGAACCATTTCGGAGATCCTGAAGATCTCTGACTATATGCACGCCATAACAGACAGAGAACTGATCAGGCGCCTCAATGACAAGCGTCCAGAGAAATATGATGACCTCATGGAAAGGGTCAGAAATTTCATAGAAGGAGAAACAGCCGTTGCCGGGGCCTACCCATCCTGAGGAAATGGGTATCGGTCTAATGATCAGTCCCGGAGACAGTCAGGTGGTCAAGGCAATCAGAACAATAACAAGAGCTCAGACTATAAGAGCCAAAGCAAAGGAGGACGTCAGGACGATAAGTTCACTCCCCTAAAAATGTCCTACAGGGAGATTTTGCTAACGGAAGGGGCGAACTTCCCAAGGCCTCCCCCAATGACCACTCCCCCGGAACGTCGGTAAGGAATTCGCTTTTGCGAGTTCCATAATGACAAAGGCCACGGTACGGAAGAATGTATCCACCTCAAGAAGCATATCGAGTCACTGATCAAATCAGGTAAACTCAAGCACCTAGTTAAGGATTGGAAGGATGGAAAAGACAACAACAAGAAGTATGATAAGAAGGATCCCCAAAAGGACAAACCTTTAACCATATACATGATCCAATCCAGACAGCGTCGCACGAGGCAGAAAATTGGCCAAAAATTTTCACGCGGCAGGGAAATCTCATTCCCCCCCATCACAGCAAGCGATGTGATGGATGCGCCTCTCACTATTGAGATAAGCATTGGAACACATAATGTTCGTCGCATGTATGTGGATGGAGGATCGTCAGCAGAGGTACTGTATGAACATTGTTTCATGCAGCTATGCCCAGAAATAAGAAGCCAGTTAGTACCGGCCACAGCGCCTCTTACTGGCTTTAGTGGAGACACTATCTGGCCGATAGGACAATTGCGTCTGCTTGTAACCATTGGGAATGAGGAACATTCCACTACGGCGTGGATGAACTTCATGGTGATACGCTCACACTCTCCGTATAATGGGATCATAGGTAGACCAGGCATTTTGGCTATACGGGCAGTACCTTCTACGGCACACGGAATGATCAAATTCCCCGTTGAGGGGGGCATTGTTACCATTTACAACACAGTCGTACCAGCATCCGAGTGTCACACCGTGACAACACAGCTCCACCTGTTCCACCCAAGGATGGGTCACCACTGCCCAATTGGAAGGTAGCCATTCACCCTGACTATCCGGAACAGGAGGTATCCATAGGAGGGGCGCTCTCGGATAGCGGCAAGAGGGCCATGTGCTCTCTTTTAAGTGCAAACCTAGATATATTCACATGGGAGCCAAAGCATATGACAGGCGTGCCACGTGCGATAGCAGAGCATAAGCTCCAAATCCGCCAAGGGTACCAACCCATCAAGCAAAAGAAGCGCGGCCAGGCGCCTGAGCGCAGCCAAGTGATATTGGAAGAAGTGCGGAAACTAGTGGATGCAGGCATCATGCGCGAGGTATACTACCACGAGTGGTTATCCAATCCGGTCATGGTCAAGAAGCATGACGGAAGTTGGCGCATGTGTGTGGATTTCACGGATCTAAACAAATCCTGCCCACAGGACTGTTACCCGTTACCAGAAATCGACTGGAAGGTGGAGTCCTTATGTGGGTATCCTTTTAAATGCTTCTTGGACGCATATAAAGGATATCACCAAATCCAGATGGCGGAGGAGGATGCAGAAAAAACGGCGTTCCATACGAGCCAGGGCGTATATTGCTATACGAATATGCCGTTTGGACTGAAGAACGCCGGTGCTACCTATCAGCGGTTGGTGGACAAAGCTTTCGAATCGCAGATAGGCCGCAACTTGGAAGTCTATGTTGATGACTTGGTGATAAAAAGTCACACAGAGGAGGCACTTCTCCGGGATGTCCAAGAGACATTCGACACGCTGAGAAGGATTAACATGAAGTTAAACCCAAAGAAATGTACGTTTGGAGCAACAGAGGGAATGTTCCTTGGATATTTGATCGATCCAAACGGCATCAAACCTTGCCCAGAGAAGACGGACGCAGTAATACAACTGCCGTCCCCCCAGACACGGAAGGAGGTGCAATCCTTAAATGGGAAGCTAGCCGGGCTGAATAGGTTCCTATCTAAATCCGCAGAGAAGTCATTACCACTATTTAAGACGCTCAAGAAGTGCATTAGAAAGGGGGACTTTCGATGGACGAAGGAGGCCGAGGAAGCCTTCGGCCAACTCAAGCAGCATCTTGCATCCCTTCCTATGCTAGTAGCTCCCCGGCCAAAGGAGGAACTCATTATGTATCTCTCAGCTACTCATGGCCCAATAAGCGCGGTACTTATGACGGATAGAGATAACGTACAAACTCCGGTCTACTTTATAAGTAGAACACTACAAGGGCCGGAATTGAATTATTCCTCCATGGAAAAATTGGTGTTAGCACTAGTGTTTGCTACAAAGCGGTTGCGCCGGTACTTTCAGGCGCATCCAATTGTATTCATTACAGATCAGCCAATCAAGCAGGTTATTTCTAGACCGGACGTGGCAGGGAGGCTACAGAAATGGAGCATCCTATTGGGGGAGCACAATATATCTTACAGACCAAGGACGGCTGTAAAAGGCCAGATCTTGGCAGATTTCCTGATTGAGAAGCCGGACGAGGAAGGACCAATCATCAAGCAAGACGAGATCCCAACGGAATCGTGGGTGTTATTCACGGACGGATCCTCGTGTACGGACGGGTCAGGAGCAGGTCTCATCCTCACAAACCCAGAAGGAATGGAATTCACGTACGCCCTCCGATTCGAGTTCACGGCCACCAACAACGAAGCGGAATATGAAGCATTAATTGCGGGTTTAAAAATCGCCGCTAGAATGGGGGTCCGCAACCTTGAGGCCTACGTGGACTCACGGCTTGTCGAGAACCATATTCTAGGTGGGTATGTGGCTAAGGAGGACAACATGGTCAGGTACTTGGAAAAAGTCAAGTTGCTAATCGCGACTTTCAGTAAGTTTTCCATCAAGCAGGTGCCAAGGGGCGAGAACAAGAAAGCGGACGCTCTCAGCAAGATCGCATCCACAAGCTTCGCTCACTTGTCTAAACAAGTTTTGGTGGAAATACTCAAGGAGAAATCTATAACGGAAGGGGAGGTTGCCGCTATAGTTGAAGAGGAGGGGCCTACATGGATGACCCCAATCATCAACTATTTGACTAATGAGACCCTTCCAGACGAGGAAAAAGCAGCACGGCGCGTTAGAAGGAAGTCGCAGCATTTCGAACTTCGAGAAGGCATCCTTTACAAGCGCTCTTTCTTGTAGCCGTGGCTGCGGTGTGTTGGACAACGCCAGTCAGCTTACGTAATAAGTGACATACACGAAGGCTTGTGCGGCATGCATGCAGGTCCACGATCCGTGGTAGCTAGAGCCTTACGAACAGGATATTATTGGCCTACCATGCACAGGGACGCGCGCGACATGATTCGCAAGTGTAGTGATTGCCAAGTGCATAGGCCAGTACCACGACACCCACAGCAGGAGCTTACACCTATCACGTCCCCATGGCCATTCTATAAATGGGGAATTGACATTGCAGGACCATTTCCTGTAGCAGCGGGGGGGGGGGGGGGGGGGGGGGGTTAAATTCTTGATTGTTGCAATGGACTACTTCACGCGATGGATAGAAGCCAAGGCAGTCAAGTCTATCACAGGCAAGCAGGTCAAGAAGTTTGTATGGGAACACATTGTGTGCCGTTTTGGTCTACCAGGAGAAATTATCTCGGACAACGGCAAGCAGTTCACGGACAACCCATTTAAAGACTGGTGTGCATCATTGAACATCAAGCGGCGCTTCGCATCTGTTAAGCATCCACAAACAAACGGCCTTGTCGAACGAGCAAATAGAAGCTTGGGGAATGGCATCAAGGCGCGTCTGGATGAGCGAAGTGGCAAATGGGTCGATGAGTTATCACATGTGCTATGGGCGCATAGAACTATGATCAAAACAGCCAACGGAGATACTCCATTTGCATTGGCTTACGGCACTGAAGCCGTTATACCTGCAGAGATATGGATGCCTACTATCCGCACGGCGGAGGTTAATGTCGTCACAAACGATGAACAACTGCGAATCAACCTGGATTTGTTAGAAGAAAAAAGGGAAATAGCAGCCATCAATGAGGCTAAGTCCAAGGCTAGGATGAAGGCATATTATGACGCCAAGGTCAAGGGTGTTTCTTTTCGACCGGGAGACTACGTCTATCGTGCTAACGAAGCAAGTCGAGTGGAAAATACAGGAAAACTCGGCCCTAAATGGGAAGGACCGTATGAAGTCACTGAAACCTTGGGACGAGGCGCGTACAAGTTACGTGACATGGATGGACGCGACCTAGAGCGCACATGGAACATTTCCAATCTCAAAAGGTGCTATCTTTGAAAGCTACGGCTTCCGCATGGGTACTTCGCTGTAGGCAGTCTTAATAAAGAACCATGCGGTCTATCTGTTTTTTTTTTGTTTTTCTTATGTTTGTTTAGCTTCCGTTCTTGTTTTCTAGGACTTGTCGTCATTGTTCAAACAAAAGTGTAAACGTTCTAATAAAATGCCGTGGTGCCTAGCTAGCTCCACGGCCTGTTTCGTGCAAATCATTTTCCTTTCTTTTTTAGATTCTTTGTTAGTCGTATGAATTTTACTTGTATTATATGCCATGTTTCATTCGTATGCATTCTTTCAAATTACTGTACATGTACTATACGCCTCCAGGCGGGGTAAGAGGATTAAGAGAACCTACTAATTCAACTTGCCACGTAAGAGGGATGCACCCAGCCGTACGGATCATGTATCCTTACTAGACACCTTACTCACAAGACGTTGGGGTAAGTTCCATATGCCGTAGCTGCGCAGTGCTCCGCATAGTAAAGACGCACGTCACATGTCTAGTAAATTATAGGCTTGTATGTATTTTCTTTCTTTGTGTGTAAGACGTGATATATCATGCAGTATAATATTTAAACACAGTAAATACACAAATTTCCAAAATAGATTGCAAAATTGCCGTGGCCACTCACGGACTTATACACAAAAATACAAATGTTGTTAGCCGTGTACATACACGGACGAATAGGGACAATAAATATTCAAAGGGTTACAAACCAAAGTGTCTGAAAGGGATCATAAAGTAGGAGCATCCTACATAGAGGGGAAAAACTTGCCCATTTCTGCTTGCTCTTCGACCAGACACGACAACCATTCATCGCTTTCTTTCCGCTTCTAGGCTTGAGCCGCAGTTCTCTCCAGCACCACACTTAAGGGTTCTTCGTCAAGCACGATCCTGGTTACGTCCTCATATATGGGAAGTGTCAGGTGGCTGGGGGATGGAGCGAAAGCAGCATGGGAGGACGCGCTAGGGCTGAGCCTTCCCATGATTTCCATATTTGACGCATCTTTGGTGGCCTCCAGTTCGTCCAGGAATGGGTAGTGCAGATCTCGTATCGCGGCCATAGAGGCAGTCATCTTGCTAGCAGCTTCAGGTTTAAAGAAGGCATGGTTGGTGACGTCCTCCCCCTTCGTGATCAGCTCAGCGGCCTCAACCATTCCCTCGTGTCGTCCGTGGTCAATACCATCAAACACAAGGTTCGCGAATTGTTGCATAAACTCCGGGGCCTCTAAAACCTTCATAACGGCCAGGCGTGCTCCATGCCCAACCATCCACCTACGGCCGGCAATAGCTGTTAGCAGTTGGGGGCATAGCACATTGTCACGCTCGGCAGTGAGGGCATCAATCATCAACTCTTTTTGGGCAAATGCCTCTTTCAGCTCTTGGATGACCGCCCTCTCATCAGCAAGGTCCCTCTATACTTTCTCCATGTTTTGGACGGCCAGGTGCGCGTCTTCTAGTTTCTTGTTAAGCACGTCTACTTGGCTGGAGTACGAGTGGGCAGAAGCTTCCGCCGTGGCTACCTATAAGGAAAGTACGTGTTAGCATATATCCCTTTTATAATATGGGTGGTGCGACACGCATGTGTACCTTGGTGGTTGCAGCATCTAGTTGTGACTCAAGATTGGCTACTTGCTGGTCGTATTCATTCGCGCGGGCTGACTGTGTTTTAATAGTCGCCTCGGCACTGGCCAGTTGGGATTGGAGGTCGGCAATTTGAGTTTCATTATCTACAATCATCTTCTCCCTCCGTCCAACTTTCCTCTTGGGAGAGTCAACATGCTCAAGCGCGGCTTCAAACCTCACCCTCATAGAGGTACCCATCGCCATTTGGTGTACCAGGGCGCCATTATACTCATCCGCCAAACCTGCATGACTGAGCGAATTTACCTCTCGCACCAAGCTTGGTGGTATGCAATTGTTGAGGTACTCCCGGCACTCCTCGGCGTCCCTTAGTCGTGATGCCGTTGTGATATTCCATACATGGTTGAACGGTTGAGGGGCGCCGGACGCGGGGAAGTCTTGGGATGCTGTGGGTGAACCTTCTTCAAATACAGGGCCGGACTTTGTGGGGGCCGCGGGGTTTCCTTCCATTTCGTTTCCTTTTCCCTTATCAACTTTGGTGTTGGAAGGAGGCGCGGCACCAGTCTGGTCGTCCCTGTGAAACAAGTTATGAAATATCTTAGGTACTGCTTACAGGGTAACTTGTCATTCTTACATATTAGGATGGAGCCTTACATGTCGTTTATTGCTAATTCGGAGGCGGTTGGATCAACCTGAGTGACGGGATCGACATGAGCGGCCCGGATAGCCTCGGGGCCCTGGGTAGCACTTCCGACAGATTGATATAAAGGGTGGTCTTCTCGAAGTCTCTTGACAGGAGCGTTGTGTTCACCAATCTCCACTGAAGCAGTTCCCCTCGCGCGGTTGCTTCTTTTTCGGGTACGCCTGGCAACGGGTTGCGTGGTTGCTTCATCGATCTCTTCCTCAACTTCTTCTTCTTCCTCTTCTTCTAGATTGACTTGTTGTTGTACTTCTTCATCATCATCGCCCATCAGTCGGCGAATGCTGGAGGTGGTTAGTTCAATATTATCCCCCTGCTGTTCCCTGGGTGGTGAGGAAGGCCCGGCTCCTCCTTCATTCATCTGGTTATCACCATCAACATTGTTTCCATGCTCTTCCTCGTCAGAATAGGGATCGGGCACGGCTTCAAGAGCAACAGTCACGGGTCGGGTATGCTCAAGAAGAGGTTGTTCATTCTCACGGAGAGGACGGAGACCCTCCGACACAAGTTTCGGGTCGCCCTGACGCAAAAGTCCAAAGAAGTTCATTTCTGTTCAGCACAAAACAACATGTGTTAGCCATTTATCAAATAATTGAATGCATTTTTTGCGTACGGATGTTAGCCTACCTTCGCCCTGCCTTCTCCAAAAAACGGGATACCTATTAGATGGACCAAAGTAATTGCGGCTAATCCCTAGCAAACATAGGAATGATTCGGGAAGATTTCTATGGAACCCAGCCCTGTTCAGATCTAACTCTTGGGAATGACGAGGGTTGTATGTACTTGTGTGCGGCTTGGGGTCGTGAGGAATCCTAGTTCTAAAAGTATAATCGCCCGGCCATACCACGACGTCAATAAAAAAATAGTGATCATACCAATTTTTCAATGAATCCATTGGTTTATTGTGCGATTGGGGACTGTTAGAGGCTCGTTTCTTAAAAGATACCCAACCGTTTACTATGTTGGGCACATAAAAGAGCCGGAATAACTCTACGGTTGGGGGGATTCTCCTAGCACGGCAGAGGATCTCGAATTGACTAATCTTACAGGCACCTATGCAGTGGAGCTGACTAATGTGTACATCATAGTATCCTAACAGATCTACAAGAAAGTGGGTGAATGGGATGCGGTAATTAGCCGCATCAAAGAGGCGAGTGTACATGCCAATCTTACCCGCTGGAGCCTCAGTTATGAGGTCTCCAGCGCCAGGAAGTGAGGGGTGTAGGTTGGTAGGGATAAAATAATTTGTACAAAAGTGGTTTAATTGGTCTTGGGTCATGACATTCAGCACGGATCCAATGGTAGGGCTGTTTCTATGAGCCATTACTGAAAAAAAGTGTAAGGACGTGGTGTTCTAACCTGCGTGTGAAGGGATCCGTGCGTATTTGGTTCAAGCTAAGAGGAAAGCTTTAATGGCAGAAATGAAGGTTATAACTGTGTGTTTCACACAGTCGTAGGGGTGGTTTATTTATAGGGTTGCCTCCTGGGTCACGACCTGTTGGATGTGTGACACGTGTTGGCCACTATTTTAATCGTGTGGCTAGGGGCAAGTGGCAAGTGAAACGTCAGGCAGGACCCACGGGTCACTTCTGATGCAAACGTTTGCACTGCTCGAGGTCCTGACTGTTTGCACTATTGTCAGTCAAACAAGTCAGATGAACAGTTATTAATGTCGGGTTATGCGGCTCTTACGTAAGACTTGACATTTAATTCTATATTTAATTTGTCTCGGTTGCTATATGCGGCTGAGATATTGATGGGATACTTTCCTAAGACAGGTTGCCACGTGTGGCCAATACAAATTCAAGAACAAGTTGTCATTCACTGTGGTTTCCTTGGTACGTCCGGGGAGCATCTTTGTAGTCTAGAGGTTCCACCTACGGTTGTAACAACTAGGCTGGGGGGACATGATGACGTATAGTCCCCAGCCGGGTCATGAACCCGGCCCATGGGTACTACCCGTATCCGGCCTATCACAGATGGGTGGAATAATGTCATTCAGGCTTATGGGCTTGGATGAACAGTAACTGCACACATGTGTGCGGCCCACGGCCCGGTGCGGCCGATATGACCGACATAGGGTTAGACAGAATAATATTCTGTCTAGGAATATCTTTATCCCAATAGGAGAGATATTCACTACCAAAATTAGAAGATAACAATCATTCTAAATCTGGTGGTTATCTCTTCCTTGTGGCCGAAGCATCAGTGAAAGCCCATCAGGGTTTCACTGCCTATAAAAGGAACCCCCAAGGGTTCCACAAAGGTATTACGATTCACACTCTAAACTCATATAAACCCTAAATCGATTACTTACTCTCACGCTGGAGTCTAATCGTGGGAAACATTCCCACGGTAAGCCTAACGCGTGTTGTTTAGTGTGTAGGATCCCAACCAAACGATTCACTTGGTGCAGGAGCCGGAACCCAGCCAACCCGAATTGAGCCTAATTCGGGTCTAGCAAGGATCAACCAACTTTTGCATCAACAGTAGTGCAAGAAATTGATGGTATTGGATGGGACTGGAGCTACTTGGCTAAGGATGGGGAAGAGGATAAAGCTTTGGTTGTTGAGATAGAAGAAGAAGAGCATGTTCAATATGCTCTCATGGCACACTCCTCCTCTTCATCAGACAATGAGGTATACGATGATGCTTTTTGTAGTAAGGGTTGTCGTTTAAATACTGAAAAGCTTAACAAAGAGGTTTTAAGATTGTTAAGTGATGTGAGTACTGAGAGATGTAAGTTGTCTAACTATCAAATTGCTCTCACTCAAACTGAGAAGACAGTTTCTGAGTATAAAAAAATGGAGTTTGACCTAAAAGATCAAATAAATATCTTAAAACATGATTTAAATGCTAGTAATGATGTTAGAAACATCATGGAAAGGGTCAATACTGAATTACAGGCTAAGTTAGATGAGGCTATCAAGAATAAGGAGAATGTTGACCTTAAAATTTAGAGATTTGATAAGGCCTCACAAACCCTAGGAGAATGTGTTAGTAAACATAAGGATCCTAAGGACACGACTGGGATTGGGATGAATGACTATTCTGTTGTTCAACCACCAGCTGGGGACTTCTATGGTGTCCAAAGAAAGGGCTTATCTTGGACTAGTTTACCAGAACTCCAAGAAGAGGAATTTATTCCTCCACCAAGAGTCCTTACCCCAGTTGAAGAGTATAGGCAAAAGTTGACTGACTTGAATGAATGGAAGAAAGCCAACCCTACCTTACTTGTCAAGGGTGGCATGCTTTGTGATAGTCCAAATGAGTCGACCCCTATCAAAGTAACAAACCCAATTACTGGCAAGACTGTTGACCTTGGCTCAAACACTGTTAGAAAACCTAGCATTAAGTATGTAGCAATGTATAGGAATACTAGGTCACCAAAAAGCCAAGTAAGTGATAATGGAACAGGTTTCTTTTCTTCTAGACCTAGAGCTGTGTCTAGAAAAGCCTGTTACACTTGTGGTAGCTTTTCACATTTAGCATATAAGTGTGTCAACGCTTCCAAGGTAAACGCTGTCAAAAGGTCAAACACTGTCAGACCCAAAACTTTTGTGGAGCAAAGTTCACAAGTTGTTAGACCAGCCCCATTTTTCACTAAAGGGTCTAACACTCATGGACAACGACCTTTTCAGAAGACCAATACATGGTCTAATAGGCAACGGGTTTCTATAGCAAACCCTAGGTTCAACGCTGATAAGGGTAATTTCAGCATTGACAAGACCAAATCAAACGCTGACAGAAACGTTGCCGGACCTAAATATTTGCAACCACAGGGAAAGGGGTCTAAAGCTTCTACTAGC
The DNA here is from genome assembly GCA_025667525.1 of Glebionis coronaria. Lineage (NCBI taxonomy): Eukaryota > Viridiplantae > Streptophyta > Magnoliopsida > Asterales > Asteraceae > Glebionis > Glebionis coronaria. The sequence goes on from CM046882.1 coordinate 530,886,834, forward strand.
TTGACATGGAGACCTAAGCAAGATCACAACCCTAATTCTAATGGGATTTCTATGACCTGCAACATATTTAATTATATTTCAAAGGTCATCACAAAACCAATTGGGGTTAACTAAGTATTTCATCCAAAAAGGGATGAACAAGGGGTTGTTATGAGAACTAAGTCTGTTCTTGTTGAACAACCAGATGAATCCAAGTCTGCTCAGGCTTGGGTTCCCAAAGAAAACTAATTTGTTTTCTTTATGTGCATGGCATTCAAAAACAGGTGAACGATTATGGCTATTGGGATAGTGGATGCTATAGGCACATGACTAGGAAGGAAGATTATCAGAAAAACTTCACTCCCATTAAGGATGGTGATAAGGTTTACTTTGGAGGCGGATATGGAACTATCACAGGCAAAGGAACTCTTCTCACCAAGAGCTTGCGTTTTGAAAACGTGTTTATGGTAAAAGAACTTGATTACAATATTTTTAGTGTATCACAAGTTTGTGATAACAAAAATAAGGTTCTTTTTACTGCACTGAATGCTTGGTGTTAAGTAAGGATTTTAAAATTCCATATGAGAAATATATTGACTATAGAACACCTAGGCATAAAGACATTTATAATGTGAATCTTAATGGTATTAGGATGAATAATAATATGTCATGTTTTTATGCTAAAGCTTCAGTTGATGAGAGTAATCTATGGCACAGGAGACTAGGGCACATTAACTTTAAGAATATAAACAGGCTTGTGAGACTTGGCTTGGTTGATGGTTTGCCTGAAAAGGCTTTCCATAATGACCACTCTTGTGTTGCATGCCTTAAAGGCAAGCAGCACAAGGTCTCATTTAAGTCTAAACAGGTGCACTCTAGTTCAAAACCACTTCACTTGCTGCATATGGACCTGTTTGGTCCAACTAATCTAGAGAGTTTGAATGGTAAATCATATTGCTTTGTCATCACAGATGACTTTTCTAGGTTTACTTGGACTTTCTTTTTAGCTATGGAAAGTGACACTGCTGATACTTTAATTGACTTTATTACCCAAATAGAAAAGAAAACTAGTAATGAAGTTAAAATGCTTAGAAGTGATAATGGTGGTGAGTTTAGAAATAAACTGTTGGATGATTTTTGTGCCAAGAAAGGGATTACTAGGCAGTTTAGTGTTGCCAGAACCGCACAGCAAAATAGGGTTGCTGAGAGAAAGAATAGAATCCTAATTGAAGCAGCCAGGACTATGTTGGCTGATGCTCATTTTCACATAGCTTTTTGGGTTGAGGTTGTGAATACAGCTTGTTATGTTTAGAATAGAGCATTGGTCAACAAGATACAAAACAAAACACCTTATGAGTTACTTTGGGGAAGGAAACCTAATATTGGTTTTCTTAAACCTATTGGTTGTCATGTAGTTGTGCTAGATACTAGTGATGCCTTAGGTAAATTTAGTGCTAAAGGTGATGAAGGCTATTTCATGGGTTATTCAGTGCAGAGTAAGGGATATAGGGTTTACCTAAAGATGGAAAAACATATACTTGAAAGAGTACATGTTAGGTTTTTAGAATGTAAACCTAGTGATCCTGAAAGTGGTCCAAATTGGTTGTTTGACTTGGAACCTCTATTTAGGACTTTGAATTATATGCCTGTTACTAATCTAGACATTGTGAAGGTAACTTCAAATGTTGTGGAAGAACCAGTCGTTGATGTTTCAGGTACACAGGTTAATGAAGAGGTTGGATCATAAGCAGACAAGTCATCTCCTATACAAGAGTATGTCACTATTCCCATATGGACAGATGCTTTTGCTGCTGCTGCTGCTGGGAAGGAAAATGGTGGTCCCCAAGTATCACCAGTTAACAACATGCATGGTCCTTCAGGCGCTGACAAAGGATAATCTGGCGCTGACAGGACAAATTCAGGCGTTGATGGCTCAAACGTTGACAACACCATTTCAGGCGTTGATGATCCAAACGCTGACAACCTTGGTTCAGGCGTTGACAACACTTTTGATCATATTTTCTCTTCCAATTTTGAACAAGGTGAACCTTCAAGCAGACATGAAGAGGTTCATACAAATATTGATAGAAGAGAGTATGAAGAAGATATTGGCAACTTGGAGGATGAGATTGAAGACAACAGACTTTTTGAGGGAGGAGTACTTACTTCTACTATGAAAAATCACCCCACTTCTCAAATTATTGGGGATATCATGACTCCTGTTCAGAATAGAAGATCTCATCAGAATCTTGGTGGATTTATTGCCAATATACACAAGAAGGTTGATACCCCTCTTGTTCAAGCATGTTTGTTTGCCTGTTTTCTGTCACAACAGGAACCTAAGAAGATTCTTGATGCTCTCAAAGAACCAAGTTGTGTGGAAGTAATGCAAGATGAGCTTCACTAATTTGCTATTCAGGATGTTTGGGAGCTGGTTGATTGTCCCAGATATGTCAGACCTATTGGGACAAGATGGGTTCTAAGAAACAAGAAAGATGAAAGAGGCATTGTGGTCAGAAACAAGGCACATTTAGTGGCTCAGGGATATACACAAGAGGAAGGGATAGACTATAAGGAGGTCTTTGCACCAGTTGCAAGGATTGAGGCTATAAGAATATTTATATCCTATGCTTCCTGCATGGGCTTCACTGTCTATCAAATGGATGTGAAGAGTGCTTTCCTCTATGGCACAATTGTTGAGGAGGTGTATGTTATGCAGCCTCCTGGTTTTGAAGATCTAGAGAATCCAGACAAGGTGTATAGAGTCAAGAAAGCTATGTATGGACTTCATCAAGCCCCAGGAGCATGGTATGGCACATTGTCCACTTATTTGATGGAAAATGGATTCGAAAGGGGCACCATAGACCAGACATTATTTACAAAGAAGGCTGGTAAGGATGTCTTGCTTGTTCAGTTTTATGTTGATGATATCATCTTTGGCTCCACCAATCCAAAGATGAGTGAAGACTTTTCCAAGCTTATGATAGACAAATTCAAGATGAGTACAATAGGGGAGATGAACTTATTTCTAGGGTTACAAGTTTAGTAGAAAGAAGATGGTATCTTCATCTCTCAGGATAAGTATGTAGCAGAGATCTTGAAGAAGTTTGGCTTTTTCTACATGAAAAGAGGGCTTCTACTCCTATGGATAGAGAACACCCTTGGGGAAAAGTTGGAGATGGAAAAGATGTGGATGTCAGGCACTATAGATCAATGATTGGTTAATTGATGTATCTCACAGCCTTAAGACCTGACATCATGTTTGCTGTGTGTGCATGTGCACGCCATCAAGTGATTCCCAAAAAATGTCACCTTTATGATGTCAAGAGAATCTTTAGGTACCTTAGATGTTATCTAGATCTTGGCTTGTGGTACCCAAAAGATTCACCATTGGAGCTTATTGCATATTCAGACAGTGACTATGGTGGTGATAAGTTTGATAGAAAATCCACAACTGGTGGATGTCAGTTTCTTGGGAGTAGGTTGATATCTTGGCAATGCAAGAAACAAACAGTGGTGGCCAATTCTACAACTGAAGCAGAGTATGTTGCTGCAGCTGCTTGTTGTGGACAAGTCTTATGGATTCAGAACCAGCTGTTGGATTATGGGTATAATTTCATGCATACCAATATTTTTGTTGACAATAACAGCACTTTATGCATTATTAAAAATCCTATACACCATTCTAAAACAAAACACATAGAAATTAGACATCATTTTATAAGGGATTGTTTTGAAAAGGGTCTAATACAACCAGATAGGGTTGACACAGAGGAAAATGTGTCTGATTTATTAACTAAACCTTTTGATGCTGGAAGGTTTCAATACTTGGTAACAAGTATTGGAATGATCAATCTCACTTAATATGTGTTTTGGGGTCTTATTGTAAAAGTATGTATAGGATAATGCATTGTTATTGGTCTTTTGAAGTTAGATTTTCCAGTATATTTTTCTAACGCTGACAAAGGTTATCTTAACGCTGACAAGTGTTATCGTGGCGTTGTCAGCAACAGTGTTAGTTTTGTGGTTTTTAATCTAAGTGTGCAGGTGGTGTTAGCATTGTACCATTGGATACAGAGTTGCTTATGGATCCTTGGAGAATCATTTGAGCATGTTTTTATTTATGGATGATGGTTGGAATATTTATATTCCTATCTTGACATAAATTTTTATGTTCATGCATATTTTTGGGCAACATATGTATCACAGTTTAAGGGGAGGTTGTAGGAACCTTTAGGACTTTTGGGTATTCTTATAATACTCTTATCATAATTCTAGATTGTGTCCACAGGTGAGTATGAGTTAGATTTACTAAATCATGAGGCACTGTAGCATGCAAAGTTGATATACTATGCATGCTGCCAAGACATTTTTGGCCTAGAATTGGTTGTGGTCTGTTGGGAGACTTGGAAATGATTTTATCATGGTTTATACCTGGGAGTTACAAGGAATTTTATGAGATAACTTAGTTGTTAAGAAATTTGGTTAGCAAGGGACACTAGAGGACTGTTATGTCTATCTTGCATAAGCAAGTGTGCATAACTGGACAGTGCTTGCCGCCCTATGATAATTATCAACTTATAGGTTATCTTCACTAGGATAAATTACTTTGTTAAGGTCCTTTTTCATTTTTATTACTTTTATTTTTGGACGCTGACAAGTATTTTTCCAAGCGTTGTTGTAACCAATTTAGACGCTGACATGGCTTTGGCAAACGTTGACAGGAATATAGCCGTTGGGCATTGATGGGTTATTTTCGACCGTTGATACCCATTGGGACCTACCCAGTTGTTATTTTTGACGAATTTTGGGGCCGTAATTTTGGGAGCAGATAACTTTTAATTAATGCATGAGATAACTTATTTTTGTTTCAATATTTTCATCATTATATTTTGAAAATAGTTGCCTCATTTTTGACCAATCACATTCACCTATCTCTCCTATATATTTGGCTCCTATTTTTAAATAGGGTATCTCATATTCTTGTCTAACCATTTTCTCCTATAATTCATCTTTCTAAATATATACAAACAGCTTTCTTCTACAATGGCACCAAAATTTAAACCAAGTGATTTGGTATTGGGATTCAGGAGTCAACACAACGTGATTGCATATTTGGACGCTGATGACACTCTGTTTCCACAATACACCCAGATGGTGGCGTATTTGAATGCATCCCCAATTAGGTATGCTCTTTCCCATGCTCCTCTCATCTCTGTCACACATATTAAGCAGTTTTGGAACACTGTCAGTTCCTCAACAGTTAATAATGTGACTACATTATCATCTATTGTTCATGGGCGTACATGGGTGGTTACTGAAGCCTTGGTTCGCCAGGCTTTTCATCTTGATGATGCAGATGGTATAACCACCCTTCCCATTCATGAAATAGAACAAGGACTAAGGGCTTTGGGTTATCCTTTCCCTGATGAGGGAACTTTAAACAAATATCATAAACAGGAGTTTCCCCCAGCCTGGAAGTACCTCATACATGTCATCTTACAATGTTTGAGTCCCAAGTGTACTACACACAATGAGATTAATAGATCTATTGCTAGTGCTACTGTGTGCATTGCAACTGGGAAAAAGTTTAATTATTCTAAAATGATTTTTGATGGCATGTGTAAAAACAAAGGGAATAAGATGACTTTGGCTTATCCCAGGTTTTTACAAATAGCTTTTGATGTGCAAAATTACTGCATAAGGAATCATGATGACTTTTATGAGATCCCTGTGCAAAAGAAAGCTATTTTTACAAAGATGAACTCACCCCCTCACCATGAATTACCCCTCACCCCAGCTATGCTTGTTGTTATTCCAGCAGCACAACCCCAACCAGACCCTCAACCACAACTTGACCCAATACCAGAACCTTTGCCTTCACCTCAACACATGGAAATTGACCAACAACCCTTCAACGCTGACACATTAAATGTTGGCGTTGACACACCTAATCCAGACGTTGACACCATTCCTTCACAGACCCAAACACCCCTTAACCTTCCCACATCCACCAATCCACATCATCTTCTACCCTACCACAATATAGGTTGCAAAAACGCCAAAGGACTATTGGAGTGTTCTCTTCTAGTGGTCCTAGCCATGTAGTAGAGAGAACCACCACCACAAGTGTGGTTGGTGCTATGGATGAGGCTGGGACTCTTGGTTCTGGCTTAGATGCAGGCCAAGACAGTCCTAATATCTTTAAGACCTCATCCATGCCCCATGAATCTAACTTGGGAGGTCAAATACCCATTTTAGAGGAGAGCAGATTGGAACCATACATAATAATAGAATTGACGGCTGTCTACATTAGCTTGCAAAAGCAAAATGCAGACTTGGTACAAATTGTCAGTACACAAGGCCTTGAACTCAAGCAATTGAGGGATAGGATTGTTATTTTGGAGAATGCTAGCACAAGGTATGGGATGGAGGAATCTTCTAAAGGGGATGATGAGCAGATTAATGTGAGTGATAAGGGCTCACATGATGGAGAATCTTTGGGTGTTGCTGAAGCCCTAACTGAATTAAAGAAGCAACTAGGTTTTGACACATCTCTGGTAACTCCTACCAATTTAGACTTGTCTTTTACAACTATGTTAGAGCAAATTACAAGAGGCGCTGAGACAAGTAATTTGGGCGTTGACAAGCAAAATTTGAGCACTGACATGAGCAAATTGGGCGCTGACACAAGAAATTTGAGCGTTGACAGACCTGTAGATGAGGTTGATGTATTCCAGTCATCAGCTATCATCAAAGAAGTATCTTCACAGGTATTACCATCATCCTTACCCATCATTGATCCATTAGATAAGGGTAAAGGAATCATGGTAGAAGTAGAAGTTCCAAAGGATGCAGCACAGGTAGAGTTTGATAGAAGGTTGGCAGCACAACTTGTGGAACAAGAAAGAAAGAAGGTTGGTGAATCACCATTTGTTGTCACTTCAGAGGAACAAGAAGGAAGTGATGAAGCTAGTTCAGATTCAAGTGTGATGATAATTGAGCAACCTGAGAGACTTGAATATGGTGATGATTTGGAAAGAGAGAAGCTTAGAGAGTTGAAATTGTAAGTAGTCTTTGATATGCTAGAAGTTGTTCAGATGTACCATGCTTGGGAGGATAGGTGTATGGAGAATCCAGATTTGACTATTTCAGACCAGATTTGGGGTTTGGAGATTATTCTAAGAGTTCAAAAAGACTGCAAGGTAATTCTGAAACACAGAGCTAGCAATGTTCTCTCACTGCTGAAGAGGGATAGAAGGGAGTTGTACTACATGCTACTCAGATGTCATGGAACAGGATGGACCTATAAGAAATTGTTGGGATTATCCTTTGAAGAGTTGGAGTACAAGGCTTATCCCATTTGGGTAAAAGTACAGGAAATGAACATTCTAAGACTTCTTTCAGATGAAAGGAAAGAAGAACCTGCAAAAGAGATGGGGCTTAAGAAGGCAATGATTGTTCCAAGACCTTTGAAAAAAGGAGTTCCTCTTGAGTTTCCTAAAGATATGGATAAATTGAAGCCCAGTGAAGCTGTTATAAGAAGGAGCATCAAGCTCTCACCCCTGGAAGCTTCAGATATGGTACAAGTGTTACCTCTTGATGCCAGAAACCCTATTATAAGCTATGAAGAAGATGAAAGTGGGTTTTGGAAGATTGGCAGGTATGGGAAAGAGGTACACACTTTTACTACTCTTGTATCTCTCTTTGCAAGTGTGGATAGAGAAGACTTGGTAGACCTTTGGAGGTTGTTGGAGGCCAAGTATGAGACTGAAGCTTCTACTTCAGTAAATGGAATAAAACTTTGGTCAACATTCAAGAGAAGGTGTGGACCAACAGAAGAAGATCCTGCTGTTTGGAAGGATCTTGAAGATGATCTCAGTGGTCTTCAATGGCGTTTGTATTCAGCTGCTGGTGTATATTATTTGAGTTCTACAAAATTTGCTGAGTATCTTCTTGTAGATGGTCAGTATTCCATGTCCAAAGAAGTTTTGGAGAAGATGAAGACAACACAGCTGGAGATTGACTATTCAAGTGACGTGGCCAAAGATTTGATCAGACATGTTTATTACCAATATGATAAAGTTTGTAAGATTCCTCCTAGTTCTTAATGTTTATTCAAAAACTTGATTACTAGAGTAGATATCAAGTTTAGGGGAGGATTGTTGGGATCAAAATGTAGCCAGTCCACTTGAGCGCTGACAAGAGGAAAACAAGCGTTGATAGGAAGAAAACAAACGCTGACAGATCAAGCGTTGACAAGAAGAAGTCAAGCATTGATAGGTTGAAGACAAGCACTGATAGAAAGATATAGTCTACGCGTATTATGTTTCTAGTTTGTTTCTAGTAAATATAAGTTCAACATTGTATTTTCTATAATTATCTTTACCTAGAATAGTTGATACGTAGACTCTTGTACAAGGCTTCTTATGTCTATAAAAGAAGAGCTTTAGGTTATGTTTCATAATAAGTTTTCATACGTTAAACACTTTCATTGTAAGCAAGTTCGTTATTATCAATCAAGTGAAAGTTTGTTTTATATCTTTGTGTGTTCTTGTTTAAGTGTTAATTCCGCATAACACTTAGATTACTTTATACATAAACAAAGTTTCTCTACGTGTATAACTTGATCTAATCTCGTATACACAAGCTTAATCGATCTAAGTTTGGGATCAACAATTTGATCCAACTTTGATGGTTGCATGTGTGTTATTTTGTGTTAGGATCATGGATCTAAACTATTGAAGTATGGAAAAATATTTTTCTTTGGTTGATCTTGGGCGTTTGATCTTGTTTTGATTTTGTAAGGTTCCATTTAAATGTTATTGTTATTATACTTAGTTTTATTTGATTGCATGCAAGTTTTTATGAATTTTGATAAATTTATATTGATCATGCAAGTGAATGTAAAGGTTAAGAGTTGTTGGGGATGATAGATATAGGTTATTTGATGTGTTGGTGAACTTGGAAATGGGTCAAAATTTGATTTTTTATGGTTTTAAAAGAGTTATTTTAGATCAGTGTGTTTAAAGCTAGTTTTCGTGGGTATATATTTGAGGAAGTGTTGGTATGATTAGATATAGTTCTAGTGGTCGTCGATACGGTCGTTTCGATATAAGGTAGAGCTTCTAACTCATAACGAGGAGGAAGTTACGCTAGTTTGAATTTCCATGTACCGGGAGATGCGTATCGACACAATACAAAATTGTTGTCGATATTGGGTTAAATCTCGGGGACTATAAGTTGAGTTTTACAAATGTTCAAGGGATGTTCTCAAGTTCTAAATCTAAGGTTTTGAGTCTATTTTCAAAGTCAAATGTCGGTTTTGTAAATGGGAATGTTTAAGGAGGTCTAAATGGTTTTACGAGTCAAGTGTGCAAAACTGTCCGATTTTTGAAGTTTAAGGATGTGTTGAGCAGACGGCCTTAGGAGTAATATTTTTGAATGAAAATTAAACTGAGTTTTATTCAGGTTATGTGTGAGTTTGTCACCAAGTTTCATCGAAAACGGAGTTGTTTAAGTAGGTGAAATCAACATGGACATTTGGTGGGTACCGGCTGAGTACTATTGGGGAGGTACTTAACCTCGCGTTATAGTTTGAGGCGAGAGGCTAATCTATTGGCTTCTAGAATTTCCAAATGTTATAAGTCTTAAGTATGAGTGTATATTCTGAGATTGAAGACCTGTGTTGGGTACTTGAACCGTGTTGATTTGGCATCTTGAGATGAATCAATATCGAAGGTGTTAGTTTTGGAAAGCTAGTACATGTTGTAGAGTTTAGAGGGGATTCACTTGCTTTGGTTGGTCATGTCTATATACATACTATTTTGAGTCGTTGATTTTATTATACTAAGTATCTTTTTCATACTTGATTATGTTGCTAAGTGCGCACCTTATTTTTTTAGGTGGCGGATTTTGACATGTGTAATTGGGGCATATTCACTTCGGAGATCACTACTACTACTAGCTTCGCATATCATCTAAGGTGAGTGTATAGCCTCGCTTTTATACTATCTTGTAAATTATTTTTAGCCCGTGAGGGGGAATACTTGCTATTTTATAAACTGAACACAAGTTGTTTTCGGTATGCTGGACCCGAATGTGATGATAAATGCCTAAGTACCTTTGTCTTATAAAGTCCCTGAATTTCATGCACTGTTAATTACCTTGAAGGGGTAAAGGCTAATATATACGATAGATCTATTTATTTTGAAAGCCTTATCCTAGGGTATGTATCCTTGTGAACACCTGAAAGGGATATTATGTATAAGAGGTCGTTGGTATATGACAATATTACCTGTTAGTAGGGGCGCCGTAAGTGATTTAGTTTGACGTGTTGGTTAACATTAAGTGGCATGAGCTTAAGGCATTTATCTATATATACATGACTTGTCTGATCCGCAAGTTCGAGATGATTAAAAATTCTTTTGTTCAAATGATGATTTGCAAAACCTATAGATTCACTCAACCGTTTGTTGGGTCAAAAGTTGATGAGTCAAAACACCATGGAAACAAGAAGGACTGAATATGGCATTGTCATTGCTGGTGTTCCCACTGTTAGAGTTCCCACTGTTGCTGTGACAATCCGTCAATTTATGGTTTATATTTTAATCTCAAATATTATTTAAAAACATTATTTTAATGTTATATTATGAACTCACTTATTTCTAGGAAGAAATTTAGATTTACTTCTTGAAGTAGCATCGACTACGTCTAAGCCGGAGGATTCTACGTTACGTGCTTACGTTTACATACATCGTTTTGGTGACAGTCCGACATTTCAGGAAATAAATTTATCCGTGAATATTATTTTGGGATTTGAAATTGTGTTGGTTCATAAACTCACAAATTTACGAGAAGAAATTAGAGTTTACGTGAACAATTTAACGTCCTTTACGACTAAACCGGAAACCTTAGGATTACGTATTTACGTTTTAAAACTCCGTTTTTGATGAGACAATTTTTATTAGATTCGTTTTGTGTCGTTGATTCATAATTTATAAAAACATTTTTCGTAAAATGACCCGAGGGCACGCAAATCGAGGAAACTAGAATCGAGGAATACCCGTAAATTAGCGGGATGGGACAAAACAAGTTTATCCCACCCCACTCAAAAGAGATGGCCAAAAGAGGACACCACATCATAAGATGTGGCACCGTTTTAGCTAGAAAGCTAACACATGTTAGCATAATCTTAACATGTAAGCTAACTTAGCACAAAACCACCAAAACCACCAAAACCACTTCATTCATACCATTTACACTTAGCAACTCATGCAAACCACTCACCAAACTCTCTCATCTCTCTAAAATTCGTCCAACCATCATCAAAAACAACCCTCATTTGATCTATGTTAGCCATAAAATCATGTGTTACTCATACACATGATGATGCTACTTTGAAGCTTTGAAGATTGGAGGTGATTCTAACATCCAAGGAGAAGATTTGTTGGTGTCATAAGGCTGATTTTCCATGAGAAGTTTATAAAGGTTGGTAGACTTGAAGATGATATTAGTTTATCACAAGTTTTTCCATCAAAATCCAAGCCTTGTTCATTAAAGACTCATCTTTTCATCACTAATGGTGGTATAGAGATTGTTCTTCCTATCCTCTTGTTATTTTGATTATGTAATCTTGTATTTTCTTTATTAATGTATATGTATATGATGATGAATGATGATTAAAAAATATTATGTGGGAATTTGGTGTTGATAGATTTGATAAACATGGGTAAAAAGATGGAAAACCACATGTAAAATGGTTAAAAATCTTTCTAAATATGATGGCTGTATAAAAACAGTAAGTAACCAAATGTTAAACTGATAAAATGGTGAAGTGGAATCAATATAAAGTAAGTATTAGGTGTTATACACATGTGAGAGTTGTCCATGCAATGGAATCATCAAAAATGAGTGAGATATGATCAAAACAAAATGAGTGTACCAATCTGAATAGTCTGTTTTGTAGGGACTGTTAAGGATAGTTAAACATAGAATGAGCAGTAGCTATAGCTAACTTATTTGTATCACATAATATGAATTTTATGCCATCAAAAAATGAGCTTCTGTCTCCTTATAGAACTCAATATATGATAAAAATGGTGAAGATGAAACTAAAAATCAGATTTTGAAGAATTAATGTTTAATAGTATTATATAAGCACTTAAACTAATATAGTATAAAATGTGAATTAAAACCGACTAACTTATAAATTTCATTTATATAAATATGTATAAGGTTAAATAAATGGACACTTTATAAAAATGGTAGTTTAGTTATAAAAACTATAAACATGATTTTTACGACTTTTTCGGCTATTACCGTAAAATTAACGTTTTTCGCCAATTAAAACTTAGACGATCAAACCCGTCTAATGTAAAGTTTTTAAAAGTCATATACTGATATATAAGTACTTAATACAAGTAAAAACCGATAAAACCCGAACTATATAACATACGGACATTAACGGGCCAAGTTAGCCTTATTGGACTATTAATCCAACTAATTTGGCTAAACACTTATAAACTTACTTATTGGGCTTAACCCACTTGGGCTCAATATATAAAGTATAATACTGATAATAAAAGTGTAAAATAGACTAATATAAGGTATTGGGATTACAATAGGCTTATTGGGCCTAAAACAAGTAAATAAGTAAAACCAGTAAACTAGTATAAAAATTACCAACACATAAACACTATAATGAATGAGTAAAGATGTATAAACCCACTTGATCATCATCATATATATAAAATCATCATATTTATACATAATTGTTATTTTGATAAAGTCATTGGACAAATGTCTATACGAGTATTATTTGTCTAGGTTTCCGTGATTGAAGCACGTACCGTACATCCGAATTGCCGATAACCCGCTTTCCCACATCAACGTGAGTTCATAGCCTCGCACTCTTTTAAATATTTTTATGAGATATTTTATAAACCCGCGAGGGAGATAACATGTTAGTTTTGATAAAATAGGACACCATTTGTCCCGATTGTTTGTTTATTGATTTGGACCCGAATGATTGTATGACCCGATGAATGAATATATGACCCGATAGATGAAATGAAATGGATTATTAAAGTTAGGTTATGTCAATAAAAGTCCCATTAGCATGAATTGTGAACTACCAGGATTTGGTAGACGCTTATGCATATAATAGTACTATTTGGGGACGATCACCCAAGTTCGCGCCTTGACGGTTGATCCCCGTCGTGCCACATTGATTGGTAAGCGAATTTATGTATGAGAAGATTTACACAAGCGTGATTATTGTGACGACACGCTAATTTAGATGGGCAAATGATTGTCGGGTTAGCTACCCCTTGTTATTGTAGTAAGGTAACAATGTCATGCGGCTTATAATAATCCAAGTAACGAAAATACTGCTTTATGCATTGAATTACGATATATTGCCTGACTAGTAATACAGGGTCTTATTATTGATATTATGTTCGTGTTTTGGTTTTATATAACCATATTCATATAACGGTTTTTATTTAATCTATACAATGTTATAAAACGTATTGTATGATGTTTTTAACGACAATGGTTCGTATAATGATTTTGAAGGCGAAAGCCTATATTATGATTTTGATAAGGATTTGTATAAAATGACTTTGGATATTTTATGGCCTATTACAATGATTTGTACAAAATGATTTTCGATAATAATTTTATACCGATGTTATATTGATGGATTTTATTAAACTGTATGAATTCACTCGGCGTTATCGCTGACCTTTTCTTTTAACATGTTTTGTCTCAGGTACTTGAAGCTAATTCTCGGGAAGACGACAAGAATTCATGGCCCGCACTTAAACAATAATTTCCATTCAAATGCTTTGTAAAATTTGTATGAAACAATATGACTTGGGACCTATGTAAATTTGATATTTATGAATGAAAATGCTTTATTAATAAACGACGAGATTTTTAAGCGTTGCCTATGATGTGAGTAATGTGCTATCCCGTAATACCAACGAGTCTTCCGCTGTATTGAATTGTGTAAATTTGGGGGTGTTACAGTTGGAGTACTTCCCACAGCTAGAGTACTTCCCACTGCTGGAGTACTTCCCACTTTTAGAATACTTCCCACTGCCATATGTGATAAGTATGAATAAGTCGGTTTTGATTTAGTCATAAATAATTTATTTAGTTTCCATGTATCCCTGGGTTCCATAAGTTATAAAAGGAACAACCAGACCGTAGGTTTATTCTTTCATTCATACTACTACACTGTAACCTAGAGTGTCATTGATCTCTAGGCATGAGATTCAATGTATACATGCCTAGAGTGGTTTGTGTTAATCAAATAATACAAACCCTTTGGGAAAATTCATTTTTGTTAAACATCTTGGTCATGATTTGAAGGTTTATTAGTATCATGACAATTGTATAAAACCCTAAACGAGATCAAAGCACATATAGCAGAAGCGATTTAACAAGATCATAATTAATACACAATTATAATTAAACGAATTAGGGTTACATACCTTTACGCTAAAGCAATTCCACAAGACGAAGAACAAATCACCGATTCGGGTTTAAACCGTATATACCAAGATATAGTCTAAAGTAAGACTATATTACGTTCTTGTACACACGTAATACAACGAGCTAACAATGATTCTAGCACGTGAAAACTGAGCTACAACACTTGTAATTAATCTACCCAACAACCCTACAGAGGGGCTAGGACTAGATTATGTATAAAATCGATCAACCAAGAAAAACCAACCGAAACCCTTTTGTTGGAGGGGGTGGTGATCGACCAAAGAGAAGAAGAGGGGAAAAGATTTATGATGTTGTGATTATGAGGGGATTAGGAGGTGTATTTTTAGACTTCTAACCCATTGTAGCCTAATAAATATAAGGAAACTTTTGCCCCCCCCCCCCCTAGAGCATAACCGACGCTCGAACACCCCTAAGTGGTGTTCTAGAATCTTCCAAACTTCTTTCCTTTTTTATACATACTATATGTTTATTTAACGCTCGTTATAACTTAACCATTAATTAATAAACGATCTTTAAAGTTATATAGTTACTTGCTCGGTTAAATTAAATACATAAATATATTTATTAAATAAATTAATAAATACGATAAATATATTTATTAATTATATTAACTCTTTACGTATTGTGTGCAATCCCGTAATCTCGAGTTCGATCCTATCACACGGCTATTAAATATAAGTCCATAAACTTACAGCTCCCACTTGGACATATTTTGAATATCATGATTACATTGACTAGCGTCTAGTTACACATAGCAATGTCTCTAGTACAACTCGAGTAAGGTCTCCTGGACAAAACCTTTTAACGATTCTGCATCGTTATTATTATCCTTTTATTTCTAATACAACGTTAATAAGGATATGTGTTGATCCCTTTGATTGAATCTATATTCTGTTAAGAACTAGTATAGTAGTTTGTAATAAAACTAAAACACTTTGAGAACTCTTACTCAAACTAAATAAGTTATGCGGAATCTAACTTATAAAGCACAGAAGAACATAATTACTTTTAACTATTTGTTTCTCTTATTAATCGACTTGAATGAGGTACATGAATGACATTGTACCTATGTTCCTTTTATAGATTAAGGAACCCTAGAAACCTTAGAATATTCTATAAAGATAACTATATCACAGACGATATATTATCAATCTTCTAACTATTTAAGTATATCACATAAGATATACTCTAACTATAACTATGACATACCTTATACAAAGATATATTCACCCTAATCAATATAGCAGTACTTACTATGTACCGCGTTAACACTAACGGTACTTGAAAGATAACTAACAGTACTTGAATAAAACTAACGGTACTTGACACTTAACAAATAATTCCCAACAATCCTCCCCTAAAAAAGAATGATAAATTGTTGTCTTCTTGTTTCTCTTGCATTGGATGTATTTAGAATACATGTCTTCAAATTTTCCTTCATCCTTGTATTGAACTTGGTAATTTGTATTTGTATCTAACTGAATGTAGCCAAATACTTCAATATAGATCTTCTTCTGATAAGATAATCTTCAAACAGCATGAACATCATCTTTGTCTCTAACTATGATCTTCTTGTGTCTTGTAAACATTCATTTATCTTTGCAGCATCAGTAATTGTCTTCTTGAGTTAAATCTATGAACTCTAAATCATGAACTTCAGTCTTGATTTGATGAGACAAAACCGTCTAAGTATTTTCTTCTCGAATACTTCTTTGCTTGCAATCTTCATACCTGAAATAAAACAGTTAACAACAAAAACCAATCTATATTGGCTTCATGATTTTTAGCAAATCACCAGCTATCAATGGATTTGATATATTCTTTACCAGTTAGCCGTACACTCTAGAATAGCCAATACTTTATTCATGAAGAATAAGGTGTACTGATAACCCTACAATTTTTGGTAAATTGTCAACCATCAACGTATTTGATGAAGTCTTTACCTAGTACCGTTTGTCTAGGACTAGCCAACTCTTTGTCTCGAAACAAGGTGAGTCAGAACCATATAGTTTTTAGCAAACTACCAGCTTTCAACGGATTTGAGAAGTCTTTACCACAAACCGTTTGCTTATGGACTAGCCAGTTCTTATGTGTGTTAGACATGGTGAACTGAGAACCATTTGTGAAGTGTGACTGAAAGTCAAACACTTAAGGCTCTTTCTCAGATTCTTCCTCATCTTTCAAATCCTTGATTTGTTGTTTAACCTTTCTGATCAACTCCAAAGCATCAACAGATTCTTCTATAACTTCCAATTGTTGTTCCAACATTCTTTCCAACAATCTTCTTTTGAATGGATAACTCTTCTCTTGTAACATATAGTAGGTAACATCATCTAGATCCAAAATATGCAATCCACATGACCTGTAATATCTCCAGTAACTAGGAACCTGATTCTCTAATTCCTTCAACATTTCTTGATCATAGTTGTGTGGTTCATACATGAAGAACAATTCCCTATATAATAGTGTTACTTCAGTTTTACCTGCACTGGCTTCTTGAACTAACCTGAAAAGATCCTGAATATCTTCTCTGTCAAGAATGTGAAGAATATCTTCCAAAAGTCTGAATATTCTTGTTGTGTCATCAATTCTTTGAATTCCATGAGCTTCCAGTCCTTGATCCATAGAGTATATCCATCTAGCAATAGATGATCTCTTTCTAAAAATCTCTGAATCAATACATTGATCTTCAAATTTTACTATCTTCAAGCTCTCATCATCATCACTATCTTCTGCTGTTGACTTAGCCCTCTTGGCTTTCTGCTTTCTCTTTGTTGATCTTTTCCTTTTAACACCCTTGGAGGTTCCCTTAAATTCTATTGAACCCACTTCCAAGTTTGTATGTACCGTTTCTTCAACATGTACTGTTGACTGTGTATGTACTGCTTGTACATTTTCAGTCTGAGCAATATCTTGAACTTTATCTCCTTTATTCATTCGTTGAGCAGTCTCTTCCTCCTTTGAACTTACCTTCTCCTTTCTATTCTTCCTCACATAAGTGGTCTTGATAGTTAGAGATGTATTTGTAGGTTCAGCAGTACCTGACTTAATTCTAGGAGTGCTTCCAAATTGTCTTTGTTGTTGCAGATGTCTTCTATGTCTTTCAACAACCATTCTATCTGCTTCAGATTCAATCTCAACAAAATTCAATTCAGTTCTCTTATGTTGCTCATACAAAGTCCTGATTTCTTCAAAATTCTTCTTGACCAGCTGAATATGAGTGAAACCCTTAACTTTCTTGAGAAAGTTTATCATTTGATTCCTAATCTGCATGGTAGTTGGAGGCTTAATCTTTTCTCTTTTTCTCTTTTCAGCAAAGAATCTTTGTTGCTCCCTTACTAGATCATCAATCAACTTTGATTTCTCTTCTTAATCATAAGCATCTCTCTCTTCAGCTATCAATGGGTCTACAAGAAGCTCACTTGCATGTAATTCTGCTTGAATCCTATCATACTCTTGTATGTTCCATTCTTGATGTATTCTCTTAGCTTCTAGCAAATGCTGCTTAGCTTCAAGTTCTTCTTGCAAGTCTTCTTCACGAATCTGAGCTTGCATTCTAAGAGCATATTCCTCATAATGGTCTAATTGATTAAATATATACATTACTTCTCTTATATCTTCATCTGAATCACTTTCATTTTCAGATTCTGATAGTATTTGCTTCTTCCCCTTATCCTTTGGATTAATCTTAGGTAGCTTCTTCTACAGCTTGGAAGGACTTTCCTCATCAGCTTGTTGTTGAATAACTATACCTTTAGTAGGGTGTGAAGCTTGAACTTTCTTACCTTTAGTTTGTTCCTTTTTGGCAAGAACTTTTTGTTGTGTCTTCTTCTCTGCCTCTGCTTGTTTTGCTTTCTCAGCTGAATTCTTCTCTCTTAAGTCAAGAAGTATTTGGGCTAAAGTCCCATCCTCTCCAAAAGTAGTTTGACTTTCTAGTCAATGATGATCACCAGCGATAGTTGCAATCGTCTTAGTTGGCTTAGCGGTACTTGGGTCTTCAACAATGTTAGCAGTACTTGCATTCGGCTTAGTTGGCTTAGCAGTACTTGGATCTTCAACAATGTTGACTTCACCAGTATTAGACACATTTGTTTCTTCAATAACTTGTGTATTATAGATACTCTTTCTTCCACTAAAGCTATCTTTTCAGCTTGCACCTCTTTAGTCTTGTCTGATCCAATGCTCATTCTTGATCTGGACAGTACTTGCAAAGACGGTTTCTTGTGAAACCAAATTTGTCTTTGTGGTGGTGGAGTTGAAGATACAGGAAATTGAACATCTATTTCCTCCAACTTCTCATAGAAAGTAATCCAATTCACTTGAAGTGGTTATTGAGGTGTTGGTGTTAGCTGATTTACCATCATTTCTTTAACTTGTGGCTCCTCATGAGTAGGTTGTGGTTCTTCCTGTTGAAACTCCATGTTTGTAGGTTCTTCCACACTAGTCTCTAAACCAGTTCCATCTTCATAAGTCCCAATGACATCTTCATAAGTCCCAATGACATCTTCATCCAGCTCAAAATTGATGTCATTTCCAGAGATCCTTGTTTGATTATCAGAAGAAGGTGGTTGTTCTTCATAAATACTCCCCTGTTTGGTTGCATTCAGTTGCCTTTTCTTGTGGTTTCTGAATCTTTGCTTATTGAGTGCAGCCTTCTGAATAGATCTATGTTGCCTCATCCAAGGTGATACTTTGTTCCTCAACTTGATTAGGATAGCTTCCAATTCAACAACTTTCTTGTCTTGGACAAGTTTCTCTTTTTGCAACACATGTACCTGTTCGGACAAACTAGTACACAAAGCAGTCAAATTTTCAACATCCACCACCTCTAGTGCTTGTGTTGGTGGTGAACCACTAGCAGCAATAGAAGCAGTAGGTGTATGGATCATCTCATCAGTATTTGGTGGAGCACCAACATTGTGAGAAGAAGATTGTGAATCTTCTAGGGAATAGGAACTCTGGTGAGAAGGAGTTTGGTGAGAAGCACTAGCATTGCTAGGTTCCTCACCTTCTTGGTTGGTAGGTTGGGCTAACATATGAGCAAACAATGGTGTATCTATTCCTGTAAAGGCATTGCCTTGTTTGGTTAAGAAAGAGAAAGTTCTCTTTGTGAATGTAGGAACATCCCATGTATCAGTTAACTTTGGTAGGTTAGGTATTTGGTCACTAACTAAAGTCTGAATGAATCTAGGATACATCAAAAACTTTTTAGTTCCATCTAAATTCCTAGTCATGCCTTCAAAAATTAATTTTGAAAAATTAAAAACCCTGTTATTTGCTAGACAAATGCCAGCTGATGCTAATGCAGCATGAATTTGATCAAAAGATGTACTTTTAGAGCTTAAACAGTGAATAATAGCATGAAAAAGCAATTTCCATTGAGGTGAAAATAAAGCTTTAAAGAAAGTAAGACTTTCCCTACCACCCTCATAGCCTATGGCTGCAAGGCCATCATGAATCTCTGTGTTATTAAGCATACTAAGTCCATTTTCATCATTTAATCTCAAACTTGCCCTTAGCAGTACCTCAGTTACATATATATTTCTATGATTCACCCTAGCCCTAATGCAAGGTTGATCAAACCGAGTACCTAACACATTAGTGTTCTAAAATTGTTTAACAATGGAAACAGAGACAATGGGACTTACAGTGAGTGCAAAACAAACATGACTTCAAGATAAGAAACCAAGAATCTCATGGAATCCAAGAGAGTCATCATTCACAGCAAGATTCATAACCAAATTATGATTAGAGATCACTTGTAAAGCAGCCATTAGTATTTGTGATGATCAAAAAGTTAGAGAGCAAGTTATAGAATCAAGAGATAAGAATAAAAGATTAGGTGAATCAATTGTGTAATTGGAGAAAGTATTTAAGTAAATAATAAACCCAAACGCGAAGAAACCGCCAAATTTACAAAAGAGACCCTTAACGGTACAACGGACATGTAGCGGTACATGGAACATACTCGGTACTTGAAATTGTGCTAGCAGTACTTGGAGTTATAACGGTACCTCTCAATTTTAACCAGTTCATGCATTCCACTATTATTATAACCTCTTTTATCTTTCTTTATCAACCTGCAATCACATCAAAAACACAAAACATAGACTATACAATAAAAATTAGTATAAAAATTGTACAGCTATTACATCCCCTCAACATATGCAGCAGTCTATTGGTTCAGCATACCAATATGTGTCACCAAGAATTCAAATCTCTTAGCATCAAATGCCTTGGTCAAAAAATCAGCTACATTGTTGTCTGTATGAATCTTCAAGACTTGAATAAGCTTCTTGTCATAGGCATCTCTTATAAAGTGATGTCTTATTTCAATATGCTTGGTCTTGAAGTAAAATACTGGATTCTTGACAATGCATATAGTACTTTGATTATCAATGTAAATCTTGGTGTTCATGAAGTTAAACCCATAATCTAACAATTGATTTTGAATCCAAAGTACTTGTCCACAGCAATGAGCAGCAGCTACATATTCAGCTTCAGTTGTAGAAGTAGCAACAATGGTTTGCTTCTTACACTGCCATGATATGAGTTGTAACACCCCCAAATTTATACAACTCAATACAGTGGAAGACTCGTTGGTGTTACGGGATAACACATCACTCACATCATAGACAACGCTTAAAAACCGCGTCGTTTAATAATAAATCATTTCCATTCATAAATATCAGATTTACATAGGTCCCAAGTCATTGTATTTTATACAGGTTTTACAAAGCATTTGAATGGAAAATAATATTTAAGTGCGGGCCAAGAATTCTTGATGTCTTCTCGAGAATTACCTTCAAGTACCTGAGATAAAACATGTTAAAAGAAAAGGTCAGCGATAACGCCGAGTGAATTCATAGAGTTTAATAAAATCCATCAATATAACATCGGTATAAAATTATTACCGAAAATCATTTTGTACAAATAATTGTAATAGGCCATAAAATAGCCAAAGTCATTTTATACAAATCCTTATCAAAATCATAATATAGGCTTTCGCCTTAAAAATCATTATACGAACCATTGTCGTTAAAACCATCATACAATACGTTTTATAACGTTGTATAGATTAAATAAAAATCATTATATGAATAAGGTTATGAAAAACCAAAACACGAACATAATATCAATAGTAAGAACCCGTATTGCTAGTCAGGAAATATATCGTAATTTAGTGCGTATAGCAGTATTTTGTTATTTTGGATTATTATAAGCCGCATGACATTGTTACCTTACTAAACCAAACAACGGGTAGCTAGCCCGAAACTTATTTGCCCATCTAAATTAGCGTGTCGTCACAATAATCACGCTTGTATAAATCTTCTCATACATAAATTCGCTTACCAATCAATGTGGCACGACGGGGATCAACCGTCAAGGCGCGAACTTGGGTGATCGTCCCCAAATAGTACTATTATATGCTTAAGCATCTACCAAATCCCAGTAGTTCACAATTCATGCTAATGGGAGTTTTAGTGACATAACCTAACTTTAATAATCCATTTCATTTCATCTATCGGGTCATTTAATCATTCATCGGGTCATACAATCATTCGGGTCCAAATCAATAAACAAACAATCGGTACAACTAGTGTCCTATTTCATAAAAACTAACATGTTATCTCCCTCGCGGGTTTATAAAACATTTCATAAAACATTTAAAAGAGTGTGAGGCTATGAACTCAGGTTGATGTGGGAAAGCAGGTTATCGGCAATTCGGATGTACGGTACGTGCTTCAATCACGGAAACATAGACAAATAATACTCGTCTTAGACTTTTGTCCAATGACTTTATCAAAATAACAGTTATGTATACATATGATGATTTTATATATATGATGATCAAGTGGGTTTATACATTCTCATTTACTCATTTTAGTGTTATGTATTGGTAACTTTTATACTAGTTTACTAGTTTTACTTATTTATATGTTTTAGGCCCAATAAGCCTATTATAAGCCCAATACTTTAAATTAGTCCATTTTACACTTTTATTATCAGTATTATACTTTACATGTTGGGCCCAAGTGGGTTAAGCCCAATAAGTAAATTTATAAGTGTTTAGCCCATTTAGTTGGATTAATAGTCCAATAATGCTAACTTAGCCCGTTAATGTCCAAATGTTATTTAGTTCGTGTTTTATCGGTTTTTACTTGTATTAAGTACTTATATATCAGTATATGACTTTTAAAAAGTTTACATTAGACGGGTCCGATCGTCTAAGTTTTAATTGACGAAAAATGTTAATTTTACGGTACTAGCCGAAAAGACGTAAAAATCATGTTTATAGTTTTTATAACTTGTATAACTTACCAAACTACCATTTTTATATAATGTCCATTTATTTATCCTTATACATATTTATATAAATGAAATATATAAGTTAGTGGGTTTTAATTTCACATTTTATACTATATTATTTTGAGTGCTTATATAATACTATTAAACTTTAATTTCACAAAATCTGATTTTTAGTTTCACTTTCACCATTTTTATCATATCTTGAGTTCTATAAGGATATAGAAGCTCATTTTTGGATTACATAAACTTCATATTATGTGCTACAAATAAGTTAGTTATAGCTACTGCTCAATCCATGTCTAATTATCCTTAACAATTCCTACAAAACATACTATTCAGATTGGTATACTAATTTTGTTTTGATCATATCCCACTCATTTTGATGATTCCATTGCATGGCCAACTCTCACATGTGTATGACATCTAATACTTACTGTAAATGGATTCTACCATGTCATTTTATCAGTTTATCATTTGGTTACTTACTGTTTTTATACAGCCATCATATTTAGCAAGATTTTAACCTTGTTACCTATGGGTTTCCATCTTTTTAACCATATTTATCAAATCTATCAACACCAAATCCCCACATAATATCTTTAATCATCATTCATCATCATATACATATACATAAATAAATAAATTACAAGATTACATAATCAAAATAACAAGAGGATGAGAAGAACAATCTTTATACCACCAAGGTTGTGTAGGTTATGATCAAGGCTTAGATTTTTGATGGCAAAACTTATGATAGATCAACACCAATCTTCAAGACCACCAATAATTGTAAACTTCTTGTAGAAATCAGCCCTATGACACCAACAAATCTTCTCCTTGGATGTTAAAATCACCACCAATCAATAGAGCTTGAAAAGGGCTTCATCATATGTGTGAATAACATATGATTTCATGGTTAAATTTGATCAAATAAGGGTGTTTAGGGGTGGTTCTTGGACGAATTTTAGAGAGAGGAGAGAGTTTGGTGAGTGGTTTGCATGAGTGAAATGTGCAAATGGTAAGTGTGTAGTGGTTTTGTGGTTTTGGGTGGAAAGTTAGCTTACTTGTTAAGCTTTGCTTAACAAGTGTAAACAACTAGCTACAACTTGGACACATCACATGTTGTGGTGTCAATCCCATATGAGTGGGGTGGGATAAACTTGTTTTGTCCCATCCCACTAATTTACGGGTATTCCTCGATTTTAGTTTCCTCGATTTGCGTGCCCTCGGGTCGTTTTATGAAAAACGTTTTTATAAATTATGAATCAACGGCACAAAACGAATCTAATAAAAATTGTCTCATCAAAAACGTAAATACGTAATCCTAAGGTTTCTGGTTTAGTCGTAAATGACGTTAAATTATTCACGTAAGTCCTAATCTCTTCTCGTAAATTTGTTAGTTTATGAACCAACACAAATTTAAAACTCCAAAATAATATTCGCGGAAAAATTTATTTTCTGAAGTGTCGGACTGTCACCAAAACGGTATATGTAAATGTAAGCACGTAATCGTAGAATCCTCCGGTTTAGACGTAGTCGATTCTACTTCAAGACGTAAATCTAAATTTCTTCCCAGAAATGAGTGAGTTCATAATATAACATTAAAATAATGTTTTTAGATTATACTTGAGAATAAAATATCAACCATAAATTGACGGATTGTCACAGCATTTACCCCTAAACAGGATCTTTGTCCTCAAAGATCATCTTACTACTCGCTTCTTATAGAGTTAAAGCCATGTGGGTATTTCCTCCACCTTCGGTCTTTTCTCACAAGTGTAATTTATTACAATACGCGAGTTTCATCAAACATAACTACGGGAATAAGATCAGGTTTAATGTTGACTTACTTTCTCTATCCATGATGTTCACGGGTTTTTGATGAATGCAACTTTTTGCCGATCTAAACTTTATCAAGAAGTGATCAGATTCTCACTTGATAGATATTTTATCAAGTTCGATATACGAAACATAATTCACACAGCTCTTGAAGTCCTAGGGTAGATCCAGCTTATATGCCTTTCAAACCAACTTTTTACATCATCTCAATGGTCCCATACAACGGGGACTTATATCCCATGATCTTTCAGATCATCAATTCATGATTCCGTAGTTAAAATTTTTGGCATAACTTCGCTACCCATCTGGCACTTCAAGATCTACATTTCATATTCACATAACCTCTTGCCCACTACCGGCAGTCAATAATCAAATCCTAATTTCGACAATCATTTCAGGTCTCACGGGTCGGGTATTTTGCAAGGTTAGGTTTGTCATCATAGGCAACCTTAAAACCTAAAAGACATGTCCAACTCACAATGGGTGTATGTCGGGTATCTTCATCCCAACTCCTGCTTACAGATGCTCTAATATTTAAATCTTAACAAGATTCGATCTCGATCCTAACACGATAATTATCAATGATAATCTCTCCAAAGGAAAACGATTTTACAGTTTATTACCAAAGGTCAATCATTCAAACATAAAACAACACTTATAGTGTTTTGTATCGTTACTTTACCTCGTCCCTTCGATTGGGGGTGGTAAGCAGTACTCTCATCAAGATTCGTTCTCAATGATTTCTGAGCAAATCTCAAGAAATTCGATGCGAAGCGAGGATCTTGTTAGAGATGATTGATACAGGCACACCATGTTTACACAACTCATGTAAATACAAAAGAGTCAATTTATTCATCAAGAATCAATCATTAACAGGAATGATATTAGCAGATTTGGTCAGTTTGTCAACGATGACCCAAATCGAATCAGATTCAGATGATGACCTTTGTAATAGCTAGACGTTTACTAATGTATGAGGCGGTGTCTACATTCATAATTTGCTATTAGTACAACTTCTTCAGATAAAGATACATTTAGTTAGAAATGACATGAATAGAATACTTATACTTACGAGATTTCAACATGACTAAATATCAAAATCCTCTATATTTAGGCAACCTCAAGTGGCATTTTATACATTTAACGCCATCGGCTTCTCAATTCTAATGGTTCACATTAGCCACGAACCCCTTTTATTATCTATATTATCCTTTTTACAAACATCATTTATATTTAAATTGTTTGGCAATTTATTTTGCACCTTCATTATTAAGAAACATGTCCTAATTGGTTCTTTATCTTTTCTACATAATGTGTCAGTATCTATATTCACCTCCTCGATGAAATAAATATGATGACCGTATTTATTCGAAAATTCTTTCTTCATATTTTCTAAGTTTTAGTTTCGTCTCAACTATTATTTTTATCAGTTTTGCTCAATCTGACGTTTAAAGCGTCGATAATTATTACAAGTAATTAAATAATAAATATTTAATTTTTATGAAATGTAAACGTAAAAAATTTTAAAGTTCGACCAATTATATGAAAATGTTCAAAAATAAATTTGAATTTAATTAACACGATTTTTGTTGATTTACTGAAAATAATTAGTGAGATTCGTAAATGTTCGAAAAATCTTTGTTTGTACTTTGGTCAAAATTTTCTTAGTTGAAAAGCAAAAGTGTCGTTTCAAATTTCAAGTCATGGTTTAAATGGTTTCCTCAATCCCTCTTAGGTTGTCTTGAGGTATACACAAGCACTTACCCCTAAACAGGAGTTTAGTTAAATGATTTGTGTATAAGGGAATAATCCCTTAAAAATTCTTGTAGAAATCAGCCCTATGACACCAACAAATCTTCTCCTTGGATGTTAAAATCACTACCAATCAATAGAGCTTGAAAAGGGCTTCATCATATGTGTGAATTACATATGATTTCATGGTCAAATTTGATCAAATGAGGGTGTTTAGGGGTGGTTCTTGGACGAATTTTAGAGAGAGGAGAGAGTTTGGTGAGTGGTTTGCATGAGTGAAATGTGCAAATGGTAAGTGTGTAGTGGTTTTGTGGTTTTGGGTGGAAAGTTAGCTTACTTGTTAAGCTTTGCTTAACAAGTGTAAGCAACTAGCTACAACTTGGACACATCACATGTTGTGGTGTCAATCCCATATGAGTGGGGTGGGATAAACTTGTTTTGTCCCATCCCACTAATTTACGGGTATTCCTCGATTTTAGTTTCCTCGATTTGCGTGCCCTCGGGTCGTTTTACGAAAAACGTTTTTATAAATTATGAATCAACGGCACAAAATGAATCTAATTAAAATTGTCTCATCAAAAACGGAGTTCAAAAACGTAAATACGTAATCCTAAGGTTTCCGGTTTAGTCGTAAATGACGTTAAATTATTCAGGTAAGTCCTAATCTCTTCTCGTAAATTTGTGAGTTTATGAACCAACACAAATTTAAAACTTTAAAATAATATTCACGGATAAATTTATTTTCTGAAGTGTCGGACTGTCGCCAAAACGGTATATGTAAATGTAAGCACGTAATCGTAGAATCCTCTGGTTTAGACGTAGTCGATGCTACTTCAAGACGTAAATCCAAATTTCTTCCCAGAAATGAGTGAGTTCATAATATAACATTAAAATAATATTTTTAGATTATACTTGAGAATAAAATATCAACCAGAAATTAACGGATTGTCACATGAGTCTTTTGCCTAGGAATTGAAAACCTCCTGTTGTGGATTTCCTATCATGATTAGCTACAGCATAATCACTGTCTGAGTAAGCTTCCAATTCAAAGGTGGAATCTCTAGGATACCATAATCCTAAATTGGGTTGACTTTTAAGATACTTAAAAATCTTGTTCACAGCATGTAGATGTGACACCTTTGGATTGACTTGGAACCTTGAACAGGCACACACAGCAAACATAATATCTGGCCTTGAAGCAGTAAGATACATCAATGAACCAATCATTGATCTGTATAGATGAATATCAACACTTTTTCCATGTTCATCTTTTGATAAAGACTTCTTAGCTTCAAAAGGTATGCTTGTACTCCTTGTATCCATACATGAAAATTTCTTCAAGATTTCAGTAACATACTTATCTTGGCTGATAAATATTCCATCTCTCTTTTGTTTGACTTGCAGTCCCAAAAAAGAAAGTTAGTTCTCCCATAGAACTCATATAAAATCTTCCTTTCATCAAAGCCTCAAACTCTTCACACCATGACTTCTTGGTAGAACCAAAAATGATGTCATCAAAATAGAATTCAACTAGAATAATATCCTTAGCATTCTTCTTGATGAACAGAGTTTTATCAATGGTCCCTCTCGTATATTGTAACACTCTCATTTTTCGTATCGGTACAGCGGAAGGGTCTTTCAGAGTGTTACGGGATAGCACAATAACTCCAATCATAGACAACACATAAAAATACTTGCACAAGGTTTAACAAACGTTCATTCGATAAAAAGGTTTAAAAGTGTACAACAGGTCCCAAATTATACAGGTCATTTAGTTTACAAAACACAGATCGAATGAACATTTTTAATATTAAGTGTGGGCCATCAGAGTCGATCTCCATCCGGATTACCTTCAAGCACCTGAGATAAAAACATGCAAAAATCATATCAGCGAATGCCGAGTGAATTCATAGAGTTTAATGAAAACCGTTATATAAAATCAATCATTTACATTCATTTAAAATCAGAACACAAGTATAATATCGGAAGTAAGTCCACATATTGCTAGTCAGGCAATATATAAATCAAGCATACATCTGAAACCGTCCATGAGACCGTAGTCTCTATATTACCATGATAGGTAATATATTCATCGTTAATAGCGTCGTATCATATCGTTTATTTAGATTATATAGATTGAATAGATTATAGGACTATTATTAGCCGCATGACATTGTTACCTTACTGTGAAAACAGCGGGCCGCGAACCAGACAAACAAGTTGCCCATCTAAGTTAGCGTGTCGTCACAAAAATCACGCTATGGAATCTTCTCATACATAAATTCGCTTACCAATCAATGTGGTACGACGGGGATCAACCGTCAAGGCGTGAACTGGGGTGATCGTCCCCAAATAGTACTATCAAATGCATAAGCGTCTACCAAATCCTGGTAGTTCGCAATTCATGCTAATGGGACTTTAAGTGACATAACCTAACTACTAATAATCCTTTTAGTCTCGAATATAGGGTCATAGCATCATTCGGGTCCATATCATTTAGCATACAATCGGGACTACTTGTGTTCTATTTTTATAAAAATCTAGCATGTTATCTCCCTCGCGGGTTTACAAATCATTTTATAAAACATTTAAAAGAGTGCGAGGCTATGAACTCACGTTGTTAATGAAAGGCGGATTATCGGCTACGGGCGTGCTTCAGTCACGGAAACCTATATAAATAATAATCGGTCTTAGACTCGGTCCAATGACTTTTATCAAAATAACAATATACATATGATGATTTTGTACATATGATGATGATCAAGTGG
Source organism: Glebionis coronaria (assembly GCA_025667525.1). Lineage (NCBI taxonomy): Eukaryota > Viridiplantae > Streptophyta > Magnoliopsida > Asterales > Asteraceae > Glebionis > Glebionis coronaria. Next base: position 530,916,005 of record CM046882.1, read on the forward strand.
GTTTATACATCCTTGTTTACTCATTTTAGTGTTTACGTTTTGGTAACGTCTTACTAGTTCACTAGTTTTACCGATTTACCTATTTTAAGTCCATTAAGTCTTTTATAAGTTCTTTAACTTGTTTTTACCCATTTTATACCTATATTATCAGTATATATACTTTTCATGTTGGGCCCAAATGGGTTTAGCCCAATAAGCTCTTTTTATAAGTTTTTATCTTATTAAATCCAATTATTAGTCTAATGTGTTTAGTTAGCTCGTAAATGTCCGTAATTCTTATAGTTCGGGTTTTATCGGTTTTTACTTGTCTTAGTTATCTATACATCAGTATATGACTTTTATAAACCTTACATTAGACGGGTTTGGTCGTCTAAGTTTTATTTGGCGAAAAACGTTAATTTTTACGGTGATAGCCGAAAAAGTCGTAAAAATCAAGTTTATAGTTTTTACTACTTATAAATATTATTTTACCACCATTTATATAATTTACCCATTTAATTAACCTTTTATACATTTATATAAATAAGTTTTATAAGTTAGTGGTTTTATATTTTTACATTTTATACATTATAATGGGAGTGCTTATATAATAATAATAAACATTATTTCCAAAATCTGATTTTTAACTTCATGTTTACCATTTTTACCATATCTAGAGTTCTATAATGACTTAGAAGCTCATTTTTTGATGACAAGTTCTTCATAATATGTGCTACATATAACTTAGTTATAGCTACTGCCCATTTTGATTTTAAGTTGCCTTAACAGTCCCTACAAAACTGCTTATTCAGATTATACCACCTAACTTGTTTTGATCATATCTCACTCATTATTTTGATTCCATTGCATGGCCAACTCTCACATGTGTATAACATCATCTACTTACTGTAAATGGATCAAACCATGCAATTTTATCAGTTCATCTTTTAGTTATCTACTGTTTTTATACAGCCAACTAATTAGCCAAGATTTTACCTTCATTTCTTATAGTTATCATCATTTTTAAGCATATTTATCAACACTTGATCCCCACACAATATTTTTATCATCATATATACATCATATACATATACAAAATGAAAGAAAATACATTTGTTCTTTACAAAATAACAAGAGAAAAATGGAGAGGATGATCTTCTTTACCAATCCAAGTGGATTTCTTGTTTTAGGAAGACAAGAACTTGATGAACACAACAAGTATCTCCAAGACCATCAAATATCAAGAACATAGGTTGGAAAATCAGCCCTAGGACACAAGCAAATCACCTCCAAAGTTGTTAATATGGCCACCAAATGATCAAGGCTTCAAGAGAACACCTTAATAGGACTAGTAAACATGTGGTTTATGGCTAGAAAAGATCAAGGATGGTGTTTGTTGGCTTATTTGGGACGGCACAAGGAGAGGGTTGAGAGAGTTTTTGGTGTTGAGTTGCATGTAAGAATGATAGAAATGGAAACAAGTAGCTAGTTTAGCTAGTAAGTGGTAAAGGTTAGCTTAATGTGTAAGCATATGCTTACACTTGTTGTAAGCTACTTAACTTGATGCCACATTGGTGTTGTGGTGTCAAGTGTAGCCGTCCCATATTGCTAGTGGGGTGGGACAAAGTGTTTTGTCCCATCTCACTAGTTTACGGGTATTCCTCGATTCTAGTTTTCTCGATTTGCGTGCCCTCGGTTCGTTTTACGAAAAACGTTTTTATAAATTATGAATCACCGTCACAAAACGAATCCAATAAAAATTGTCTCATCAAAAACGGAGTTCAAAAACGTAAATACGTAATCCTAAGGTTTCCGGTTTAGTCGTAAAAGACGCCAAATTATGCAAGTAAGCCCAAATTTAAATCCGTAAATTGTGAGTTCGTCAACCAACACAAAAATAAGTTTCAAAATATTATACGAGAAAATATTTCACTACCTGAAAATGTTAGATTTTTCACAGCTTTTCCTCCTAAAAGGGATCAACGTCCTCGTGATCCATTTCATTTGGATGTCCGTTTCTTATTGAAATCGAAGAGGTGCGGATATTTCTTCCACATTTCATCCTCTCGTTCCCAAGTATACTCCGGTCCATGCTTTGAATTCCATCGGATCTTGACAATAGGTATCCGACTTTGTTTCATTTGCTTTACCTCACGGTCCATAACTTCTACGGGCTCTTCGATAAAATGCAACTTCCCATCTATTCGAACCTTACCTAACGGAATTTTCTCATCACTCACTGCTAGACATTTCTTCAGATTAGATACATGGAATGTGTTGTGAACACCATGAAGTTCTGGGGGTAACTCTAGTTTGTAAGCCACCGGACCTACTTTAGATAAAATCTTAAAGGGTCCAATATAACGGGGGTTCAATTTTCCTCGTTTTCCAAATCTTATAACGCCTTTCCATGGCGATACCTTCAACATTACTCGGTCACCCACTTCAAACTCCATTGGCTTCCGCCGCACATCCGCGTAACTTTTCTGTCTACTACGGGCAGTCAACAACCTCTTCTTTATCTGAACTATCATCTCTGTAGTCTCCCGGATCAATTCCGGTCCCGTGAGCTGGGTATCCCCAACTTCACTCCAACATACAGGAGATCTACACTTCCTACCGTACAAAGCTTCAAATGGTGCAGCCTTAATACTAGAATGGTAACTATTGTTATACGAAAACTCTGCTAACAACAAATGTTTATCCCAGTTCTTACCAAAGTCTAACACATAAGCTCTCAACATATCTTCCAATGTTTGTATCGTCCTTTCACTCTGCCCATCAGTCTGGGGTGATAAGCAGTACTCATGTCGAGATTCGTTCCCAAAGATCTTTGGAGAGATTTCCAAAAATTCGATGCGAATCTAGGATCTCGATCTGAAATGATCGATACAGGCACTCCATGCTTGCATACAACATTATCAAGGTATATTCGAGTCAGCTTCTCCAGTGAGAACTGCTCCTTAACCGGAATGAAGTGTGCTGATTTGGTCAGTCTGTCGACAATAACCCAAATCGAATTGTTTCCAGATGATGTTCTAGGAAGCTTGGTGATAAAGTCCATCGTAATTCGCTCCCACTTCAATTCAAGAATCTTAGGCTGTTGAAGTAGTCCTGATGGCTTTTGATGTTCGGCTTTAACTCTAGCACAAGTTAAGCATTGAAGAACATACATAGCTATGTCAGCTTTCATATTCGGCCACCAGTACAACTTCTTTAAATCATGGTACATCTTATCAGATCCCGGATTAATGGAATACTTAGATTTATGGGATTCTAACATAATCAAGTCTCTTAAGCCTCCAAACTTAGGTATCCACATACGACCTCTTAAGCATTTCACTCCATCAGCTCTAACCTCTAAAGGATCTCCTTCTCCTCGGAACCCTTCATTAACAAAATTCTCCTTCTTACAAGCTTCTATTTGCGCATTTCTAATTTGCTCAGGCAAATTATTGTGCACGGTCAAGACTAGAGAACGCACCCTGATAGGCTCTCTATCTTTCCTACTTAACGTATCAGCAACAACATTGGCTTTTCCTGGGTGATATTTTATATCACAATCATAATCACTTAACAACTCAATCCATCTTCGTTGCCTCATATTCAATTCCTTCTGGTCGAGAATATACTGTAGGCTTTTGTGATTGGTGAATACCGTACACTTGGTGCCATACAGATAATGTCTCCACAACCTAAGAGCAAAGACTACAGCTCCTAACTCAAGATCATGAGTAGTATAATTCTCCTCATTCTTCCTTAATTGCCTAGAAGCATAAGCTATCACTTTCTCTCTCTGCATCAAAACAGCTCCATAACCTCTAAGAGATGCATCACAATACACTACAAAATCTTCAATCCCGTCGGGTAATGATAAGATTGGCGCACTACATAATTTTTGCTTCAATGTCTGAAATGCTCCATCTTCATCACTTCCCCAAACGAAAGGTTTATTCTTCTGAGTAAGCTTAGTCAAGGGTTTAGCTATCAAAGAAAATTCTTTAATAAATCGCCTATAATAGCCAGCCAATCCTAAGAACTGTCACACTTCCGTTGGCGTTGTCGGTGCAGACCAATTCTTAATAGCTTCAACCTTTGCAGGATCAACATGAATTCCATCTCTGTTAATCACATGACCAAGAAATTTCACAGAATCTAACCAGAAATCACACTTCGAAAACTTAGCATACAACCTTTCCTCCTTCAACAAATTCAAAACAATCCTCAAATGTTCTCTATGCTCATCTTCATTCTTAGAATAGATTAGAATATCGTCAATAAACACAATCACAAATTTATCCAAGTAGGGCTTGCACACTCGATTCATTAAATCCATGAAAACCGCAGGTGCGTTAGTTAACCCAAATGGCATTACTTGAAATTCATAGTGTCCATAGCGAGTTCTAAATGTAGTTATAGGAATATCTTCTTCACGGACGTTGATGAGACTGCTTTTATACATGGTCTCATCGTCCAAAACGGCCTTTAATTGCATAAAATATCATAAAATATACCAAATATATTCTTGTGTTTGTTACTTGTGTATTTTTAGGTACGGATATTGAGGAAATGGCAAAAGATCACAAGAATCATTCAAAAACGAACACGGGAAACGAAGTCGCACAATGAACCGGGCCCAAGTTTGGAATTTTGCAAAAAGACCCTTGAAGAATTGAAGATTGGCAAAAATGGCCCCTCATCTTTGAAGAACTTGTCACAATTGACCCTCCAAATGTCAATTGTACAAGTATGGACCTTAATATTTGAAGATTGTACAAGACCAGTCCCTGGAATATGAAGAATATACATTTAATACCCTTTGGAAAAGTTTTGGAATTGATTGTGCCATTTTTGACAACTTGTGCAAAGTTGACAAAGGCAAATTGGGCGCTGATAACCTTTATTAACAAAGTGAAGAAGAGTGGATAGCTTAGGGACCTAACCTGCCAAACAAACAAACTTTCCCACCCAACCAACTCATGACACGTCATAAAACCCACCCACCAACCCATAAACCCGACCCTACCCACATCCATACCCGGTTTTATTAACTTAATCTCAATCAACTAAAGTCAAAACCCACTTAACCCATTTATTTCCCACCAAAATAGGAATTTAAAACCTGTTTATCCCCAAAACAAATCAAAAACGCCCCTTAATCCTGATAAACCCTAGAACACACCCAGTTTCAATCTCACCCCAAACCAAAGGGGTTTACCCCAATTAAGTGCAGATCACTAATTAAGCTTCCCCTCACTTAATCCCACCTTTCAAAACAAGGCCACGTGGCCTGTGGTCCTCACCCAAGCACTCCCCTGCTCATGTCCCTTTCCCCCAAACCCTATGTCCCGACCAAATCAACGTGGGAGATCAACTCCTTTGTCCCCAAGGTTCATCCAACGACCAAAGATCATTCTTCCAAGCTGTCAAGTCACATGGGATGATTCTTGACCCATTTTCAGTCAAGGCTTCAAGGGCAATATGGGCATTCCATTGCTAGGGTTTTAGTCTTCTAGGTTCTTCTATAGACTAGTATAAATAGAGGCATCAACTTGTGATGACCCTTGGTTCCAGTTTTTAGCCAAAAACCTTGTAATTCCTTTTTTAATTAATAAAGTTTGGTATTTGTGTTTAAACAATTGTAATTCCTTTTATTATGTTAAAAAGTTGTGTGTTGTGTTAAAAGCTAAAACTAAGTTCCATTTTCAAAAGTGTGAAGGTTTTGTGTAATTTGAGTTTTCAAAAGGTTTCATAAAAAGTTTGGTCAGATTCTTTAAATCACAAATTTGTATGAAGTGAAAGTGGAATACAAATTTGTGTTGTGTGATTGGTATTGTTTTAAAACGTGGTGTTAAAGGGTTGGAAGTTTTTAGAAAAGATTTTTAAGAAAGAAAAGTAAAACAAAATATATACCTTGTTCTTGTTCTTCTTTTGTTTTTGATTTTTCAGGTTGAAGGATTGTTGATCATTGATCTGCATACACCCCAGTGTATAAGGAGGTGGTATTGCAACCACAAAGAACCCTGGATGTAGGGTTCTTAGGTAAGAATCTTTACCTTTTTCATTTTTCTCTTATTTGAGTGTGATTTGTTGTAACTGCATGAAAAGGGTGTTAAAATTGTTTGATTTGAGTTCAAATGGTATTGTGTGCATGTTAGATGCTATATGAACCAGTTTGATTGTGTTTGTAGGTGATTTACTGTGAAAAATTTGGTTTTCAAATTTTAAAGGGTTGTTTGGATACGGATTTTAGAAGAAATTTTGGAAGAAGTTTGAGAATTAAAACGTGTTAAAGTCACTGAATAGAGTTGAGATAGGTTGTTTGCTAGTTATAGTTTAGTTTGGAAAAGTTTTGTAACAAGTTTAAGTGTTAAAAAAGGAAAATAGCATAGCAAATCTGCATATGTCACTTTCTGTATCATTTACATGAACTGGTGTGCTTGAATCTTATAAGCTGTTAGGAGATAGGTTGATATAGGAGTGCAGTTGGTTTGTAAGTTGATTGGAGCCTTTGTGTGCAAAATATTGGACTTGGAATCTCAATTGTGTGCATGTTATAAGCAACAAAGAGCCACCAGACCTAGCAAAAGCATATCAGCAACTTTTCTTTGCTTGTTTTGGTTTGTTTGAAGTGATTATGTGCTAAGTGTTGTTCATTTGTGATTAATCTTGACTCCCTGCACTCAGAAAGAGTGTAGGGGTGCCCCCTTTGTCCAAGAAACACCACCAAACAAAGCATAAACCAAGTCCTCTTGGCTTTTCATCATTTGTGAAGAAAACAGTCACAAGCAAAAAGGCTTGTGTTCTTTATATTGAACTGAATACGATTTTGGTCCTTAATCTAGCTTAATCTTGTGTTAAAAAGGAATTGGGATTGTGTTTTTAAGCTTATAGAGTGCACAGTTTGGTTTGCAAAAGTAAAAAAAAAAAGAAACAAAAAGCAAAAACATCACCCGTACCGGACTCGAACCCCCGGCCTGCAGCTCAGGAGTAAGGGGACTTACCGGTAATCTAGATGTGTTTTTCTGTTATAGGTTGAAAACATAGGGTATTTAACCCCTTTTTCTTTTGTTCTTGTTTAAATAAGCCGTGACCAAATAAGCTCATATGAGCTTATTGGTTTAGCTTTTTAGCCCCCTTTTATTTTTCCTAAGTTAGTTATTGGTTTGTTGATTTTTCTAGCTAGATTTTATATTTTTCACTTTATTTAATTAATTTTTATGCATTTTTTATTAAACGTATTTTATTAAATCATTAAAAAATAGAAAAAGTAGTTTTAAATTTAGGAAAAATAGTTTTTAGGTTTTAATTTGTATTTTTGAGGTTTACATATCAAAAAGTTTTCAAAAACTTTAATTTTTAATTTTATTTAATTTTAGGGTTTTTAGACAACTTTAAAAATTAATATAAAATTAATTAAAAGGTTTTAGGAATTTTAATTTGCATTTTCTTCTTAATTAGAATATTTAGGATTTTTGAGAATTTTTTAGAATTTATTTGAGAACTTTTTATTTTTTAGAATATTTTATTATTATTTTATTCATTAAAATTCAAAGTTTTATTTTTAACTTTTTTTCATTTTTCCTAGATTCTAGACATTAAAATAGGACCTTTGTCACTTTCCAATTATTTTTTAGGCTTTTCAGTTAATTTTTAGAATTAATTTAAGATTTAATAGATTTTAATAGTTTTTAGGAGTTTAAAAATAGTTTAATTTGGTTTTAAAATTTTTAAAAATAGTTTTTAGCTTAATTAGGTCATTTTTGAGGTTTACAAACTATTAAATCTTGTTTAGGGCTTTTTAATATTTAAAAGTGATTTTTAGGGCTTTAATTAGCATTAAAAAGTCATTATTAAATTAATTAAAAGGTTTTAGCAAGTTTTGATTTTTTGTAAACTCTTAGAATATTATTGTGGATTTTTAGTAATTTTTAGGAATTTTTAGGTTAAATTTTTAATTTTTGTCCTTTTTACGACTTCACGTTTACGTCTTTTTCGTCGTAATTTAATACGTTTTCGTAACCGTCATTTCTTTCCTCTCTCATTTCTTTTCTTCTTGTTAATAATCAAAAACATAAATCAATCATTCATTACACAACACACGTGCCTCCTCGAGAACGAACTCACTTTTAGGGTCTTTCACACACGGTTTTCCTAAATCGTCGTGCACGCTTACCCTATTTTATTTACGTTCTTTTTCCTAAAAGACGTATTTCTACGACTATCATTTTGGCGCCGCTGCCGGGGAGGCGTGTTGTGTTTTGATTGAACATTGTTGTTTTTCTATATTAGCCATAATAGTAATTGTATTAATAGCACTCTATTAATACGTATTATCGTTTTTCGGTTTTTGTGTGAATATTATTACTATATTGTATACGTAGAACAATAAATACACAAGTACTCCAAATACGTGAGCAATCACAACCTTGATTCGGGATTTCATCACTCGATCATTGTATTCGAATCTCAAACCAAAGAAAAAGGCAAAAATAGATAAATACTTTCGTGAAGCTTAATCTTGATAATACAAACTATAAGGTGGGTATAAGGCGGTTGTATTTCACGACCTAAAGGAAAAAGGCTCTTAAGTGCTTCGCGCCGCCTCGTTTCCTCCGCTTGCTTGTGCGTATTTGATTTTGAGAGTGAATCGAGGGTTTTGCCGCCCAAAGTATTACTACATATCATATATATTTTCTTGGTTTCATAGTGATTAAACCCTCTTGAACGATTTGGTGTTCCACCATCGTTCTAAAGTCATCGAAGGCGTTCACTCCACGTGATCGTTTTCATTCCTTGAGGCCTTTTTAATCAAGAGATTTGATTGAGGAGGAGATTTGTGGACTTTTTGTCTACTTAATACATTCACTAATTTCCAAAAGGTTAATACCATCAAAAACCACAAAAAAAATTGAAAAAACACAAAATACCAAAAAGAATCTTCTTTGCTCGTCTCCACGTTGTACGTGACGTTTATGCTCACTCGTAACAAAGCAAAACGTGCACGTAAACGAAAGAACAAAACTCCCACTCCAACTCATTCTAGTGAGGAGTCTCCTATTGACGAACCCATTGTACGAGAAACACCAACCATGGCGAATCGAACTATGATGGAGTTACTTCAAGCACCCACCGAGGGTTATGGAGAAGCTATTGTGATTCCCGCAATCCTTGCGGAGAATTTTGAGGTGAAAACGGGTTTGTTGTCGATGATCCAAAACAACAAATTCCGTGGTGATGAGAAGGACAATCCCCACAACCATATCCGCCAATTTAATCGTCTTACCGCCACGTGCAAATTTAAGGATGTCTCGAATGACTCAATTAAGATGATGCTTTTTCCATATTCCTTAGCAGGGCCTGCTAAAATTTGGTTAGAGAAAGAGCCACCCAATTCTATATTGACGTGGAAGGATCTCGTTTCAAAGTTTGTGAACCAATTTTTTCCGCCCTCTAAGACTACGCATTTGAAAAATGAGATTTCTAAATTTTCACAAGAATCAAATGAAAGTTTTTCTACGGCTTGGAATAGGTTTAAGGAGATGTTGCATGAATGTCCTCATCACGGTTTTTCCGATTTGCACCAAATCGACACGTTTTACAATGGACTTAACGATCATGAAAGAGATTATCTTAACGCCGCCACGGGTGGTAATTTTTTGTGTAAAACGGTTGAAGAAGCTTTGGTCATAATCGAGAATAGGTCTAAGGTTTATATCCCTCGTCACACACCGAGTGTTGCCAAAAGGGGCTCATCATCGTCTCAAAGTATCAATGCATTACATGATGAAGCAAATGAAGAAAACCGATTTTTCGATAGATTTGCTAACCTTATGTCCCATTGGAAGGCTCAAGAGGCTTCCAACACCGCTTCGGTCAAAGCGGTTTCTAAAAGTTGTTTGTCGTGTGGGGGAGCTCATGATCTTTCCGAGTGCATTACCGCGGATGGTAACACTTCGAATGCTTTTGTAGCCACGGGAACTTATAACCAAATAGGTCAAGGTTCTCGTTCAAATCAAGCTCAACCCAATCAAAATGCTAATAATTATCGCAACAACAACCAAGGTGGAAATTACCAAGGAAATCAAAGAAACTATAACAAAGGTAATTACCAAAGTGGAAATGGGCAAATTTCAAACCAAAACCAAAACCGTGATTTTCAAAACAATGCCCAAGGTTTTCAAAACGATCACACCAAAAATCTTCAAGGAGAGTTTTTGAGTTATGCTAAGGCTAATGATGCTAAGTTTGACAATATGCAACGTGAGATGGTTAGCTTAAGATCCGAGTTGAAAAACGAGCTTAAAAACGAACTTGCTAATGAACTTAAAACTCATGCTAATAAAATGGAAGGAAATGTCACACGACTCCAACAAAATCAACAAAAAATGGAGCAAGGACAACATGAGATTAAGCAAGAGTTGTTAAAAGCGGATGCTAGGCAATCTAAGTTTGAAGACCGAATGGCTAAAATGTTTGAAGCTATCATGTGTAAGCCCTCTTCTTCGGGTGGTCTTCCTAGTGATACCATCGTGAACCCGAAGGGAGAATTGAAGGTTGTTGCTACTCGTAGTGGTAAAACTTTCAAAGAACCTATTTCTCGTCCAAATACTTCTATGGAGAAGGGAAAAGAGAAAGAACCCGAGGTTGTGGTTGAAAAGGAGCATATTACAATCCCACGAAGTACCGCTCAAACCACACCTACGGTTGAACCAATACCCACTATGGAACCCGAGATTCCAAGGCCGATGCCTATGCCTAATTTGCCCCAACCCACACCACCTTTACCCTACCCATCAAGACGAGACAAGGAAAAGGCACAAGAACGAAATAATTATCAATTTGAACTCTTTATGAAAATGTTTCGTGACTTGCATTTTAATATAAGTTTTGCCGACGCCTTAGTCATGATGCCTCGATTTGCCGCGAACTTCAAAAGTATGTTGAATAACAAAGAAAAATTGCAAAAATCGTCTAGTTGTTCTTCGGTTTTTCTAAGCCGCATACCTCAAAAGGTCAGTGATCCTGGAAAGTTTTTAATCCCATGTGCTATCCAATACATGGAAGAATGCTACGCCTTGGCCGATCTTGGTGCTAGTATTAATTTGATGCCTCTTGAGATTTTTAAATCGCTCAATCTTCCAAATCTCACTCCTTCAAGAATGTCAATCGAAATGGCCGATCATTCTACGATTCTAGCTTGTGGAGTTGCCGAGGACGTCTTTGTGAAAGTTGGGAAATTCTATTATCCCGTGGACTTCATTGTTGTTGATATTCCCATCGATCCTAAAGTTCCGTTAATTTTAGGTCGATCTTTTTTGGATACCTCGAGAGCACTTATCGATGTGCATGCAAGAAAAATCACTCTTCGTTTCAATGAGGAAGAACTCGTCATTAATGCAACCCAAAACTCCACTCTTTCTCATGTGTATTCGATCACATCTTTGTACAATGTCAATCCCATCAAAAGCATTTGCAAAAAGTTTTCAAATAGAGTTTTAGGAGTTTAGAAAAATGAAGTTCCGTCCCCTCCGCCGATGGAGGTCAAGAGTGTTAAGCCTATGATTCCAATCTCGAGTGATTCTTCGGATGATGAATACGTTGATCCCGATGGGGAGGTTTTCTTTGTCGACAAAAGATTTGAAAACTTGCCACCACCTAAACCAAAAAGATTTCAAAATGTGAGAATTTTTAGTGTGACTAACATTGTTTTAGATACACCAAATATTTTTGACATAATCAAATCGGGTTTTCACAAGGAGAGTTTAAAAGATGAAAAGGGAAAAGATTTTGAATCTAATTTAAAGGATTTTTCTACAATTCTAACTCCGTCATCACCACGTTTATTGAGTACTACAAGCTCGTCTTCTCCTTTTGACGATGCTTTGTGTGGACTTAGTGTGGGGGAAGCCCCTTATGTTTCCTCCCCTTTCTCCACCGAGGACGAGATATTTGATCCTGGAATTGCTTATATAGGGAAATCTCGGTCTTCCACCGATGCAATAAATGGAAAATCTTTTCATTTGATTGGTGCGAGTCTACCTCGAGTAGCTCAATGTTTTGACTTACCCATTGTCCCACCCTTCTATTTCTTCTCTCCTATTTTCTTCTATCCCATTGGGATTTGTGTTGGAGTTGTGTTGCTTCGTCTTTCATCCGAAAACGAGGACGCTATCTTTGACCCCGGTATACGTTTATCGGATTTTTAAAGTACTCCACGTGCTTTTGGGCCTTGTTTATCATGTAAGCCCCACCAAAAATTGACCATACCATGATTATCCCTAAATGATCACATTTATAGGGATTCGAGTCGAGCTTTTGACTCGGTTATCAAAAACAAGGTGCCTCGTGGGGGAGACCCATGCTTATCCATGTACATATTATTGTTTTTTAGTTAACCTAATGTGAGGGGATCTGTGCCCTTCCAACCTTTGTTCCGTGGTTGTTTGTGCATTGTGTCTTTTAGATCATCATCTTCACGATTGGAGCCTCTCGTGTTCGTTCATGGGAGCACTCGATCGTTTGCTTTGGAGGCCTTTCCCAATATCCACATCATGATATATCCTTTTATGTTCTAACCTTAGGTTATTAGCATACCTCATAAACGGCTATTACTTATTGGTTACACCCTTTCCATGCTAGATTAGGCATTCGACTACGTCTCTAGTATGGGGGTGTTTGCACCCCTAGACTCGAAACATTGAGGACAATGTTTAACTTTAGTATGGGGGGGGTGAATAGATACTTGCCTTGCCAAACCTTCACGCTTTCCAAAGTTTATCGTTTTGTTATTATTTTGTTGCAAAATAAGGCTAAAAATGGCCAAATTTTAAATTTTTCTCATGTTTTATAAGTGTTTGAAGACACGAATGTAGATTTTCCGATGGCGAGAATAAGAGTAATTTTTGACTCGACCGTGCGTGTTGAGCACTTAGCTTTGATTCCTTAACTACACATTAGGCTAAGTCTCTTAAATGAGGACGATAAATGATAGAGTTAATTATAAGTTACTATGCTAAACGTAGAGTACTCGTATTCTTTCAAAAACTCATGTGTTCTCGTTGTTTGCTTATTCTCCCTTCGCATGTAAATATTTTTTGCTTAATAAATATTGATTTAGCGGTTTAGTTTTGATTGTTGGGTTTCTAGTCTTTTCTAGTAGCTTCCGTGTAATTAAATTGGGAAGACATTAAGGTATCGCCAGCGTCACGGTTTTGAAGTATTGGCAACCCGAATAATCGAAAGCTTCACCCAATAATAAGATTTCAAGTGCTCACCTAAATCAAGCAAACAATTTGAAGCCCCACAAGGCCTAAAATCTATGCAAAATTGAAAGTGAATCAAGCCTTAATCTTCGAAGCTTTAAAGATCCAAAATTCGCTTTAGCGTGAGGATATACGTCTTTGGCTAATAAAACCACCGATGAGGCGGATAATAAAAGGCAAGGCAAGACCGAAGTCATAATAAAAGCTTCATGGCGAAGTTGAATAAAAGATGGAGGTAAACCAAAGATAATAAGGCCCTTCCGTTAGGGGGCGTATAAAAGTCTTGGTAATAAGTCTCATGTTCAAAACCGTTATAAAACCGTGTTTATCGATTCTTCTTGTCAACTTAATTTTTTAACATCGTTGTCTATTAGGAGGGGTTATTGATTTGATGGTCTTAGTTACACCGTTAGGACTCTATTTTTAGACTTAAATCTCTATTATCACATAAGTCAATGATGTATCCTCGTGATCATTAAGACATAATAAAATATAAGAGATACAACTTAGGAATAATGGGAGAATAAGTACGTGATTAGGGCATATGAGTAGTGTTAGCATTACTAACTTATAATGACAATGATCTCGTTGCACGCTTGGCATGGAATTAAGGTGAAACTCGAGGACGACGAAATTATTTCTAACGAAGCATTCACGTGTTCTTGTTCTATGAACCTAAACGTCCCATTTTGCGATGAAAATCATACATTATGTCTAAAACACAAGTAGTAGCAATAGTGTAGTGTAGCTAGTTTATCATTACAATAAATGGAATAAAATTGAATTTTGGAGATGCTTTGATACTTTATTCTAGCATTGCGTGAGGGCACGGCAATGGTTTAGTATGGGGGAGTGATGAGACTGCTTTTATACATGGTCTCATCGTCCAAAACGGCCTTTAATTGCATAAAATATCATAAAATATACCAAATATATGCTTGTGTTTGTTACTTGTGTATTTTTAGGTACGGATATTGAGGAAATGGCAAAATATCACAAGAATCATTCAAAAACGAACACGGGAAACGAAGTCGCACAATGAACCGGGCCCAAGTTTGGAATTTTGCAAAAAGACCCTTGAAGAATTGAAGATTGGCAAAAATGGCCCCTCATCTTTGAAGAACTTGTCACAATTGACCCTCCAAATGTTAATTGTACAAGTATGGACTTTAATATTTGAAGATTGTACAAGACCAGTCCCTGGAATATGAAGAATATACATTTAATACCCTTTGGAAATGATTGTGCCATTTTTGACAACTTGTGCAAAGTTGACAAAGGCAAATTGGGCGCTGATAACCTTTATTAACAAAGTGAAGAAGAGTGGATAGCTTAGGGACCTAACCTGCCAAACAAACAAACTTTCCCACCCAACCAGCTCATGACACGTCATAAAACCCACCCACCAACCCATAAACCCGACCCTACCCACATCCATACCCGGTTTTATTAACTTAATCTCAGTCAAATAAAGTCAAAACCCACTTAACCCATTTATTTCCCACCAAAACAGGAATTTAAAACCTGTTTATCCCCAAAACAAATCAAAAACGCCCCTTAATCCTGATAAACCCTAGAACACACCCAGTTTCAATCTCACCCCAAACCAAAGGGGTTTACCCCAATTAAGTGCAGATCACTAATTAAGCTTCCCCTCACTTAATCCCACCTTTCAAAACAAGGCCACGTGGCCTGTGGTCCTCACCCAAGCACTCCCCTGCTCATGTCCCTTTCCCCCAAACCCTATGTCCCGACCAAATCAACGTGGGAGATCAACTCCTTTGTCCCCAAGGTTCATCCAACGACCAAAGATCATTCTTCCAAGCTGTCAAGTCACATGGGACGATTCTTGACCCATTTTCAGTCAAGGCTTCAAGGGCAATATGGGCATTCCATTGCTAGGGTTTTAGTCTTCTAGGTTCTTCTATAGACTAGTATAAATAGAGGCATCAACTTGTGATGACCCTTGGTTCCAGTTTTTAGCCAAAAACCTTGTAATTCCTTTTTTAATTAATAAAGTTTGGTATTTGTGTTTAAACAATTGTAATTCCTTTTATTATGTTAAAAAGTTGTGTGTTGTGTTAAAAGCTAAAACTGAGTTCCATTTTCAAAAGTGTGAAGGTTTTGTGTAATTTGAGTTTTCAAAAGGTTTCATAAAAAGTTTGGTCAGATTCTTTAAATCACAAATTTGTATGAAGTGAAAGTGGAATACAAATTTGTGTTGTGTGATTGGTATTGTTTTAAAACGTGGTGTTAAAGGGTTGGAAGTTTTTAGAAAAGATTTTTAAGAAAGAAAAGTAAAACAGAATATATACCTTGTTCTTGTTCTTCTTTTGTTTTTGATTTTTCAGGTTGAAGGATTGTTGATCATTGATCTGCATACACCCCAGTGTATAAGGAGGTGGTATTGCAACCACAAAGAACCCTGGATGTAGGGTTCTTAGGTAAGAATCTTTACCTTTTTCATTTTTCTCTTATTTGAGTGTGATTTGTTGTAACTGCATGAAAAGGGTGTTAAAATTGTTTGATTTGAGTTCAAATGGTATTGTGTGCATGTTAGATGCTATATGAACCAGTTTGATTGTGTTTGTAGGTGATTTACTGTGAAAAATTTGGTTTTCAAATTTTAAAGGGTTGTTTGGATACGGATTTTAGAAGAAATTTTGGAAGAAGTTTGAGAATTAAAACGTGTTAAAGTCACTGAATAGAGTTGAGATAGGTTGTTTGCTAGTTATAGTTTAGTTTGGAAAAGTTTTGTAACAAGTTTAAGTGTTAAAAAAGGAAAATAGCATAGCAAATCTGCATATGTCACTTTCTGTATCATTTACATGAACTGGTGTGCTTGAATCTTATAAGCTGTTAGGAGATAGGTTGATATAGGAGTGCAGTTGGTTTGTAAGTTGATTGGAGCCTTTGTGTGCAAAATATTGGACTTGGAATCTCAATTGTGTGCATGTTATAAGCAACAAAGAGCCACCAGACCTAGCAAAAGGATATCAGCAACTTTTCTTTGCTTGTTTTGGTTTGTTTGAAGTGATTATGTGCTAAGTGTTGTTCATTTGTGATTAATCTTGACTCCCTGCACTTAGAAAGAGTGTAGGGGTGCCCCCTTTGTCCAAGAAACACCACCAAACAAAGCATAAACCAAGTCCTCTTGGCTTTTCATCATTTGTGAAGAAAACAGTCACAAGCAAAAAGGCTTGTGTTCTTTATATTGAACTGAATATGATTTTGGTCCTTAATCTAGCTTAATCTTGTGTTAAAAAGGAATTGGGATTGTGTTTTTAAGCTTATAGAGTGCACAGTTTGGTTTGCAAAAGTAAAAAAAAAAAGAAACAAAAAGCAAAAACATCACCCGTACCGGACTCGAACCCCCGACCTGCAGCTCAGGAGTAAGGGGACTTACCGGTAATCTAGATGTGTTTTTCTGTTATAGGTTGAAAACATAGGGTATTTAACCCCTTTTTCTTTTGTTCTTGTTTAAATAAGCCGTGACCAAATAAGCTCATATGAGCTTATTGGTTTAGCTTTTTAGCCCCCTTTTATTTTTCCTAAGTTAGTTATTGGTTTGTTGATTTTTCTAGCTAGATTTTATATTTTTCACTTTATTTAATTAATTTTTATGCATTTTTTATTAAACGTATTTTATTAAATCATTAAAAAATAGAAAAAGTAGTTTTAAATTTAGGAAAAATAGTTTTTAGGTTTTAATTTGTATTTTTGAGGTTTACATATCAAAAAGTTTTCAAAAACTTTAATTTTTAATTTTATTTAATTTTAGGGTTTTTAGACAACTTTAAAAATTAATATAAAATTAATTAAAAGGTTTTAGGAATTTTAATTTGCATTTTCTTCTTAATTAGAATATTTAGGATTTTTGAGAATTTTTTAGAATTTATTTGAGAACTTTTTATTTTTTAGAATATTTTATTATTATTTTATTCATTAAAATTCAAAGTTTTATTTTTAACTTTTTTTCATTTTTCCTAGATTCTAGACATTAAAATAGGACCTTTGTCACTTTCCAATTAATTTTTAGGCTTTTCAATTAATTTTTAGAATTAATTTAAGATTTAATAGATTTTAATAGTTTTTAAGAGTTTAAAAATAGTTTAATTTGGTTTTAAAATTTTTAAAAATAGTTTTTAGCTTAATTAGGTCATTTTTGAGGTTTACAAACTATTAAATCTTGTTTAGGGCTTTTTAATATTTAAAAGTGATTTTTAGGGCTTTAATTAGCATTAAAAAGTCATTATTAAATTAATTAAAAGGTTTTAGCAAGTTTTGATTTTTTGTAAACTCTTAGAATATTATTGTGGATTTTTAGTAATTTTTAGGAATTTTTATGTTAAATTTTTAATTTTTGTCCTTTTTACGACTTCACGTTTACGTCTTTTTCGTCGTAATTTAATACGTTTTCGTAACCGTCATTTCTTTCCTCTCTCATTTCTTTTCTTCTTGTTAATAATCAAAAACATAAATCAATCATTCATTACACAACACACGTGCCTCCTCGAGAACGAACTCACTTTTAGGGTCTTTCACACACGGTTTTCCTAAATCGTCGTGCACGCTTACCCTATTTTATTTACGTTCTTTTTCCTAAAAGACGTATTTCTACGACTATCAGACGCGAAGTTGGTGATATCCTGACCGCAAATCTATCTTAGAATACACACTAGATCCTTGCAGTTGATCAAACAAATCATCAATCCTAGGTAAAGGATATCGATTTTTAATTGTCAACTTATTCAGTTTCGTATAATCAATGCACATACGAAAAGATCCATCCTTCTTCTTAACGAACAAGACTGGAGCTCCCCAAGGCGACGAGCTCGGTCGAATAAAACCTTTATCAGACAACTCCTTAAGTTGCTCAGATAACTCCTTTGATTCAGAAGGGGCTAATCGGTAAGGCGCACGTGCCACCGGTGCAGCACCAGGAATTAAATCGATTTGAAACTCTACTTGCCTTATCGGTGGAAGTCCCGGTAAATCTTTAGGAAATACCTCAGGAAATTCACAAAGAATAGGTACATCTTCCAATCGTTTCTCCCTAGACTCATTCCCGGTCACTTGAGCTAAGAATAACTCACAACCGTTCCTGATGTACTTTTGGACTTTAATACATGAAACGATTTTCAAACGGGATTCACCTCGACTACCATCAATTACTAACGTCCTATTCCTAAGAGGAATCTTAACCTTCTTCTCTCCACATAAAATAGTATCATTATTCAACGACAACCAATCCATACCAATAATAATATCAAAACTACCTAATTCTATCAGCATCAAATCAATCGGAAAGGAATGATTCAAGAGATTTAGAGAGCATCCTTCTAATAGCTTATTAGTTTTTACTAATTTACCATCAGCCAATTCCACCTCGTAACTGGTACTTATCTCAACAGGTTCAATATCAATAAGGGCACTAAATTTAGTAGAAACAAAGCTCCTATCGGCACCCGAATCGAATAAAGCAACAGCATAATGATTGTTGA
This sequence comes from Glebionis coronaria, assembly GCA_025667525.1. Classification (NCBI taxonomy): domain Eukaryota; kingdom Viridiplantae; phylum Streptophyta; class Magnoliopsida; order Asterales; family Asteraceae; genus Glebionis; species Glebionis coronaria. The sequence goes on from CM046882.1 coordinate 530,934,753, forward strand.
GTAAAAACGTACCGGTAACGACATTCGTATCCTCTTTCTTCACCTTAATTGTTCCAAGTTGGTAGATACCACCCTGGGGGTTTCTTCCAGGTACAATCGCTTTCAACTTGGGGCATTCCGATTTCCTATGACCTTCTTCATTACAGTTGAAGCAAATGGTTCCCTTCTTACACCTTTCAACCTTGTGTCCAAGCTTTCCGCAATTTCGGCACTTCCAGCAGTCGCCACCATGCCTCTTGTTGCCACACTTAGGACATCTATCATCGTTGCGCGGTGTATTGTTGGTAAGAGCATTTGCATTCCCCTTTCTCTAGTTCTGACGGCGATTGAAATTCTTCCTATTATCACCTCTATCTACACGCTCACCGTCTCCCTTTCTTTTCTCACCAACACGGGCTTCATCTTCCTTATCCTGAATTATCTGTCCAATGAGTTGGTAAGCCATTCGAACAGCATCATCAATGGTTAGTGGTTTTGATGATGTCACGTCCCCCCGGATATTCCTGGTCAACCCTTTCACATAATGCTCAATTCGGATCTCTTCGGGTTCAACCAATTGAGGACATAGCAAGGCCAACTCATGGAATCGATTCGTGTAACTATCAATGTCCACACCTTTCATTCTCAGATGAATCAACTCTTGTTCTAACCTAATGATCACACTACGAGGACAAAACTCCAAAGTCATCCACTTCTTAATTTCAGCCCAAGGAGTAGCATTAGCAGCATCAAGACCCATGAAAGCAATTCTCCCGTTCCACCAAGTCAACACACGACCTTTAAGAGTAGCCATAGCAAAAGTCACCTTATCTTCCTCCTTACACTTACTAATCCTAAACACCGATTCAATCTTTTCAATCCACTGGCTTAGTCCTACAGCACCTTCAGTTCCATTAAAAGGTAGAGGTTCACACTTCATGAACGTCACATAAGTACAGCCACCAACTTCAGGTGCATTCGTTCCAAGTCCTCCTACATTTCTTCCAGCATTAGCATTCACATTATTAGCATTCACATTCACATTAGTACCGCCAATTCCACTACTGCCAGCTCCACTACCGCCAGCTCCACTACCGCCAGCTTCATTTCTAGCATTTGCCATAAATTCAGTCATAGATGCGGTAACTTGCTCTGTAATAATCCTACGTACATCATCCTCAGTCACAGCCTTCTTGGGCGGCATAGTTCTATAATTCTACAATTTCAAAGTATTAAGCATTCATCCAACAAGGGATTCATATAATATGGATTGAATTCATAATCAAGATACAAATAAGGCACAATATGGTATTCAAGACAAGATACATATTTCATTCGATCTGAAACAAAAGTATTGTCTTAGTTACACCCCATATCAAAGTTCTAACACTATATACACTCAAAATTCGTGCCAAATCTATTACTAACAAGTCGGTTCAGTCAAAGCTACAAAAGCACAAAAGATATAAAGGTCACTACTAAACACAGACTGGTCTACTGAGAACCGCTAGATGGTCCATCATCCATCGTCTTCTGAATCTTCGTCGGACGATCACTAGACACATCTTCAACTGGGCGCTTACGGATTACTCCTCTTTCAACCATGTCGGCATAAAATCTACTATTCCATCCCATAGATATATTCAACTCCTTTTCGGCTTTCTCACGCATCGCACGAGCCACACTCAACTGAATCTCCATAGAATTCACCTTTCTCTTCATAGCAGCATACTCACCACTTTCCAACACCGATAACCTCCTAAAAGCCTCATTCAATCCACGTTCTACATCACTCAAATCCAAACTAAGCAGTTCCCGCTCTTTCTCGCCAACCTTTGTCTTTGACTCCAAATAAGCAACCTGAGTCTGAACAACACCTAATCCAACCTCTGTCACATAACTCTTAACACGGGAAGCATCTAGGTCACGTCTCAAGGCCCATGGTGCAAGACCATCAATATGAGTAGCCTCTCAAGCACTAGACGACTCTCCTATCTCACGTCTACGAGTAGCAATACCATCGGTACCGTCAGGTGCATCGTCATCCTCATCCTCCTCTAATTTAGAATCAGATTCAGACGATTCAGACATTTCATCCCTAGGTAACTCATCCTCTGAATCAGACAAATAAACTGGTGGGGGCAAAGGCTCGCCCTCTGGAACATCATACGGATAAATAAGCTCAGCTTCCTCATCGTCATCAACCTCAACATCTATACCTACATCCTCCTCGACATCCTCGTCGTCAATCTCATCATCTAAATTATCTAACCCAATCTCATCATCGTTCTCAATATCGACATTCTCAATCTCCACATTCTCAATATCCACATTCTCAATACCCACATTCTCAATCTCCACATTCTCAATATCATTCTCTACTAAGTCAACCTGAGGGGCAATCTGATCTCCTAGTCCTAACTCGGGCTCGGGATCCTCAAATGGTTCCTCCTCATCATCGATATCATAATCTACTAAGTCTAAATAAGGATCATCTTCTATATTAGGTTCGGAAATAGCATGGTTTTCTACAGGAATATTAGGGTCAGCCATGACAATCTGCATTTATATATATATCTCGTATTAGGATAACATACTAGTTAAACAATTACATAATGAAATCACGATATATACATATATATAAATTAAATTATATATATCAAAATATATATCTTCTCAATAGGGCTTGTTGGTAACGTCGGAGATCTCTGGCACCGTTATAGTCAAAAGATTTTTCAAATATTTTCTCAAATGTTCATTGTCAAAAGATTTTGAAAAGTTTTGTTCAAAACCTTGGTTTTTTAAAATCTTTTGTTCTCTACAACGAGAGCTCTGGTACCAAACTATAACACTCTCATTTTTCGTATCCGTACAGCGGAAGGGTCTTTCAGAGTGTTACGGGATAGCACAATAACTCCAATCATAGACAACACATAAAAATAGTTACACAAGGCTTAACAAACATTCATTCGATAAAAAGGTTTAAAAGTGTACAACAGGTCCCAAATTATACAGGTCATTTAGTTTACAAAACACAGATCGAATGAACATTTTTAATATTAAGTGTGGGCCATCAGAGTCGATCTCCATCCGGATTACCTTCAAGCACCTGAGATAAAAACATGCAAAAATCATATCAGCGAATGCCGAGTGAATTCATAGAGTTTAATGAAAACCGTTATATAAAATCAATCATTTACATTCATTTAAAATCAGAACACAAGTATAATATCGGAAGTAAGTCCACATATTGCTAGTCAGGCAATATATAAATCAAGCATACATCTGAAACCGTCCATGAGACCGTAGTCTCTATATTACCATGATAGGTAATATATTCATCGTTAATAGCGTCGTATCATATCGTTTATTTAGATTATATAGATTGAATAAATTATAGGATTATTATTAGCCGCATGACATTGTTACCTTACTGTGAAAACAGCGGGCCACGAACCCGACAAACAATTTGCCCATCTAAGTTAGCGTGTCGTCACAAAAATCACGCTATGGAATCTTCTCATACATAAATTCGCTTACCAATCAATGTGGTACGACGGGGATCAACCGTCAAGGTGCGAACTGGGGTGATCGTCCCCAAATAGTACTATCAAATGCATAAGCGTCTACCAAATCCCGGTAGTTCACAATTCATGCTAATGGGACTTTAAGTGACATAACCTAACTACTAATAATCCTTTTAGTCTCGAATATAGGGTCATAGCATCATTCAGGTCCATATCATTTAGCATACAATCGGGACTACTTGTGTTCTATTTTTATAAAAATCTAGCATGTTATCTCCCTCGCGGGTTTACAAATCATTTTATAAAACATTTAAAAGAGTGCGAGGCTATGAACTCACGTTGTTAATGAAAGGCGGATTATCGGCTACGGGCGTGCTTCGGTCACGGAAACCTATATAAATAATAATCGGTCTTAGACTCGTTCCAATGACTTTTATCAAAATAACAATATACATATGATGATTTTGTACATATGATGATGATCAAGTGGGTTTATACATCCTTGTTTACTCATTTTAGTGTTTACGTTTTGGTAACGTCTTACTAGTTCACTAGTTTTACCGATTTACCTATTTTAAGTCCATTAAGTCTTTTATAAGTTCTTTAACTTGTTTTTACCCATTTTATACCTATATTATCAGTATATATACTTTTCATGTTGGGCCCAAATGGGTTAAGCCCAATAAGCTCTTTTTATAAGTTTTTATCTTATTAAATCCAATTATTAGTCTAATGTGTTTAGTTAGCTCGTAAATGTCCGTAATTCTTATAGTTCGGGTTTTATCGGTTTTTACTTTTCTTAGTTATCTATACATCAGTATATGACTTTTATAAACTTTACATTAGACGGGTTTGGTCGTCTAAGTTTTATTTGGCGAAAAACGTTAATTTTTACGGCGATAGCCGAAAAAGTCGTAAAAATCAAGTTTATAGTTTTTACTACTTATAAATATTATTTTACCACCATTTATATAATTTACCCATTTAATTAACCTTTTATACATTTATATAAATAAGTTTTATAAGTTAGTGGGTTTATATTTTTACATTTTATACATTATAATGTGAGTGCTTATATAATAATAATGAACATTATTTCCAAAATCTGATTTTTAACTTCATGTTTACCATTTTTACCATATCTAGTGTTATATAATGACTTAGAAGCTCATTTTTGGATGACAAGTTCTTCATAATATGTGCTACATATAACTTAGTTATAGCTACTGCCCATTTTAATTTTAAGTTGCCTTAACAGTCCCTACAAAATTGCTTATTCAGATTATACCACCTAACTTGTTTTGATCATATCTCACTCATTATTTTGATTCCATTGCATGGCCAACTCTCACATGTGTATAACATCATCTAATTACTGTAAATGGATCAAACCATGCAATTTTATCAGTTCATCGTTTAGTTATCTATTGTTTTTATACAGCCAACTAATTAGTCAAGATTTTAGCTTCATTTCTTATAGTTATCATCATTTTTAAGCATATTTATCAACACTTGATCCCCACACAACATTTTTATCATCATATATACATCATATACATATACAAAATGAAAGAAAATACATTTGTTCTTTACAAAATAACAAGAGAAAAATGGAGAGGATGATCTTCTTTACCAATCCAAGTGGATTTCTTGTTTTAGGAAGACAAGAACTTGATGAACACAACAAGTATCTCCAAGACCATCAAATATCAAGAATATAGGTTGGAAAATCAGCCCTAGGACACAAGCAAATCACCTCCAAAGTTGTTAATATGGCCACCAAATGATCAAGGCTTCAAGAGAACACCTTAATAGGACTAGTAAACATGTGGTTTATGGCTAGAAAAGAACAAGGATGGTGTTTGTTGGCTTATTTGGGACAGAACAAGGAGAGGGTTGAGAGAGTTTTTGGTGTTGAGTTGCATGTAAGAATGATAGAAATGGAAACAAGTTGCTAGTTTAGCTAGTAAGTGGTAAAGGTTAGCTTAATGTGTAAGCATATGCTTACACTTGTTGTAAGCTACTTAACTTGATGCCACATTGGTGTTGTGGTGTCAAGTGTAGCCGTCCCATATTGCTAGTGGGGTGGGACAAAGTGTTTTGTCCCATCTCACTAGTTTACGGGTATTCCTCGATTCTAGTTTTCTCGATTTGCGTGCCCTCGGGTCGTTTTACGAAAAACGTTTTTATAAATTATGAATCACCGTCACAAAACAAATCCAATAAAAATTGTCTCATCAAAAACGGAGTTCAAAAACGTAAATACGTAATCCTAAGGTTTCCGGTTTAGTCGTAAAAGACGCCAAATTATGCACGTAAGCCCAAATTTAAATCCGTAAATTGTGAGTTCGTCAACCAACACAAAAATAAGTTTCAAAATATTATACGAGAAAATATTTCACTACCTGAAAATGATAGATTTGTCAGATATATCCATGCTCTAACTATAAATTTGGATGAAGTTGCATAACAGGCCCTAGGAGCTTTATGCAGACCATAAAGTTCTTTGATAACCTTGTAAACTCTGCTAGGGAATTTAGGATCTACAAAACCCAGAGGTTGTGAGACATATACCTCCTCTGAAATAGTAACATAAAGAAAGGCACTTTTCACATCCATTTGATAGACTATAAAACCCATATATGACGCAAAGGCCAAAAATAACCTAATGGCTTCTATCCTTGCCACTGGTGAAAAAACCTCATCATAGTCTATCCCTTCTTCCTGTCTATAGCCTTGAGCAACAAGTCTTGCCTTGTTCCTCACAACAACTCCTCTTTCATCCTTCTTGTTCCTAAAACCCATCTAGTACGAATTACTCTCTTACCTGAGGGAAGATCCACAAAAATCCAAACCTTTTGTAGCTCAAATTATGTTAATTCTTCTTGCATGGCATCTACCCAACTTTCTTCATCAAGAGCCTGAGAAATGTTTTTGGGCTCTACGTGTGATAAGAAACATGCAAAGAAACAATGCTGAGTATCTTTATGATTAGTTCTCTGCTGTTGTTTGACATAACTCACAAGTGTATGAGTTTCAGTATTGGTTTGAAGTTGTCTTCTGGTTTGTACATCAGACTTGGGATCTCCAATGATCTGTGTAGTAGGATGGTTGTTGTTGATTCTATTAGTGGGAATAGAACTGACTGGAATTTCTGTTTCCAAATTGTTGAAATCAGTTACTGCACCCTGCTCATCATAGGAAGCTTTGGAGAAGATTCCTTCAGCTGGACTAGCAAACACATCTTCATCGTCCATAGCTTGTAAAATATCTTCTAATAAATCAGCAGACTTTGCAGATTTTGACTTAGCAGTACTTGCAGATGAAGTACCGCTAGGTGTAGTATGTACTGCTGAGTGTTGTGACTCAAAAGATTCTTCTCCTGAATGCTTATTAGCAGATGTAGCATTCTTTTCTTGATCTTGAAGCCTCTAAAGCTCTTGGGAGGCTTGATCATCTGTTGATGGCATGGTTTGCTTCTTAGGAGTAGTAGCAAACATGGGAGTAACAGTAGGCATATTGGGTACATAGATATGAACATTATCATTTGATGAAGAAACTTAATCTTAATTACCTGCATTAGTTGCACTAGACTCCTCACCTGCATTGTTAGTTTGACAATCCTTTTGCACATAATAGTAATCCATGGAGTTAGTTAGATAATCTAAATCAAAGATTCAAGCATAACCTATTCCTGGGACATTGGGTTTATTTTCTAAGAAATTAACATGGGCATTTTCTTCAACCTTTTCAGATGCCAAATTATAAACCCTATATGCTTTACTTTGTAATGAATATCCTACAATATATCCTGGATTAGACTTTCCATCAAAATTTCCCAAATGATCAATAGTATTTAGTATAGACACATGACACCCAAAAGGTCTTAAATGACTTGTGGTAGGCTTAACACTAGTCAAAAGTTCATAAGGTGTTTTGTTTTGAGGCTTGGTCACTAAGACTCTATTTAACACATAACATGCAGTGTTGATTGCTTATGCCCAAAAGATATTTGGCAAAAGCGAATCAGCCAGCATTGTTCTAGCAGCCTCAATTAGTGTCCTATTCTTCCTTTCAGCTACTCCATTTTGTTGTGGAGTCCTAGGATTACTAAATTGTCTCTTAATGCCTTTAGACCTACAGAATTCATCAAATTCAGCATTCTTGAATTCTGTCCTATTATCTGTCCTAATGATTAAAACTTGTTTAGTGAACTGCTTTTCAACTAAAGTGATAAAATTCTTAAGTAATTCATTGGTTTCACTCTTAAGAGCTAAAAAGAAAACCCAACTGAATCTACTATAATCATCAGTTATGACTAGACAAAAGGTCTTATGACTAATGCTTCTTACAGAAACTGGACCAAACAAATCCATATGCAAGAGTTGCAAAGGCTTTGTCACAGTATTGACAGTCTTGGTCTTACAAGAGGCTCTATGTTATTTACTTTTTTGACAAGCAGCACATGTGAAATCATTTTGAAAATATTTGTTAGGTAACCCTCTAACGAAATTCCTATTCACTAATCTGTTAAGATTGTTGAAATTCACATGACCTAACCTTCTATGCCATAAATTAGACTCATCATAAGAATCCTTAGCTAGAAAACATGTAAGACCACCTGTTGGAGTAATAGTATGAAGATTAAAGGTGTACATATTTTCTTGCATGGTACATTAAGCAGTACTTGAGATTCTTTAGGCATCTCAAAGTCTTTACACAACACCAAGTAGTCTTTGTTTGTGAACAGCACCTTGTTCTTCTTATCACACATTTGTGATACAGAAAAGAGATTGAATTCATTCAATTCTTTCACAAAGAACACATCTTCAAATTCCAACTTCCCTGAATTGATTTTCCCTTTACCAATAATTCTACCTTTGCTATCTCCATAGGCTACTGGTCCTCCTCTGAATTCTTCAAATTCAGCAAGGAAATCTTTGTTCCCCTTCACGTGTCTTGAGCATCCACAATCTACTATACCTTTGTCTTTCAATTCATCAATTGGATGCCCCTGCACATAAACAAAACTTATTAGTTTTTAACAGAGACCCAAGCCACATTTGGGTCAGATCTTGTGGGGCCTACACACTTAAGAGTCTGTTCAGAAGCATTCCCAGTAATGCTGCTTTTACTCTTATACTTCAAGGTTTCAATTATGTAGTCAAAGACATAAGGGTGACTATGTGCTCAGACTTCTTTGCCTTAAGTACTGCTTTAGCAGTACTTTCTTTAACACATGATTTTTCTCTTTTAGGAACCCACATTTGCACTGGTTTGTTATTAAACTTACTTCTAGATGTTTTGGCATTTTCAACAACATTCTTAGAAGTCTTAGAGAACTTTGGTTTGACAAACCTTGAACCAACAGTACTTAAGTTTGGTCTAGCAGTACTTGTAGGTCTAGACTTGCCGGTACATGGTTTACCAGACTTCAAAGGTACTAGACATTGTTTCATAAGTACTACTCTAGGAACAAAACTTTTGGTAGAGTTATTTTTAACCTGCTTAGCTACCCTTTTTGAGTGATCAAACTTAGGTTTGTCATTCTTAAGTTTCTGATTCCTATTAACCTATGCATTTTTTCCATTACTGTTTTTCATGACCTTTTGTGCAGCCTTTTGTTTCACAATTTTATCTTCATACAAAGTACAATCTTTGATAAAATGACTTAGACTACCACAAACATAACATCCTTTTCTTCTCAAAGAAGACCCAAAAAGTTGTTTTGACTTAACTTTCTCAAAACCTAACCCACCCCTCTTGGTTTTATTATGTTTTACATCATTTTCCAATATCTTGCTAGGAGTTTTTACCTTCTTGGGAGCAGAACTAGTCTTAGATTCTTCAGAAACAAAATTGTTCATTAAAGGTGGATAAACAATGTTCTTGGTCACAACAGTCTTATCTTGGGACAATGTACTAGAGTTTGAGGTATTTTTAACCTTTAGTTCTTCTAACTCTAAACTTGTACTATTACTAGGGGGCATGAAACTTCCTGATAGAGGTGGAGGAACTGATTTTATTCCTTCAGCATATCTATCATTCTCAGGTGTACTATCTGACTCACTAGAACTATCAAAAGTCCCATATGATAAGTCCTTGTCAGTTAAAGTTATCCCAGGTTGGTCCTTAATATATCCTAGGTCTGACTCATCATAATACCCCATTTGTGAATTAATCAGTTTTCCCAATCCTTTAGAGCACTTTTGCCAATGATTAATCACTTCCCTTTCATTATAAAGACTGGATTTTAAAGCTTCTTTTTCTGTTGACACTTTCAAAAGTTGTCTTTCAAAGGCTTTAATTTCCACATCTTTTCCCCTCATTTGAAGAGTTAAAATTCTTATTTTCTCTTCATAGTTTTGTTGGCCCTTTTTATACAAAACTATATTTTCTTCTAACTTAGCAATACCCTGTTTAAAAGCATTTAGTTCTACAGTGCATGTGTTGACTTTTTGATATTGTTCCTCTAGTTCTACTTTTAAGCTATTAAACTTAAGAACACAGTCTTTAGAACAAGGATGTACCTCAGTATCTTCATGTGAGAGAGCCATTAAACCAAGCTCTTCTTATTCTTCATCTTCAGCCCAGTTCACCACTCCATCTATTGTCACAAATGATTTGGTCCCTTTAGGACTCCTTCTGTTTCCTTTTGGAAAACTTTTAGTTATTCTTGGACTGGTTCTATAGCTGTTCTTGGACTTTTGACTGCTACTCCCAGCTTTGTCTCTAGTGCATTCTGTTGCAAAGTGTCCATTCCTTCCACATTTATAGCATTCAACTTAGGACTTGTCATATCCTAATGGCTCATTAGGATCAACAGTCATCTTTCTTCTAGTCTTCTTGAAGAATCTATTAGATCTTACTGACACCATAGCAGCTTGCCATTTAAGATCCATCTCTTCAACATCAGCATCATCCATTTGAAACAAGTCATTGAGTGTCAATCTTGGCCTGTTTTCTTATCCAGCAAAGAATGAGCAGGCATGATTGTCACTAAACAATGGTGAAGATATTCCATGTGTATTTTGAGAGACTATGGGGCTGCTTTCAGTACTTTGTGGGTAAGTACTGCTTGTAAGTCCCCCAACGGGATTTGTGAAGTATGTACCGCTGTTTCCTTTTGACACAAAAGCCAAGTTAGACTTTCCTGTAGTTGTTTCCTTGGTCACCTCAATGCATTTCACATCATCTCGTATGCTCTAAGATTGTTGTAGAGATGATCAAAAGTAATTGTTTCCAGATGATCTCTTGTGATGAAGTGCATAGCCATTGCTTTCCACTCTTGTGAAACACTCCTTAAGAATTTTAGATTAGCTTCTTCATTAGGAATTACTTGTCCATAAACTGCCAATTGAATAAGCAGCTTACTGAATCTTCCATAGCCACCATGTATTTCCTCTATACTGGAAATTGAGAAGTTATCAAATTCTTGCTTAAGAACAATCTTCTTCATCTTCTTAGATTTGTCGTTACCTCCAAATCTAAGTTTTATGGCATCCCACATAGCCTTGGCATCCTTATAATGATGAAAGCTGGGTAAGATGTCTTCTAAAAGAGCCATAGCCAAAGCAGTTCTGGATTTTCTCTCTCAGATCTCTGCTTGTACCTCCTCAGCAGTCACAACAGGTAGAGCATAGCATGTACCATCAAGCAAACATTGTAGCTTCTTAGGTGTATTCCTATTCTTGAAAACTTGCCACATAGTATGGTCTGTGTGATTCAAGTAATGTTCCATCTGCATAGCCTATGTCTCATAATTGTCACCTTTGAGCGCTAGGAGTTTGACAGCAGAAAGAGTATGGGAAGGTGTTGTAGTTGTAGAGGTAGCTACAGCATTCACGGCTTGAACACCTTGTGCTGGTGTAGGATGCACAACTTGTGGTTGTCCTTGTGGTATTGGATCAGGATTTTGAACAACATCCAAGTGAGCTTCATCACCATGTTGAGACATTGAGTTTTTTGTGTGAGTGGAGTGTATGGGGTTATGTTCTTATTTTTTAGAGTTTCTCAACAAGCTCTGATACCACTTGTTGATCCCTTTGATTGGATCTATATTCTGTTAAGAACTAGTATAGTAGTTTATAATCAAACTAATACACTTTAAGAACTCTTACTCAAACTAAATAAGTTATGCAGAATCTAACTTATAAATCACAAAAGAACATAATTACTTTTAACTATTCGATTCTCTTATTAATCGACTTGAATGAGGTACATGAATGACATTGTACCTATGTTCCTTTTATAGAGTAAGGAACCCTAGAAACCTTAGAATATTCTATAAAGATAACTATATCACAGACGATATATTATCAATATTCTAACTATTTAAGTATATCACATAAGATATACTTTAACTATAACTATGAAATATCTTACACAAAGATATATTCATCCTAATCAATATAGCAGTACTTACTATGTACCGCGTTAACACTAACGATACTTGAAAGATATCTAACACTAACGGTACTTGACACTTAACAAATAATTCCTAATAATATGGATCTCATTCATTCCTTTCATTAACCATTTTGTTTCTCGTTCACATTTTCAACAAGATTACCAAAACAAATTTGGGTGTGGCCACACAAACATCTTACTAATCCCACGAGGGGCCCAGCTGTATTAAACTACAAAACGAAATTGGAGGAAATAAATTCTATATTGACTACGAGCAAAACTTATGAATTTTGCAACACTTCCGAAAATAATCCATATAGCTACCAGTTACGTTTAGCGTTAGATTATTCCACAGAGATGCACTAGATTCATAATAGTTTCCTAGTATCTCAAGTCTAAGGATAACTATTTATGTTTTACTTAATGACAAAGATCCATAAAGTAATAACATATAGTTGGGATAAGTCCTATATTCGATTCATTGAATATCATCCAAAATCGATCAATATACTTTCAAGTATACGCTATCACCATTTTGATTTGTCTTAGTTTAATAATACTCCCATATTTGTATTGACAACGGACATTTAGCATAACTTTTATTCATGGATTAAAACATGTAAAATAGGATACACTTATTAAATAATAAAAATAAAGGAAACCTAATCTTTATTTCATTATATAATAATGTCATAACATCCTTTATCCAAATACTAATCACATATTTATTGCATGAGTTCGCTAGCTAGTTGCAGCCCAATCGCCTTGACATGCTTAACTACCTTTGGTCTAGGCAATGCCGTCAAAGGATCTGGTACGTTATCATATGTGTGAACTTTTATCAATTTGATTTCCCGAGCTTCAACTTGTTCTCGGACATAGTGATGTCTACGCATAAAGTGTCAAGCGCCTTTCATGACTCCAGGGTCATTGGCAAATATTATTGCGGCAGAATTGTCCCAATATATCTATTAGGTTTTTATTGCTAGCATCATCCCAAGATCTCCAATAAAACTTCCTAATCCAAACCAGATTTAGTTATCTGTATGGCTACCCTTTGAATACCAAAACATCTCTTTTCGTATTCCTGAAATACTGCAGAAAATGTTTAACAGCAACCCAGTGGAGCTACCCTGGATTCTGTTGGTATCTACTGACCAAGTTCTGAGCAAACGCCACATCAGGCCTTGTGCATCAAACAACATATATTATAGATCCTACAGGTGAAGCATAAGGCACCTTCTGCATGTATGCCTCCTCTTCAGGAGTTGAAGCATCCATCTCATGACTCAGATTATGCTTAACTTCCATAGGTTGAAAACCTTTCTTGGAATTATGCATATTATACTTCTTCAAAGTCTTATCTATATAAGCATCTTGACATAGACCAATTAACCGTCTTTTCCTATCCTGATATATCTTAATTCCCAGAATGTATACAGCTTCTCCTAAATCCTTCATAGGAAAACATTTACCAAGATAATCCTTAACAGCTTTAAGTCTTGGAATGTTACTTCCCATGATTAATATGTTATCAACATATAGGACTAGGAATACTACATCACTCCAACTAGCTTTGCGATATACACATGGCTCATCATGATTCTGAATAAATCCAAACTTTTTGACTTCTACGTCAAATCTTTTATTCCATTGACGTGATGCTTGCTTCAAACCATAAATGAACCTTTCAAGTTTGCACACATGTCCTAGATTCTCAGTATCAACATACCCTTCTAGTTGTTGCATATAGATGTTTTCATCTAAGCGACCGTTCAAGAAGGCAGTTTTAACATCCAGTTGCCATATCTCATAGTCATAGTATGCTGCTATAGCTATGAGAATCCTAATATCTCTTAAGTCTGCTATAGGAGAAAATGTCTCCTCGTAGTCTACACCAAAAGTTTGTGTAAAACTTTTAGCTACTAAACGAGCTTTATAAGATTGTACTTTTCCATCCATGTCGGTTTTCTTCTTGTATATCCACTTATGTCTCACTACTTTAGCATTCAGTGGTGGTTCTACAAGAATCCAAACATCATTTACTTTCTTGGATTTCATTTCCTCATCCATAAAAACTATCCATTTAGACTTTTCTGGATCAAGCATTGCGGATCGATAGTTAGCAGGTTCACCAAGATCCTCTACTTCCTCCTCATCATCCTCTAAGACATAGTTTGCTTGGCGCACGTATAGTCCTTCCAGACCTACGTGGAGGAATTAATTCCGGTGGACCTCCCAGACTTTCTGGCTCAATTTAAATTTTTTCGCTAGTATTTTTAGAAGGCAATATTTCTTCTTGAATTTCTTCAAGATCATAATTTCTCCCAATGAATTCTTGATTTACAAGATCATTTTCAAGGAAGTATCCATGTCGAGCAACAGTAACTTTGTTTTCAGACGGATAATAGAAGTAGTAACCTATAGTTTCCTTAGGGTAACCTACAAAGATACATTTTACTGAGCGTTGTTGGAGTTTATCTCCAGAGTCACGTGTCACATACGCCTCACAACCCCAAATCTTTAAATAAGACAAATATGGATTTTTGCCATGCCATAATTCATATGGTGTCTTATCCACCTTCTTTGTGGGAACCATATTCAAAATAGGAACAGCAGATTCTAGAGCATAGTCCCAAAAGGATAAAGGTAAAGTTGTAAGATTAAACATAGATCGTACTGATGAGATGGCATTTATACATGATCTCATCGTTCTTTTCGGGTTTTAAACGCATAAAGTGTTATATAAATACCATATATATGCTTGTGTTTGTTTACTTGTGTATTTTAGGTATGGATATTGTGAAAAAGACAAAAGATCACAAGAAACAAGGAAAAACGAACACGAGAAACGAAGTCGCACAATGAACCGGGCCCTAGTTTGCGATTTCTCAAAGAAAATTCCTTGAAGATTTGAAGATGTATAAGAATGATCCCTCATTAATGAAGAAATGACATTTAATACCCTTGTATAATGATAATTACAAGTTTGTTCATTTAAGTTTGTCAAAATTACAAAAAGGTCCCTCAACTTTGAAGATTTGGCAAGTTTAGTCCCTCAAGATTCAAAATTGTCAACAACGGTCCTTCATAATGTGAAACATTCAATGAAGAACTTCAAAGATCAAGAATGTCCAAGATCAGCCCTTGAAATATCCAAAAATGGCAAAACAAGTCCTTAAAACCCTTGACACAAAGTTTTGTGGCCAATGTGTGAAAACTGAAAGTTTGTTAACAAAGGAAATGAGTTTTAGTGGCTGAATAAACATGTTTTACTAGTTTTGCCAAAGACCAAGGACCAAATTTGTACAACCAAACATTCAAACATCATAACACGCGCCAAACAACTTATTCCTAAGTTTTGGATCAAACCACCTACTGTTCACACGTATGAACCCATGATTAACTTTTACCAGCCAAAGGGTTATTCCAAATTACCTTTACTAAAAACTAATTCACCCTCACATGTTTACATCCCATACTTGAAATCCATCACCACTTCACCATAGACCCCACCCCCATTCAGCCTTCAACCACTCATGTGACGACTTAGCCTCCAAGTAATGCCACATGGACAAATCAACAGCCCACATCAAATACTTGCTCCCAAAGGCAAAAAGGAAGGGTTAGGATCACTTTGGACAGCTCATCAACAACAAACGACTCAAGGGCATTTTTGAGAATTCTTAGCTAGGGTTTTCATGTATTCAACATTCTAGAATAGTCCTTTAGTCCTATATAAGGAGACTTCAACATGTGAGAGTCCCTTTTTCTAGTTTTTCTCTTAACCATTGTAATTCCTTTTTAAAATTTATAAAAGTTTGGTATTTTGAGAAAATTGTAGTTCCTTTTTATGTTTTTGAAAGTTGGTGTTGTTTAAGAGTGAAATTGAGTTCCATTTTATGTTATAAACCTGTTTTGATCATTGGATTGAAGCACGTTTATGTTTGATAAGGTTTTCAAGTTTGAAAAAGTTTGAAATCCTTGATTCTGTTTGGTTATTTTACTTGTACTAACCCCTATCCAAAAGCCTAAAGCTCTTGCAAGCTTGTTGACACTAAGCTTGTGAAGGGAATTGAGCCTTTGGAAAGGTTGTGTGTTGCTTTGTGTTGAAGATCCATTTCCATCAAGGTCTGGTTCTGCTGTGAACCATTAGTAGACCTTCATCTTGTTTGTTCAAGTACCTTGGTCACTCTCTAGCTGTTCAGAGTGTTCCAAGGAGCATAGCTGATCCTCCTAGGAAGTTGTGGAGGATAGGTATTGGTTTCCTTTAAGTTTCCTCTAAAAAATATTGTTGTTGAATCAGTTATTTGATTTGCTATGTGATTCTTTGTTATTGTGTTTGTGTGGTTGTTTTTATTGTTGAGATCTCTTAGTTGTCACCTAGTTGAGGTATTTTAATCATAAAATCAATAGGTTGTGTGTTAAAATCAAAAGTTTGTTTGAAAAGGTACTAAAACAAGGTTGTTTGGATTTTGGGATCAAAAGGCCTTGTGGCCTTGTTCCCTTGGTTCTTGGGGTTTTGATACACTAAACAAGGTATTTGTCACCTATTTTGAGCATTGGTTAAGTTTCATAAGGTCTGGAAAAGAGTTTGATAGTTTTTGAAAAATATGATAAAAAGGGTTTGAAAATGGTCAAACGCATCAGCAAGGATTAAATCCTTTTTGTTTGGATATAGACTGTGATTTTTCGTTTGGGAAGAGTTTTAGTGATAAGCTATCTGTGCAATATCTGTTTGTGGAATTTGGTTGCTTATTGAGTGTGCTAGAGCTTATTGAAGTTGGCTGAAGTGGTCATTTACATCAGCAAAGTGACCACCTCAATTTTTCTTTGCATTTTTTATTCTAGTGCTTGCCCTGTTGTTTTGTTGATTGATACTTGTTACTTTGCTGCTTGTGAACCTATTTGGCTATTTGGATTGTCTTCTAAAGTGCGTATAAACCAACTAGCTTATTGGCCAATTTTGTCCAAAACCTGTCATCATTTGGCTAATCGACCTCTTGATTCACAAGGACTCAGCCTTGATTGCTTCACAAAAGTTGCTTAAAACAAGCTCATAAACATTCCTTGTCAATTTGGTTAACTTTGGTGCACTTTGACTTTTTGTCAAATAAGCACAATTTGGCTTATTTTTTAGTTCTGCTTATTGGTACATGCAACAACTTACTTTTTGTGATAGGTGTCATTTTTCTTAGCTTATTATCACATTTTAGAAGTTACAGGTCTTTTGGATAAGCTTTTGCTAGGAAACTAGCTTATTTGGCTTTTTTAGCCAGCTTAATTACTTCTACAGCTTATTCTACTTTACTTTTTGTGATTTTCTTTTTGATTATTCTTAGTTAAGATATTGGTGAGCTTTTACAAAAAGAATTAGCTTTTGAAACCCTCTAGAACTCAAACCCGACTATTTTGTCTTTTAGTGAAAAAGTTCTTTTCAAGTTTCAGGCTTATTACTTAAGCTTTTTCAAATTTTCCTTTTGCAGAAGGGTTTAGAATCTCAATAGAATGTTGTATGTTCAAGTAGAGCTTATGACATTAACTTATAGCTTATTGGGCTTATTGGCCCAATAAGAATAAGCTGTTGGTCATTTATGCTGTGATAAGCACATTTTCAACTGTTGGGCCTTTAGATTTTTATGCTTAAAATTAAATTTTGAGTAAGACTGGTGTTTTTGGGCTTATTTGCTTGAGTTTGAATTTTATTGGGCTAAAAAGCCCATTAAGGGGTTTGTTTTGGTTTTTAGCCCATTTGGGGGCCTAATAGGGGTATTTTGGTAATTTCACTTTCATTTTCTGTTTATTTAGGTTAAAATATACTAGTTTGCAAGTTTTTAGATTTTTTTAATAATTTTTGGATTTTTAATATTATTGTAATATTTAATTTTAGTTTTTAATAATTTTAAATAGTTTTAATTGGTTTTAAATTTTATAAAAATAGTTTTTAGTTTAATTAATTCATTTTAGAGTTTTACAAATTGAAAAATCCTAATTTGGGCTTTTTATTAATTGTTTTGATTTTTAGGGCTTTAATTAGCATTTAAAAATTAATATTTAATTAAATAAAAGGTTTGAAAAAGTTTTCATCATTTGTAAACCCTAAATACATTTTTAGTTATTTTTGGTAATTTTTTAGGAATTTTTAGATTAAAATTTTATTTTGTCACCTTTTACGGTTTTACGTTTCGTCGTCGTAGTTTACTTTTTTTCGTATCTGTCATTCTAATTTCTCATCTGTTCTTTCTCTCATATTAACCCAAAATCATACAACTTATTCACACACAATAAACCTCCTTGGAATAACAAACTTATTTTGGGTCATTAGTGCTTGATTTTAATTAATCGACACTTAATACTTACCGCTCTTTTACGCTCTTGTTTTTTCTAAAGCAAGTGTAGTGTAAAAAGACTGCAATCATTTCGGCGCCGCTGCCTGGGAGGTGTGTCGTGATTAATTTGAACAATTTTGTTTTTAATATCTAACCATAAATAGTATTTGTGTTAAATAGAAATCTATTAACACGTACTATCGGTTTTTTCGTTTTCTTTGTGAAATATTATTACTATATTGTATATGTATCACAAATAATACAAAATATCTCCAAAAGTGTGAAAGCACAACCTTAATTGGGATTTGATCTCCTAATTATTGTATTCGAATCTCAAACAAAAAGAAAAAGAAAAAATAGATAAATACTTTCGTGAAGCTCGATTTTGAAAAATACGAACTTTAAGGTGAATAGATAGGCAACGTGCTAAAGGCCGTTAAAGGGAAGTTAGGTACTTAAGTTCTTCGCGCCACCTCATTCCCCCTGTTCACTTCTGAGTATTTGATCTTGAAGGCTAATCGAGGGTTTTGCCGCCCAAAGTATTATTTCGTATCATATATATTTGGTTGGTTTCTTTGTGATTAAACCCTCTTGAACAATTTGGTTTTTACCAAAGTTCTAAAGTCAATCGAAGGCGTTCACTCCACGTGATCGTTTTCATTCTTTGAGGCTTCTTTAATCAAGAGTTTGATTCGAGGAGAGATTTAGTAGATTGTTTTCTACAAATACACACAAAATCCAAAAAAAAATTAAAAACAATCAAAAACACAAAAAAATGAAAATCAACAAAATACCCAAAAGAATCTTCTTTGCTCACCTCCACGTTCTACGTCACGTTTATGCAAACTCATAATCAAGCAAAACGAGCTCGCAAACATCGTCAAAACCAAGGAAATCAAGATCCTTTGATTGAAGAAGAACCTCCAATTGTCGAACCCGTAGAACCAATAGTCACCATGGCTAATCGTACTATGATGGAGTTACTTCAAGCACCCACCGAGGGTTTTGGAGAAGCTATTGTGATTCCCACCATCCTTGCGGAGAATTTCGAGATCAAGACGGGTTTAATGTCGATGCTACAAGCAAACAAGTGTCGTGGACATGAAAAAGACAACCCGCATTATCACATACAGAATTACAATCGTCTCACCGCAACAAGCAAGTTTAAGGATGTTCCACATGACGCCATTAAGATGATATTGTTTCCATACTCGTTATATGGAACCGCAAAAAATTGGCTCGAGAAAGAACCGCCAAATTCGATTTTGACATAGGGTGATCTCATCTCTAAGTTTGTGAACCAATTTTTCCCGCCATCTAAGACAACACATTTGAAAAATGAGATTTCAAGGTTTACACAACGTTCTAATGAAAGTTTTTCAATGGCATGGGAACGATTTAAGGAGATGTTACATGAATGTCCTCACCATGATTTTTCGTAATTGCATCAAAATTGATACTTTTTATAATGAGCTTAACGATCATGAACGAGACTATTTGAATGCCGCCTCGGGTGGTAATTTTTTGTGCTAAACGATCGATGAATCTTTAAAGATTATCGAGAATAGATCTGAGGTTTATAACCCTTGTAACACACCAAGTGTTGCCACTACGGGTTCATCGTCATCGTCTCGTAACATGAATGCCTTACATGATGAAGCAAATGAGGAGAATCGATTTTTTGATAGATTTTCGACGCTTATGACACATTGGAAAGCACAAGATGCTTTGAATTCCGCATCGGCTAAAGCGGTTGAAAAGAGTTGTATATCTTGTGGAGGAGCTCATGATTTTTCCGAGTGCATTACCGCCGGTGGTAACACTTCGAGTGCTTACGTAGCAACGAGAACTTACAACCAAAACGGCCAAGGTTCACACCCAAATCGAGCTCCCCAAAATCAGAATGTTAACAACTATCAAAACAACAATCAAAGTGGTGGTTATCAAGGCAATCAACGTAACTATAAGAAGGGTAATTACCAAAGTGGGAACAATGGACAAGTACAAAATCAAAATCAAAACCGTGATTTTCAAAATACTACACAAGGTTTTCAAAATGCTCACACTAAAAATCTTCAAGGAGAATTTTTTGATTATGCTAAGGCAAATGATGCTAAGTCTGATAACATGCAACGTGAGATGATTAGCTTAAGATCCGAGTTGAAAAACGAGCTTAAAAACGAACTTGCTAATGAATTGAAAACTCATTCTAATAAAATGGAAGGAAACGTTCAACGTCTTCAACAAAACCAACAAAAGATGGAACAAGGTCAACATGAGATTAAGCAAGAGTTGTTAAAAGCGGATAAAAGGCAATCAAAATTTGAAGATCGAATGGCTAGTATGTTTGAAGCTATCATGTGTAAACCCTCTTCCTCGGGTGGTCTTCCTAGTGATACCATTGCAAACCCGAAGGGGGAAAGGAAAGTTATTACTACTCGTAGTGGTTAAACTTTCAAGGAACCAATCTCTCGTCCTAGTACTTCCACGGAGAAGGAAATCGAGAAAGAACCCGAGGTGATGGTCGAAAAGGAGCATATTACAAGCCCACGAAGTACCGCTCATACCACACCTACAGTTGAACCAATACCAATTATGGAACCCGAGATTCCAAGGCCGTTGCCTATGCCCCAACCCACACCATCCTTACCTTACCCTTCGAGACGAAACAAGGAGAAATTGCAAGAACATAATAAACAACAAATTGAGGTTTTTATAAAAATGTTTCAACAAGTGCATTTTAATGTGAGTTTAGCCGACGCGTTGTTATACATGCCTCGTTTCGCTTCCACTTTCAAAGGTATGATGAATGATAAGGAGAAGCTTTCATAGCTATCTAATTGTTCTTCGGTTTATCTTAATCGTATACCGGAAAAATTTGGTGACCCTGGGAAGTTTCTCATTTCTTGTGACATATAAGAAATAGAAGGATGCCTCGCCTTGGCCGATCTTGGCACGAGCATTAACTTGATGCCTTTTTACATGTCGAAATCGCTATCGCTTCTGGCTTTTAATCCATTGAACATGTCTATCGAGATGGCTGATCATTCTATGATTCTGGCATGTGGAGTAGCCGAAGACGTTTTCGTGAAAGTGGGGAAGTTATACTATCCCATTGATTTTATCGTAGTGGACATCCCCGCGGATCCTCAAGTTCCTCTAATTTTAGGTCGTCCATTTTTAGACACCTCGAGATCGCTGATCGATGTTCATGCTAAAACAATAACTTTGAGATTCAACGTAGAGGAACTTGTTATAAACGCTAAACATAACTCTACAACTTCTAATGTTTATGCAATGACTACCATCAACCACATTGACATAGTCGATGTAGTTTGCGATGAGTTTTCACAAGAAGTGTTAGGTTTTTCCGATAGTTCGTCTAGTGGCAATCCCACTATTATGGATCCGATTCTTGCTAATTCTACACCAAATCTCACTCCATTCCAAGGAGGCGATTTTATTTTGAATGAAATCGACAATGAAGATGAGGTAATTATTGGTAATGATACTCTCATTCCACCATTTCTTCTGCCGATGGAAGTTATGAGTGTTGAACAAAAATCATCAAACGAGGAATCACCAATCCTTGATTGAAAGATCTTCCATCTCACCTTGAATACGCATTCTTGGAAGGTGATGACAAGTTAGCGGTTATTATTGAGAAAGATCTTTCCAATGATGAAAAAGCCGCACTTTTAAAAATTCTTAAAGCTCATAAAGGGGGCAATTGCGTGGAAAATTTCCGACATTAAGGTTATTGACTGAAAATTTTGTACTCACAAGATTTTAATGGAGGAGGACTACAAACCCGCAATTCAAAGTCAAAGAAGGGTAAACCCCAAAATTCATGATGTCATTAAAAAAGAGGTCTTAAAACTTCTTGACGCGGGAATGATTTATCCTATCTCTGATATCCCATGGGTGAGCCCAATCCATTGTGTCCCTAAGAAGGGAGGAATGACCGTTGTGCCTTATGAAAAAACGAGTTAATTCCCACACGTGTTGTGACCGGTTGGAGGGTGTGTATTGACTAGCAAAAGTTAAATGACGCCACTCGTAAAGACCACTTTCCCTTGCCCTTTATGGATCAAATGTTGGAGCGACTTACGGGAAATGACTTCTATTGCTTTTTAGATGGTTTTTCCGGTTACTTTCAAATCCCTATCGACCCTCGTGATCAAGAGAAAACTACGTCTACATGTCCTTATGGAACGTTTTCTTATCGTAGAATGCCTTTCGGACTTTGTAATGCTCCGGGAACGTTTCAACGGTGTATGGTGGCTATTTATCATGTTATGATCGAGAAGTCGATGGAAGTATTTATGAATGACTTTTCGGTGTTTGGTGATTCGTTCACGTCGTGTTTATCCAATCTCGAGAAAATGTTAAAACGTTGTGAAGAAACCAACCTTGTGCTTAATTGGGAAAAATGTCATTTTATGTGTAAATAAGGAATCATCTTAGGGCACAAGGTCTCGAAAGTGGGGATTGAGGTAGATAAAGCTAAGATAGACGTCATCGCCAAGTTACCTCATCCCAAAACCATCAAGGGAGTAAGGATTTTCCTAGGCCACGCAGGCTTTTATCATCATTTCATCAAAGACTTTTTGAAAATCACTCGACCTATGACCCACCTTCTCGAGAAGGATGCTCCTTTTAACTTCAATGAGGATTGTGTTAGAGCTTTCAAAACTCTTAAAAGGAAACTTACCGAAGCTCCCATTCTTGTTGCTCCTAATTGGGAATTACCCTTTGATATCATGTGTGATGCAAGTGATTATGCAATTGGGGCCATTTTAGGGCAACGTTATGATAATCCTCCTATCCATTATGCTAGCAAGACGATGACCGAGGCTCAACTTAAGTACACCACAACGGAAAAGGAATTCCTTGTCGTGGTGTATGCTTTTGAGAAATTACGACCTTATCTCGTCTTGACGAAAAGCATTGTGTATACGGATCATTCGACAATCAAGTACCTCTTAGCTAAGCAAGATTCTAAGCCGAGATTGCTTCGCTAGATTCTCCTCCTCCAAGAATTTTATGTCACCATACTTGACAAAAAAGGAGCCGAGAATCTAGCGGCCGATCATCTCTCTCGTTTAGAAGATCCTCACAAAGATGTATTCGAGAACAAGGAAATCACCGAAACATTTCCTCTCGAGACTCTCGGTGTAGTGAATTTTAAGGACGACACCCCATGTTTTGCCGACATTTCAAATTACCATGCGGGGAACTTCATAATCAAGGGTATGACGACACAACAAAAGAGAAAATTCTTTCGTGACGTCAAGTTCTATTTTTGGGACGACCCTTATCTCTTTCGGGTTTGTGTGGATCAACTCGTTCGATGTTGTGTCTTTGGTACCGAAGCTTCTAACATCCTTAGAGCTTGTCATGATGGACCCACGGGTGGTCACCATGGTGCTAATCTCACGGCTAAGAAAGTGTTCGATGCTGGCTTCTTTTGGCCTACGATCTATCATGATGCACACGCACTTGTAAAGTCATGTGATTCTTGCCAACGTCAAGGAAAATCGTCACAAAAGGATGAAATGCCACAAAATATAATTCAAGAGTGTGAGATTTTCGACATTTGGGGCATTGATTTTATGGGGCCGTTCCCATCCTCTCAAGGAAACAAGTATATACTCGTCGCCGTCGACTACCTATCTAAGTGGGTGGAAACTAAGGCTTTGCTCACGAATGATGCTCGTGTGGTAGTGAAGTTTTTGAAGCAACTATTCTCTTGGTTTGGAACCCCTCGTGCTACTATAAGCGATCGTGTAACCCATTTTTGTAATGACCAATTCGAAAAGGTTCTAAAGAAATATGGAATTACACATCGTCTTTCTACAGCTTATCACCCGCAAACGAGTGGGCAAGTCGAGGTTTCAACCCAAGATTTGAAGAGGATGTTAGAAAGGTCGATTGGAGAAAACCGTGCTTCATGGTCCGACAAACTCGATGACGCTTTATGGGCCTTTCGCACCGCTTATAAGACACCTATCGGTTGTACTCCTTATAAGTTGGTTTATGGAAAGAATTGCCATTTGCCTATTGAATTGGAACACAAGGCATATTGGGCCCTAAAGCATGCCAACTATGACTTGAAGACTGCGGGAGATCACCGGAAAATACAACTTAATGAATTGGATGTATTAAGAGATAATGCTTATAAAAATTCATTAATTTATAAGGAAAAGACTAAAAAGTTTCATGATTCAAAGATTAAAAACCAGGTTTTTAACTTTGGTGATCAAGTGTTACTTTTTAACTCTCGTTTGGAGATATTTTCCGGGAACTTGAAATCTCGTTGGTCGAGTCCGTTCACCATAACACAAGTGTTTCCTTATGGGACCATCGAGCTAGCTCAAAATGATGGTCCTAACTTCAAGGTGAATGGACATAGGATTAAGCACTACTTTGGTGGTGAAGTCCCTTCTTTGGATGACCTCGACCAAGTCACCTTCTCCATTGATAATTAGCATTGAGGGGATCGAGTCGAGCTCATGACTCGGTAATAAAAAACGAGGTGCCTCGTAGGGGAGATCCCATGCTTATCCATGTATATACTATTGCTTTCTAATGTAGTAATGAGAGGGGATTTGTGCCCTTCCAACTTGTTGTCTCGTGGTTGTTTGTGAATGTTTTATCTAGATCATCATCATCGCCATGATTGAAGACTCTCGTGTTCGTTTCCGTGAGCCTCGATCGTTTGCTTGAAGGGTTTTTCACGAATCCATGACATATCCTTTACTGTTCTAAAAGTTATCTTTTAGCATAATTCATAAACGGCTTTAGATATATTTGTTGGAGTATGCTCGTGTCATAATAAATAATTATACGGCTAGACACATGTGAGCCTATGGGGTCACACACATATACACAGAGGTACCACTTAATATATCGTATATATTGTATTTACGATATATATAATTACGTAACATAAGATCAATGACGTGCTTCTAATCACTAAGTTATTACTTAGTTTATTAGGCAAGTCTAACAAATAAGCAAGGCCATTTTGGGCCCTTATGTAGCCGTCCAAAAAAAAGGAAAGGAAGTCAAAAGTGAATTTGAAAAAATGCTTCTATGTATCTTTAAATGTGATTGATTTGTAACATACAATTGATTATGGTATAATTGATATCACAATCAATACATAATAAAGGTAGAATTTTCCCATTTGGTTGGTAGTGTGTTATACACGGATGAAAAAAAAACGAGAAACAAATGTTGTTCTTTTTTTTCATGATCTTAAAGTTGTAACTTTAGTGGTTAAAGGCTTATCGAGTAGTTACTGTTATACGACTAGCATCACGGTGGTACACGGTGAAGTGTAGTGTGTTTCTACATAGAGGTGATCTACGTTGATCACTTGAGTTTCTATTTATTAGATCGGGTTGTGGTGGTTGTCTCCAGTCGATCCTACCGAGTTATGCTATAAAGGTATATTTTATCTCCTTCATTTTATTGATTAATCATATGACTCTATGGATCCGTTCATAGGTGATCTTTCCGCTGCGTTTATTATTTATTCATATCATTTTTATATGGATAATCACCTATAGTGGTATCACGATCCATCATATGATGTCATGTGATTATCGGGTATGCGTAAAAATGGCTAAAGATAAGTGTTTTTGATGGTTTTGTTAAACCAATTTTAAAACAGCCCATATGGACTTATTTTCGACTTATAACAGATATT
The DNA here is from genome assembly GCA_025667525.1 of Glebionis coronaria. Lineage (NCBI taxonomy): Eukaryota > Viridiplantae > Streptophyta > Magnoliopsida > Asterales > Asteraceae > Glebionis > Glebionis coronaria. The sequence continues at coordinate 530,960,714 of CM046882.1, forward strand.
TAGAAGGTCTTATATTCTGTTTTTAATGATCTCATAGCCACGGGTTACGCATACTTTAATGGGTTTGTTACCAGGTACGTGTAAAATGACATAAAACGCGTTTTTTTTGAAACGATTCATGAAGCGGGTTTTAAACAGCCCTTATGACCATATTTTCTGTAAATATATGATAATTACAAGGTTTCTAAAATGTGTTATTAAGGTCCTAAGGTCATTGGTTACACGCACCAATCGGGGGTTTAATTAATTGTTGATTATTCTTTCGATTTCGTTGGCTAACAAGTGTTTGTTGTTGTTTAATTTTATTTCCATGGCAAATACATGCATGTTTGGCCATGGACTTAGCCAAAACCTTGTTATATTCATAATCTTATGGTATTATTATGTTTCTTATACAAAGCCGATGAAAACCTAGACCAAATGTGACATGTTGTGTGTTGATTTGCATTTAATTTCAGTTTTTGGGATTTGCCATTGTTTTGGCTTCATTAATATGTTTTTGATGTTGGTTATAGCCATTGTTTGGGCATTTTACAGTAGGTTAATGATAGATTAAATGTTTTTAGTCATAAATCATTTGTAACTGATGCTTGGATGGGAATGGCTAAAGAACTAAAGACATATTGTGAAATTCGTAGTTGCTGAGTGACCTGCACTAAAATGTGATTTTCCGGAGTTCTATAAAGAGATAGAAGCCCAAATTTGGTGTGCTAATTCACAACGCATAGGCCTTCAAAAGTCTCAACTGGAGCTCAGGCTAGGGAAGAGTCCTTCTATGGGTTTTGGGCCCTAGAAGTCGACAGAAATATTTAGGCAGATTTGGGCTTCATGTTCCTTTTGGGTTCTACTTGCTCTTGATGGTCTTGGAGCAAGTGGGAGCCCACTTTGTGGTTATGTTGACTTACCCTTAGTTGACTTCTTGGTCCTAGTGATGGCGCACGAGATCAAGCATAGGTTTTTCATCGGTTTGAGGCTTTGCATACTTGTGGTTGTGTGGTTGCTTGTTTGCTTTATATCTTGATATTACTTGCAAATGTTTTTATAAAAACTTGAAACCAATCACAAACCATTTATAAAACTAAATCCTTGATTTTAGTTTAAAGTTTAAATATGATTTAAAACTAAAATCTTGTTTTTCATAATAACTCTTAACGTGTTATGATGTTATTATTTTTTATTTTATTTTTTTGTATTGTCTAAATCTAATATTAAATCCATTTAGGTTTTATATTAGTATTTAACATGGACAACTTGACACACATAAATTAAACCAAGATTATACTTAAGTTAAGAAATGTTTTTAACTTATGCTACGATGGATGAATGCATGCTTCCTCGTACACACTTTTGATTCGTAAATCAAACTTTTATACCCGTCTAAAATTTAAGTCATGCCGTCCAATCGTTTGGGATCACTTGCAATTACTTTTTGCATCTTGTGAGACGGATGCAAATTGTAACCCAAGGTGATTATTATCTATGCGTGAGACCTAGTCTTATTCTCACATGTTCTCAAATTGGATGACTTAATCGGTTAAGTGGTGAGACCTTGACCGAGGCAAGGATGGGACTAAACATGCCATGTTTGATATTTTGTGAATTGTTCACTTATGTCATGAGTCCCATAAGGATCTAAGAATTGCACATGATTTGCAATTGATGAACGTCATCTACCTATTGAATCTATCATTGCTAGAAGATTAGCTGATGTGATGGTAGAACCTCAATGAGGATCTTTGCCTTTTCCGTAAAATTAATTGTTTTTATATAAACTTGGGTAGTTAACTTTTTAAAGGATTAATTATTAAATATACTAAAACTTTGAACTTTGTTATTTTGTAGATGGCAACTAATCAATCCATTAAAAATCAAATCAGATCAATTCTCGATAAGGAGAAATTGAGTGGTACAAACTTCCTTGAATAGTTTCGAAATCTGAGGATTTTCCTCAGATCAGAAGGAAAGTTGCACCACTTGGAAGAGGCCTTACCTGAAGCACCTCCTGCTACTGCCACCGCTGCTGTTCGCAATGCCCATACTAAAAGGGTTGCTGAACAGCAAGAAGTGGCTGGCTTAATGTTGTGTAGTATGGTCCCTGAAATCCAAAAAAATTTGGAAGACTTTACTGCATATGACATGATTCAGGAACTCAAGACGATGTTCCAACAACAAGCAGAACAAGAACTCTTTGAAATGGTCAAAGCATTCCATAACTGCAAGCAGGAGGAGGGCCAATCTGTCAGCACTTATGTGTTGAGAATGAAAGGCTACCTTGATTAGATGGACCGACTTGGCTACCCTATGCCACAAGTCTTAGGAGTGAACTTGATACTCACTTCACTTTCCAAAGACTATGATCAGTTTGTTCAGAACTATCATATGCATGGCATGGGGAAGACTATATCTGAACTGCATGCCATGCTGAAGCTTGCAGAGAAGGGTATGCCTAAGAAAGCTCCCTCTGTTCTTGCTATCAAGAAAGGTCATATCCAAAAACCGAAGCCACAAGCTAAAGGAGGCAAGGGTAAGAAGTTCAAGGGAAAAGCCACTATGGTTCATGACCCTAAACGCAAGTTCCCCCCACCTGGCAAAAAGGAGCATCCTGCTAAGGATGTAGAGTGTCATCACTGTCATGAGATTGGACACTAGAGAAGGAATTGTCCTTACTACCTGGCAGAAGTGGAGAAAAAGAAGAACAAAGCCAGAACGTCCGGCACATCAAGTATCTTCATGATAGAACTCTACTCATTCCCTAAAACTAATACCTGGATATATGACACTGGTTGTGGTACTCACATTTGTAATACTATTCAGGGGCTTTGAGGGATCAGAAAGTTAAATAAAGGCGCTTTGGACTTGCACGTGGGCAATGGCAACCGTGCAGCTGTCGAAGCCATAGGGAGCTATGATCTTATCCTCCCTAGTGGAATGATTCTTGTACTAGACAATTGTCATTTTTCACCCTCTATTACTAGAGGAATTATTTCTCTTTCGCGTTTATGGGATAATGGTTTTTCACATAAATTTACTGATTATGGTACTATTCAAGTTTCCAAGGATAATGTATTTTATTTTAATGCTATTCCTCGTGATGGAATTTTTGAAATTGATATGCATAATCATGTATCAAATGAGGGTTCTATTTATATTTGTAGCAGAAAGAAGTCCAAGCACAACTTGGATTCTAGTTTTCTATGGCATTGTCGACTTGGCCATATAAACAAGAAACGCATTGCGAAGCTGCAACATGATGGGCTTTTAAAGTCAACTGATGATGAATCATTTGATATATGTGTATCTTGTATATCTGGCAAGATGGCAATAAAGCCTTTTACTCATGCAAGTGAAAGAGCTGACGATCTTCTTGGACTCATACATAGTGATGTATGTGGTCCATTTAGAACCACGTCTAGAGAAGGAGCTAACTACTACGTTACATTTACTGTAGATATGGTTATGTTTAATTGATTAAACATAAACATGAAGTTTTTGAAACGTTCAAAACCTTCCAAAACGAGGTAGAAAATCAACTCGGGAAGACAATCAAAGCACTTAGATCTGATCGAGGAGGCGAGTATTTAAGCCTTGAGTTTTTAGATCATCTTAAGAGTCGTGGGATTGTCTCACAACTTACTCCTCCCTATACACCACAACATAATGGGGTGTCAGAGAGGAGAAATCGAACCTTGCTTGACATGGTTCGATCAATGATGAGTCCAACCACTTTGCCAATGTCCTTTTGGGGCTACGCTCTAGAGTCTGCTGCACGCATATTCAATATGGTTCCAACTAAGAAGGTTGATAAGACTCCATATGAAATATGGCACGAGAAAGTATCGAACTTGTCTTATTTGAAAGTCTGGGGTTGTGAGGCTCTCGTTAAACGAGAAACACCAAACAAACTTGAGCCCAGATCTATCAAGTGTATCTTTGTAGGATACCCAAAGGAAACAATGGGTTACTACTTCTACTACCCACCCGAGAACAAAATATTTGGTGCTCAGTATGCTGACATTCTTGAGAGTAGTCTCATATCACAAGAAGCAAGTGCGAGCACCGTAGACTTTGATGAAATTCAAAGTCAGGATGCACAACCTTCTGAGAACACTAGCGAACATCACTAAGAGGTTGAACATGAAAATGTCGAATCTCAAAGTGATGTAATTCCTATTCGTAGATCCGCAAGGATATCTCACGCACCTGACCGATATGGTTTCTATATCGATGCTGAGGAACATGAGTTAGGGGATCATGGTAAACCCGATAACTATAAAGCTGCATTGTCAGATCCTGAATCTGATAAGTGGCTTGAAGATATGAATGCGGAAATGCAATCCATGAGGGACAACGAAGTTTGGATCTTAGTTGACCTCCCTCCTAACTGTAAGACGGTTGCGAGTAAATGGCTCTTCAAGAAGAAGACCGATATGGATGGCATTGTACACACCTTTATAGCTTGTCTTGTAGCAAAAGGTTTCACTCAAACCTATGGGGTTGACTACGAAGAAACCTTCTCGCCAGTTGCAGACATTAAAGCTATTAGGATTCTTATAGCCATATCAGCGTTCTATGACTATGAGATTTGGCAAATGGATGTCAAGACCGCCTTCTTGAATGGCCATCTGAACAAAGACGTTTATATGGTGCAACTTGAAGGGTTCGTGAATCCTAAACATCCCAGACGTGTATGTAAGCTTCAAAGATCCATTTATGGGTTAAAGCAAGCATCTAGGACCTGGAACAAGAGATTTGATGAGGAGATCAAAAGGTTTGGTTTCACTCAAAATCCCGATGAGCCATGTGTATATAAAAGAGCTAGTGGAAGTATCGTTGTTTTCCTAGTCTTATATGTCGATGACATATTACTCATGGGAAACAATATTCCAATGCTACAAGATGTAAACTCCTGGCTTGGAAAATGTTTTTCCATGAAAGACTTGGGTGAGGCGGCGTTCATTCTAGGAATCAAGATCTACAAAGATAGATCAAGGCGATTAATCGGTTTGAGTCAGAGTGCATACATTGACAAAATCTTAAAGCGGTTTAAGATGGATGCCTCAAAATGTGGGAGTCTACCAATGTAATCTAATGTATAATTGAGTAAAACTCAAGGTCCCTCCACACCTAAAGAGGTGAAGCGAATGAAAGGAGTGCCTTATGCTTCTGCTGTAGGATCCATCATGTATGCTGTGAGGTGCACTAAACCTGATGTAGCGTTCTCTCAGAACCTTACAAGTAGATACCAACATAACCCAGGTGAATGTCACTGGACTGCTATAAAGAACATATTAAAGTATCTTCGAAATACTGAAGATTTGTTTCTTGTTTATGGAGGTGATTCAACAACTGAGCTTGGTGTTACTTGCTACACTGATGCAAGTTGGGAGCCAGATCGGGATGATCTTCGATCACAAACCGGATATGTCTTCGTGATGAACGGAGGTGCGGTTGATTGGAAGAGTTCTAAACAAAGCACTACTGCGATGTCTTCTACAGAAGCTGAATACATAGCTGCTTCTGAAGCTGTAATGGAAGCAATTTGGATACGTAAATTCATTTCTGGGCTTGGCGTTGTTCCCAGTAATGATGGACCTATGGAAATGTACTGTGATAATAAAGGTGAAATTACTATAGCCGATGAACCTGGAGTTCAAAAGGGTGCCAAACATTTTCGGAGAAAATATCACTACATTCGAGAAGTAATTCAAGAAGGTGATATTCGTATTCTTAAAGTTCACACAGATAACAACTTAGCTGATCCGTTTACTAAACCAATGTCTTGTACCAAACATGTTGAGCATGCTAGGGGCATTGGACTTAGACCAGATGGTAGTTTCATGTAGATTTGTGTATGTTAGTATTTGAATAATTGGGATGTAAAACAGTTTTATTATATAATGAATTGATATATGAGGTATGTCGTTTTTATTTTATATCAACTGTGTCCTATATTTGCATGTTTAAATCCAAGAGTAATCTTATTATTCTAAATTATCCATTGTCGGTTGACAATATGGGAGTATTGTCGAGTTAAGACAAATGTGAGTTGGTCATATTCATTTGAAATGAATATTAATTGATGATGCCGCCAAACTCACATGTGTTCATTGGATGAACATTGGATTGACCCAACCTACGAGAATTCACTGCATGGATCAGCGTCAATAGTGAATCTCGCAAGTGGTTGAATCTCTCATCCTTAGACTTGAGATGCAAGTAGGTTTTGTATGTGTGGAATGTCAATCTTTGATATGGTTCAACGTTGTCCTGAACAAGGCTACTATAAAGACCATTTTCAGGTGCGATGTGAAAAACATGAACGACACGTGCAGTCAAAATAGGATTTGTTCCTTCACATGTATTGGAGTTAGATACTACTGGGCCCCTCGATGAATTGTACAGATGTATGTGTGGCCACACTCAAATGTAATTAAGATGATACTTGATTAATTTGGTAATCTAGTGCAATATCTATATCGAGAAACAGAATAGTTAATCTTTTGAATGACTTTTGATCCATGTCTAAAGTTTAACGGAGTAACTGAAATAAAAGGATGACTGATTTATAAACCATTTGAATAAGATGTTTAAGAAACTATCCTCATATGTTTCTGGGGGCATTGGCGTGTTGCTAGACGCTAACCTTTGCTTGTATAACTACATGATCATTATGACGTGCGCAAGTGGGAGCTGTTGGAGTATGCTCGTGTCATAATAAATAATTATACGGCTAGACACATGTGAGCCTATGGGGTCACACACATATATACAGAGGTACCACTTAATAATATTGTTGATCACCCTTTCCATGCTAGATCCCAAGCATTCGACTCTTAGTCTCTAGTATGGGGGTGCTCCACCTTTAGACTCGATTGAGGACAATGTTTAATTTTAGTATGGGGGTGAATAGATACTTTCCTTGCTACGCCCTCACGTTTTCCAACTTTCATCGTTTAGTTTTGTTTTGTTGCAAATAAGGCTAAAAATGGCCTAATTTTAAAATTTTCTTAGTTTTCATAAGTGTTTTTAAGACACGAATGTATATTTTCCGATGGGTAGAATAAGAGTTAATTTTTGATTTGATGGGCATTGGAGCCCTTTACATTCCTTAACCTGCTTAAATCAAGTTTTGCTAGACTTTTATATAGGGAACTTTAAAAAGCGAAAGTCTTAGCTCATACGGGTTAAGAAAAAGAACTTTTGGCAAGTTCCTATAATTGATCCTAGAAAGTCACTTATCAAGGAAACTTTAAAATGCATTCTCTAAACTTGAAAAAGGTCTAAGAAAGTGCAAGATCCTATAGGTGACTTGAAAACCCAAAAGTTCGATTTGATATAGTCTTAATGAAGCTAATCTAAATTTGGCTTAACTTTGACTTGCATGGCTAAGTTTTCACGAGGCTCTTTAATTAGAGGTCTTTAAATAGTGAAGAACGAGAAGTGATAGAGTTAGACAAGTGATCATGCTAAATGTAGAACATGAAAATGTTCTTTTAAAAACTCATATGTTTTTAATTGTGGCTTTTTCTCCCATAAGATCAATGCATTAGGAATAATATAATTGCAATAAGTAAGGTCGTACGATTTGAAAGGTTACTTAGCTTCTAGCCCAAGATCGTTTAAAAGTTGCTCGTGGTTGAATAGAGTTCATAGCCAAGGCATAACTTATTGAAGTGGGACGCGAAGATTGGTGAAGATCCAAAAAGTCCCTAACAAGGCATGAGGAGCTCTATTTTATTGATAAAGATCCAAGATGATGTGAAGAATCATTATTCCAAAATCAATATAAAGGATCGAGACACACGACGAAAAGCAATTACTCCCCTAAAGATCATGGAGAAAGTCTATCCAAAAAGACCCTAACAAGGTATGAGGATAAGTATATCCAAGTCCTAAAAGGAGGTGGATCATTGTATATCAAAATCCAAAATAAAGATTGAAGAAAAATGATGGAGTCGTGGTCCAAGTATGAAGAAACTCTCAAAAACGTCAAGTGAAGAAATTCTAAAATATGAAGAGAAGACCATAATTTCAAGAACGTCTTCCAAAGATTCGAAGTATGAAGTACATGCCAAATATCGGTCTGAGAGAGGTCTCAAATCGTGAAACGATTTATGTCAAGATATGAACTTAAGGAGATTAAGAGAAGCCGTTTTAAAAGATTTTGTCCTTTAGCTAACTATTGATTAAATTGTGCTACTTTATTTTAGAACTAATAAATACTCAAATAAGTCAATATGAATCACTTGTGATCCATGACAAATAGTTAAAAAAATTCTAGATAACTTTTCTTTTCTTAATAACTAGGATTGCGGGGAGAAAAAGTATTACACAATTTGGACGTATGAGTAGTGTTAGCATTGTGACTTGTACCAACAATGATCTCGTTTTTACACTTAGCATGGAATGTATGACAATCAAGGATGACGAACTTTACTCTATGAGACGTTCACTTGTTTCTATTCATTGACCCTGAAAGTCAGATTCGTGTTGAAAATCATACATTATGTCTTTAACATATATTTGTAGTATTGTACCAAGTTTTACTTTTCAATAACGGGTAATAGAATTGAATTTTTGAGATTCTTAGATACTTTATAATAGCATTGCGTGAGGGCACGACAATGGTTTAGTATGAGGGAGTGATGAGATGGCATTTATACAAGATCTCATTGTTCTTTTCGGGCTTTAAATGCAGAAAATGTCATTAAAATACCATATATATGCTTGTGTTTGTTTACTTGTGTATTTTAGGTATGGATATCGTGAAAATGACAAAAGATCACAAGAAACAAGGTAAAACGAACACGAGAAACGAAGCCGCACAATGAACCGCGCCCTAGTTTGTGATTTCTCAAAGAAAAGTCTTTAATGATTTGAAGATGTACAAGAATGATCCATCATGAAGAAATGACACTTAATACCCTTGTATAATGATAATTACAAGTTTGGTCCCTTAAGTTTGTCAAAATTACAAAAAGGTCCCTCAACTTTGAAGATTTGGCAAGTTTAGTCCCTCAAGATTCAAAATTGTCAACAATGGTCCTTCATAATGTCAAACATCTAATGAAGACCTTCAAAGATCAAGAATGTCCAAGATCAGCCCTTGAAATATCCAAAAATGGCAAAACAAGTCTTTAAAACCATTGACACAAAGTTTTGTGGCCAGTGTGTGAAAACTGAAAGTTTGTTAACAAAGGAAATGAGTTTTAGTGGCTGAATAAACATGTTTTACTAGTTCTGCCAAATACCAAGGACCAAACTTGTACAACCAAACATTCAAACTTCATAACACGCGCCAAACAACTTATTCCCAAGTTTTTCGGATCAAACCGCCTACTGTTCACACGTATGAACCCATGATTAACTTTTACCAGCCAAAGGGTTATTCTAAATTACCTTTACTAAAAAGTAACTCACCCTCACACGTTTACATCCCATGCTTGAAATCCATCACCACTTCACCATGGACCCCACCCCCATTCAGCCTTTAACCAATCATGTGACAACTTAGCCTCCAAGTAATGCCACATGGACAAATCAATAGGCCACAGCAAATACTTGCTCCCAAAGGCAAAAAGGAAGGGTTAGGATCACTTTGGACAACTCATCAACAACAAACGATTCAAGGGAATTTTTGAGAATTCTTAGCTAGGTTTTTCATGTATTCAACATTCTAGAATAGTCCTTTAGTCCTATATAAGGAGACCTCAACATGTGAGAGTCCCTTGTTCCAGTTTTTCTTCTAAACATTGTAATTCCTTTTTAAAATTTATAAAGTTTGGTATTTTGAAAAAATTGTAATTCTTTTTTATGTTTTTGAAAGTTTGTGTTTTTTAAGAGTGAAGCTGAGTTCCATTTTAAGCTATAAACCTATTTTGATCTTTGGATTGAAGCACGTTTAGGTTTGATAAGGTTTTCAAGTTTGAAAAAGTTTGAAATCCTTGAATCTGTTTGGTTATTTTACTTGTACTAACCCCTATCCATAAGCCTAAAGCTCTTGCAAGCTTATTGACACCAAGCTTGTGAAGGGATTTCAGCCTTTGGAAAGGTTGTTTGCTGCTTTGTGTTGAAGATCCATTGCCATCAAGGTCTGGTTCTGATGTGAACCATCAGCAGACCTTCATCTTCTTTGTTCAAGTACCTTGGTCACTCTCTAGCTGTTGAGAGTGGTCCAAGGAGCATAGCTGATCCTCCTAGGAAGTTGTGGACGATAGGTATTGGTTTCCTTTAAGTTTCCTCTAAAAAATATTGTTGTTGAATATGTTATGTGATTTGCTATGTGATTCTTTGTTCTTGTGTTTGTGTGGTTGTTTTTATTGTCGAGATCTGTTAGTTGTCACCTAGTTGAGGTATTTTAATCATAAAATCAGTAGGGTGTGTGTTAAAATCAAAAGTTTGTTTGAAAAGGTACTAAAACAAGGTTGTTTGGATTTTGGGATCAAAAGACCTTGTGGCCTTATGCCCTTGGTTCTTGGGGTTTTGATACACTAAACAAGGTATTTGTCACCTGTATTGAGCATTGGTTAAGTTTCATAAGGTTTGGAAAAGATTTTGCTAGTTTTTGAAAAATCTGATAAAAAGGGTTTGAAAATGGTCAAACACATCAGCAAGGATTAAATCCTTGTTGTTTGGATTTAAACTCTAATTTTTGGTCTGGGAAGAGTTTTAGTGATAAGCTATCTATGCAATATCTGTTTGTGGTATTTGGTGGCTTATTGAGTGTGCTAGAGCTTATTGAAGTTGGCTGAAGTGGTCTTTTACATTAGCAAAGTGACCACCTCAATTTTGCTTTGCATTTGTTATTCTAGTGCTTTCCCTGTTGTTTTGTTGACTCTACAGGGCTGTTCGACGACTCTCCAGAGCCTTTCGTCATCTTCCCGAGTCCTTATTAATGCTGCAAACAAAGGTAAACCGGTTAGGAGTGGACCCGAGGCCGGAGCCCGGGGGTCTACCTCCGACGGTCAAGTTAGTATCGGGATGATAAGTTGTATAAGAGGTGTAAGTATGAGAGAAAACCTGTCTATAATGAGACCCCTACCCCTGTTCATATAGTCTTAGGGTTTCTTGTAGGATAAGTAAGGTGTGTATGCGCCGTGGGCCTGGCCCATTACCGACTGTACGTCGACATGTCCCCAAGTCTAGTATGATATGGTCCATGATCATGTTATGCTAGACTCATTCGTGTATCACGCTCACTAACAACCGCGTGCGGCTTGTTGCTTAGGACATCCTCGTGGGTCGTCCGTAACATATGGCTCCACACGTAAATGGACTAACTTTAGCAAAAAGATGATGGGTTGGGGTTGCGAATAGTGAGCGAAGCCACTATACGTCATCATGTCCCCCCAGTCTAGTATGCGTGGTTATCACCAAGGTTACTAGACTTTACTCCATATCCGATACCTGTAAGCGTATCTACATCGAAAGAAATGGGGAACCCGTGTACGTAAGACGGGTGGGTGTGCTCGAATGCTTGGTTTCCCGTATTAGGCGGTAAGGACCCTGTAAGAAGAAAACTTGTTCTATAGCCGGGGTAACACTGGAATTGGCAAGGTATCATTCTTATTCATCTCTAACATGAGGACGATAAGAAGGTTTTTGTGAAGGTGGAGGTGGAACCCGTATGCTGCATCGTGAACATTTGAAGGCGTACTTCTTATACCCACTAATGATGCTACATAGCGCGAATATTTCATTCGACTTATAGCCAACAGAAGACGTACTTTTGTGTCATGTTTATGCGGATATTATATCCGTCTTGCGCCCACAACATTTGACAATGATTTTCCAAAATTCTTTACGTCTTTTCCCGAACTAAAACGTAGTTGATCAGACTCCGTCTAATTAAGGTCAAACAATATCAACTTTGGAAAAATCACTCAAATGGCCGGGCAAAGAAATTCGTCGCGGAAGGCGTACTTCCGCAACAAATATATGAGCCAACGGAAGACGTACTTCCGTGACATGAATAACGAGCCGGCGAAAGACGTACTTACGCGGCGAAGACAGCGAGCCAACAAAAGGAGTACTTCCGCGACGAATGATAATGAACCAATGGAAGGAGTACTTCCACGGCAAAGATAATGAGCCAACGGAAGGAGTACTTCCGTTGCGAAAAGAATGCGCCAGTGGAAGGAGTACTTCCACGACGAAGGATAATGAGCACGTGGAAGAGATACTTCCACGGCAAAGATAATACGCTAGTGGAAGAATTACTTCCACGACGAAGATAATAAGCACAGTGGAAGGAGGACTTCCACGGCAAAGATAATACGCCATTGGAAGAATTACTTCCACGGCGAAGATAATAAGCATGTGGGAGGAATACTTCCACGGCGAACACAATAAGCCAGTGGAAGGAGTACTTCCACGGCTAAGAGAATAAGCCAATGGAAGGAGGACTTCCATGGTGAAGAAAATAAGCACGTGGAAGAGATACTTCCATAGCGAAGGATAATGAGCACGTGGAAGAGATACTTCCACGGCAAAGATAATACTCCAGTGGAAGAATTACTTCCACGACGAAGATAATAAGCACGTGGAAGGAATACTTCTACGGCGAAGATAATGAGCACGTGGAAGAGATACTTCCACGGCAAAGATAATACACCAGTGGAAGAATTACTTCCACGGCGAAGATAATAAGCACGTGGAAGGAATACTTCCACGGTGAAGACAATAAGCACGTGGAAGAGATACTTCCACGGTGAAGGATAATGAGCACGTGGAAGAGATACTTCCACGGCAAAGATAATACGCCAGTGGAAGAATTGCTTCCACGGCGAAGATAATAAGCACGTGGAAGGGATACCCCCACGGCGAAGATAATAAGCACGTGGAAGAGATACTCCCATGGCGAAAAAATTGAGCACGTGGAAGAGATACTTCCACGGCGAAGATAATAAGCACATGGAAGAGATACTTCCACGGCGAAAATAACGAGCACGTGGAAGAGATACTTCCACGGCGAAAATAATGAGCACGTGGAAGAGATACTTCCACGGCGAAGATAATAAGCACGTGGAAGAGATACTTCCACGGTGAAAATAATGAGCACGTGGCAGAGATACTTCCACGGCGAAGATAATGAGCACGTGAGAGAGATACTTCCACGGTGAAAATAACAAGCACGTGGAAGAGATACTTCCATGGTGAAGAAAATAAGCACGTGGAAGAGATACTTCCACGGCGAAAATAATGAGCATGTGGAAGAGATACTTCCACGGCGAAGATAATAAGCACGTGGAAGAGATACTTCCACGACGCATGAATAAGCCAACGGAAGAGATACTTCCGTGGAAAAGGCATAAGCCAATGGAAGAGATACTTCCATGGCGAAGAAACAAGCGCGCGGAAGGAGTACTTCCGCGGCGAAAGAATAAGCCCATGGAAGAGATACTTCCATGGCGCAGAAACAAGCGCGCGGAAGGAGTACTTCCGCGGCGAAGGAATAAGCCAATGGAAGAGATACTTCCATGGCGTAGAAACAAGCGCGCGGAAGGAGTAAGCCAATGGAAGAGATACTTCCATGGCGCAGAAACAAGCGCGCGGAAAGAGTACTTCTACGGCGAAGGAATAAGCCAATGGAAGAGATACTTCCATGGCGCAGAAACAAGCACGCGGAAGGAGTACTTCCGCGGCAAAGTAATAAGCCAATGGAAGAGATACTTCCATGGTGCAGAAACAAGCACACGGAAGGAGTACTTCCGCGGCGAAGGAATAAGCCATTAGAAGAGATACTTCCATGGCGCAGAAAAAAGCACACGGAAGGAGTACTTCCGCGGCGAAGGAATAAGCCAATGGAAGAGATACTTCCATGGCGCAGAAACAAGCGCACGAAAGGAGTACTTCCGCGGCGAAGGAATAAGCCAATGGAAGAGATACTTCCATGGCTCAGAAACAAGCACACGGAAGGATTACTTCCGCGGCGAAGGAATAAGTCAATGGAAGAGATACTTCCATGGCGCAGAAACAAGCACACGGAATGAGTACTTCCGCGGTGGAGGAATAAGCCAATGGAAGAGATACTTCCACGGCAAAGGAATAAGCGCGCGGAAGGAGTACTTCCGCGGCGAAGGAATAAGCCAATGGAAGAGATACTTCCATGGCGCAGAAACAAGCGCACGGAAGGAGTACTTCCGCGGCGAAGGAATAAGCCAATGGAAGAGATTCTTCCATGGTGAAGGAATAAACCGGCAGAAGGCGAACCTCTACGGAGAAGGAATATATCCAAAGATATTTGTGTGACGTGCATACAAATAGTGGTATTATTATACCCTATTAGCCCCCAAGTTTAATGGTTCTATACTCGATTAGTAGTATTAAACTTAATCAAGTATTTAAAAAATTACGATCGCATAGACCAGCGCGGGTGGACGTACCATAGCCGCGTACTAAAGATAGAAATTTGGTTTGAACGTGCGAACCAACGCGGATGGGTCGTGCCATAACCGCGAATTGTCACATAGTATAATACGTATCTTAACTAACTTATGGGATGAGCTATGCCATTACGTGCGACGTACCGCTACTACCATAAGGACGGTCAAAGTTTTTGACAAAATGTTGTTAGACATGCACAGTGTGTCTTTTGCAAATCCATCATGAGTCATGTGGTTTGCGTAACTTACTACAACGTCTTGATAGCAAGGTGTCTAACAAGGATACATGATCCGTGTCGTTAGGTTTGTAACCCTTTTACACGACAAGTTGAATTATTAGGTTCACTCAATCCTCTTATTCCACTTGGGAACGATAAGTACATGTACGCCCGTAGGCAGAAGATATCCGAATGTATGGACTAGCATATATATATATATATATATATATATATATATATGTATAATTGTTGGGAATCTAAACTTTTTAGATTCCCTGATCATAGATTTAAACGTAAATAGGCTGTTAGATAGTCCCTTGCCTGTGCCTAGGAGGCAGGCAAGTTTCGCAATACTCACAGAGATCCAAGTCTCTGTGAGCAACCTCAGAGGATTCCATGTCAGAGACATTGTCAAGGAAGTCAAAGATTACTTGAAGACATACTCATTGGCTGTGATGGATAACAGCCAAGATGTATCAGGGACTCTGAGGGGTTGAGGGTTAACAGGGGTGGCAATACCCTGTTAACACTCAGCACACTTTGAACAAACCATTTGTGTGTTCGAGACTATGAAGAAAAAGGAAACTGTTTTGACAACTGTTTCCTTAAAGCATAATCGAAGACTACCAAGAATAGAAGGACATCATGTGACTAATGTGGGAACTTGTAAAAGCTTGTGTAGTCACCATCAAGTACTATTTAGGTCAATCTCGTAACACTATAAATAGGATGTGTATCCATGCATTAATGTTCAACACTTTGAGATATTCATAACATTATTCCATATAACTTAGTGAATCAAACAGCTACGACTGTATTCATAAGTTAGGGTTTATAGTTGTTCAAAGTGTGCACAACACATTGTCATCAAACTGTGTTATCCATAACACTTGTAATTCTTTATTATATAATAATAAGATTACGTTTGAAAAGTAATACCTTGTGTTGATTAAGTTAAGATTAGGGTTTCTTGCATTGATTAGGGACTTTCAATTGGTATCAGAGCAGTGTTGATATTAAAACCTTCAAGAAACATCGTCCTCAGTTTTATAATCAAGATCTACCATGCCAGAAACTTCTAACCCACCACAATCTCCTTCCACAAACCCATCTTCACCAAGACTCAACCCTCCGGCCAATGACGATGACCTACCCCAACTTCTTGACTCAAGAGGTGGATCACATGTCACTAGTGTACCAGTCTTTGATGAAGAAGATTTTGCCAGTTGGAAGAGTCAATTTCTTGTATATCTTGATGGGCTTGAACCTTTTCTTCTAGAAATTTTAGAAAATGGTCGCTTACATCTACTGAAGAAAACCCTCTTCCCAAACCTCTCAAACAATGGACCCCAGCTGATAGGAAATTGGCAAACCAAGATAAACGTCTCAAAAGCATCATAATATCCTGTCTTCCCAAGCATATCATGAAGTCTGTCATTCAGTGCCCCACAGCTAAACAAATGTGGACAAACCTCATCCTTGGCCATAAAGGACCCTTTGAAACAAGAGAGACAAAGATTCAAGCACTCAGACTTCAGTTCAATGCCTTCAAGTCACTTGAAGGTGAAAAGGTTCAGCAAACCTACACTAGGCTGAAGATTCTGCTCAATGATCTAGCAATGAATGATGTCACTATTGGTCAAGCTGAGATCAATGCTACTTTAGTTAACAGCCTTCCAAGAAAGTGGCTGAGCATGAATCAAACTCAGAGGGCTAACAACTCAATCAAAAATGATACCCTTGCTCAGCTCTATGGAAAGTACAATTATGAAGAAGGGTTGATTTATACTATTTACAAGTCAGAGACTGAAAGATTTATTGTCCAAGGAGCATCTTCCAAATCATTGATCTCTGCAACACATCCTCATGACAGCGATTCTGATGTTGAAGAAGATGCCCGCAGCAGCCAAGAGTTCTTGACAGACCTTAATGCAGAGTTCCATGAAAGAGCCTTGCTAGCCAATCAAAGAAGATACTTCAAAAGATCAGGAAAAGTAGGATCAGCTAGTAAACCAACTAACAGGTCAAAAGAAACTTGCTTTGCCTGTGGAAAGCTTGGACATTTTCAAAAAGACTGTCCTTCCACCAAGACATCCTCACCCTCTTATCCATCATCCTCATCCAAACCTTACAAGTTCAAACAACATAATAACTCATCTCAGCAATCCAATTCTTCAGACACTGAGAAGAAGGATTACAAAAATAAGTACAAGGCACTTAAAGATGAGTTAGAACAAATGAACTTGAAGATTGAAGCTCTGTCCAAGAAGAAGGGTAGTGAGAAAAAGACAGAGAAAGGGTTGTTGCTGAAACGTATGATTGGAATGATGAACCACTGACTTCAGATGAAGAAGATACCACCACAGTCAAGGCTTTCATGGCGATAGCTGAGGATGAACCAGCTGTTGGAAAAGGTGATGCAAGATCAGGACAATGGGTTGACATCACAATGAAAAAGGTACACCGGCTTTTATCCATGTCTGATAGTGATGAACATAAGCATGCCCTTGATTACACCATTGTTGATTTACACTTTGTTGAGGAACAAAGAAAGAACCTACTTGATAAGTTTCATTCTGTTAAATCTAAAATGATAAATGCTAAAGCTGAATGTGAAACTCTCAGGCGGGTTAATTTAGAGAAAATATCCCTGCAAAATGAAGTAGCTAGATTAACCTTGAAAAACATTGCTTTAAATGATCAAGTCTCTGAATTAAACAAAATTATTGGAAAATGGCTGTGTGCTAGGTTTACTATATATCAATTGCTTAGGGATGAAGTGTCTACTGAATTAAAAAGGGATATATCTGCTAAGAAAAATAAGCTGAGAATTCTCACCAAAGCCAAAGACATTGTCTTTAAATCTATAGAGACTATTCATATGTCAGATACCACTTTGACTGATGACCCTGTCTCTGAAGATGTGGTTGAACTACGACCCTTGCCCAAACTCTCTGGAGTTGAACCCAGCAGTTCTTCTAGATCTGCTAAGGGTGAACTTAGGACAGATATTGAGAATCCTCCAACTAAAGTTTTTCATGTGCCTGCTAAACAAACTGGCAAACAAGTAGCTTTTAAGCCTGTTACTACTAAAGCTGTGAATAAGGTTGACCCTACCACTGAAGATCGCCTATTGTCTCTTATAAAAGAAGTAGAACTCTTGAAACAACACATTAAGCCTTCCGCTGAATGCTCTACTTCTCATGAACCTAAGTCAGTCCTAGGTGAACCCAAAGGGGAAAGGTTAATCAAACCTTATTGCAATATATGTAAAAACTCTCACCATATGACTTTAGATCATGACAGACACATGGTAGCTAAAAGAGCTCAGACACCCTCTAGGGATAGACAACAGAGTTCCAAAAGGCAACAGGGAAATTACAAACCTTATCCTCCCTGTAAATTATGTGGGTTCACAGACCATCACTCAGACGAGTGTGGTGACTTCCCTGTGTGTGATATCTGTGGAAGTTATAACCATGAAACAGTGAACTGTCCCTCCCAATGCCAAAAGTTCTTCAGAAACACAAGAGTTGCTAACAAGCAATTCAGGGAACCCACTGGAAAGTGGGTTCACCATAGGAACTAACCTGTTTCTATGTATCTGTGCAGAAATATCTCAAGGAATCGGTATGGTATCTAGATAGTGGCTGTTCTAGACACATGAAAGGGATTTAACAATACCTGCACAGATACTCAATGGAGCCAGGTCCTAAAGTGGTGTTTGGAGATAACTCTTCAGGTGACACAGAAGGATATAGCTCAGTGAACTGCAATGGGATTACATTTACCAGGGTTGCATATTTGAATGGTCTTAAACACAATCTTATTAGCATCAGCCAATTGTGTGATGCTGACTATAAGGTTTTGTTTACTAAGACTCAGGGAACCATATTCAACAAAAACAATGATGTTGTGCTGATTGCACCTAGACGGAGAGATGTTTATGTCATCAACATGGCTGTTTGCTCTGAAGACAACTCAAATTGTTTTCTTGCTAAAGCCTCTGAAAGTGTCAATTGGCTGTGGCACAAAAGACTGTCTCATCTCAACTTCAAGAACATCAACAAGATAGCCACTCAAAACTTGGTTGCTGGTCTACCTTCAGTAATGTTTTCCAAAGACAAGACTTGTTCTGCCTGTGTCAAAGGAAAGCATCACTGATCTTCATTCAAGACTAGGCAATCATTCTCTATTGACAAATGCTTGCATCTCCTTCACATGGATTTGTTTGGGCCTGTCAAACCTCAGACCATTAATCACAACAAATACACCTTGGTCATAGTTGATGAATTTTCAAGATACACATGGGTGTTCTTCGTCAGAAGGAAAAGTGATGCAGCTGAAACCATCATGTCCTTCATTAGACAGGTTGAAAATATGAATGATGTTAGAGTCAAAGCTCTAAGAAGTGATAATGGTACTGAATTCAAGAATCATCAACTTGAATCTTTTTGTGATGAAAAAGGGATTTCACAGAACTTCTCTTCAGCAGGCACCCCTGAACAAAATGGTGTAGCTGAAAGAAGAAATAGGACCTTGATTGAAGCAGCAAGAACTATGTTAAATGGTGCAGCCTTACCAAAGCAATTTTGGGGAGAAGCTGTTCACACTGCCTGATACACTCAAAACAGATCAATTATTGTCAAAAGACATGGTAAAACTTCCTATGAAGTTTTCAGAAAAAGATCTCCAGATGTCAGCTATTTTCACATGTTTGGATGCCCTGTGTTTATTTATATCTACAGGGATAAACTTGGAAAGTTTGATGAAAAAGCTGATGATGGTTTCTTCTTGGGATACTCTCCAACAACCAAAGCCTTCAGAGTATTCAACATCAGAAGACAAGAAGTAGAAGAAACATTCCATGTTAGATTCAATGAAGATGATGAAGTCATACAGAGAACAGGAACAGAGGGTGATGAAATTGATTTCAATGAAAATGT
The DNA here is from genome assembly GCA_025667525.1 of Glebionis coronaria. Lineage (NCBI taxonomy): Eukaryota > Viridiplantae > Streptophyta > Magnoliopsida > Asterales > Asteraceae > Glebionis > Glebionis coronaria. The sequence continues at coordinate 530,980,262 of CM046882.1, forward strand.
ATCTTTCCCAAGTGATGAGTTCACAGAACCCGGACCTACCTGTCATCATCACTCCAACACTCTCACTCCTTATGTTCCTGCCTTTGACCCTCTGTCTACTCACAACATAGAAGTTCCTACCTCTCAGGAACTTGATGAAGAAGAACCTCAAATCTCTAGTGGTCCTTCTCCTTCTAATGCTATTGATGACTCACCAATTCTTCAAATCCCTGAAGACTCTCCTGCTAATAATGAAATAGCACCCCTTGATATGGCTGAAGAAGACTCTGACACTGAAGTAGTCTTTGAAGAAAGCCATCCTAGTCAGCAGGATGAAACTCAAATTATACCAGCTATGCCCACAAGTGTTCCTGTCCTTGAGTCCCCAGCTCCTCAAAATAAGTGGTCAAGAGATCAACACATTCTTCTTGTCAACATTATTGGGGAACCTAATGCAGGGGTCACAATTAGACAACAAATCCAAGATTCAGAGTCAGCTTCAGCCAATGAATGTCTCTTTGCTGAATTTCTCTCACAAATTGAACCTAAAAGAGTAGCTGAAGCTCTGGTAGAAGAAGGATGGGTAGCTGCTATGCAAGAAGAGATCAATCAGTTCAAAAGGAACAAAGTATGGACTCTGGTGCCAGCTCCACCTGGAAAGAATATCACAGGCACTAGATGGATCTATAGGAATAAGATGGATGAAATTGGGAACATCATCAGGAACAAGGTCAGACTGGTGGCTCAGGGATTCTCTCAGACTGAAGGAATTGATTATGATGAAACATTTGCTCCAGTTGCTAGACTTGAAGCCATCAGAATCTTCCTTGCTTATGCTGCCTATATGAACATCACTGTGTATCAGATGCATGTCAAGAGTGCATTCCTCAATGGTGATTTGGCTGAGGAAGTATATGTTGCACAACCTGAAGGATTTGAGAACAGTGAGTTTCCCAACCATGTGTATAGACTTCACAAGGAAATGTATGGGCTGAAAGAAGCTCCAAGAGCATGGTATGAAACTCTTTACAATTTCTTAACTGAAAATAAATTTGTCAGGGGTTCTATTGATAAAACACTCTTTACCTTCAAGGATAAGAGTGATTTCATCAATGTGCAGATTTATGTGGATGATATCATCTTTGGGTCAACAAATGTCAATCTTAGTAAACGTTTTGCTAAATTAATGACAAAGAAATATGAAATGAGTATGATGGGTGAATTAACTTACTTTTTGGGCTTTCAAATTAAACAATGTCCTAAGGGAATTTCAATTTGTCAAGAAAAGTATGTTAAGGATTTACTTAAAAAATATGACTTAGCTGATTGTGCATCAGTGAAATGCCCCATGCTTCCACCCAATAACTTGGGCCCTGATGAGTCAAGGGTCTCTGTTAATGAGACTTTATATAGAGGCATGATTGGGTCACTCATGTATCTAACAGCTAGTCGTCCAGATATCCAATTCTCCACATGTCTCTGTGCAAGGTACCAAGCTAACCCAAAAAAAATCCCATCTAGTGGTTGTTAAGAGAATTTCCAGGTATCTTAAAGGAACACCATCCCTAGGCCTATGGTATCCAAAGGAATCAGGCTTTGATCTCAAGGCCTATTCAGATTCAGATTATGCTGGATGCTGTATTGACAGGAAAAGCACTTCAGGGAGCTGTCAAATCCTAGGAGGAAAATTGGTTGGATGGAGTGCTAAGAAGCAAAACTCTGTGGCTATGTCTTCAGCTGAAGCAGAATATGTCGCTGCAGCCAGCTGTTGTGCTCAGGTGCTCTGGATGAAAAGTCAATTGGCTGACTATGAAATTTTGTATGACAAAGTGCCAATCTTTTGTGACAACACCAGCGCCATTGCCATATCCAACAACCCTGTTCTTCACTCTCGTACCAAACACATTGATATCAGGTATCATTTTATCAGGGATCATATAATGAAGGGTGATATTGAGCTGCATTTTGTTCCCACAGAGCTGTTGGGGTTTACTTCGTTCCAACAGGGTGAAGATAATCAATAGCCTAACTACGTACCAATGAATGGTTACCGGATATCTCTTGGAGTCGTGTAATCACTTTCCAAAGAAGATTATTCGACCCTATGCCTGGGTTAACACGAATACCTCCTTGGGATAAAACCAAGAGTTAGTTCTTGTTTTAGGCACAGATCAAGAACTCTATGCGTGTAAGTGTTTCTTGTTTCTGTATATATTTCATCATGCATATATGATCACAATTTATAGTGATCCTAGTCCTAGAAGGATGTAACTCATAGTCAATGGTAATTAAGAGCATTAATCGGCCAATTAAGCTCATAATTACCTACATGAAACCATAGTGGTTACATGACCATAAACCTGGTCATCAAGTCAATATTCAACCCTCATTGATTAGTCAAAGAGGTTACAAAGACTTTGTGCATCACAAGGAGCAGCGTCCTAACCAGGAGCAACTTCCTGACCAGGAGCAACTTCCTGACCTGGAGCAACTTCCTGACCAGGAGCAGCTTCCTACTGATGAACTTTCAACCACTATATTGAGTCCAGGGAGGTCAGGGACTTAATGGGTGTAAACTCCGTACCTCCAAACCCATTTACAAGTATGACTCGATCCCACAATTGCACTAAATTTCCAACAATCCTCCCCAATTTAGTACAATTCCTTTTGCATGAAAATCAACTTTAACAAAACCAGTGCATAAATGAAAATGTCCTGAGGATTGAATTTCCATCTTAGTAAGTCACTCCAAATATTCGAGAATCAGGGTGTTCTAAGAATTGAACCCTTCAACTACTTTGAACACCTGAAGATAACATACACCCATCAAACACTTAAAACGCTCCTGACACCATACAAGCCATGTGTCCATATCCAATTCATAAATGTTGTAAGAGCCAAAGTCCATGCTCCTTGAGGCGGCGAAACCTCAACATTTACATAGGTGGTTCCTATTTAGTTCATGCTCCTGCTTAAGCACTTTTTCAAAGAAATTAACCATTAAGAAGTTTATAACTTCATCCTCCTTTCAGCAGGTACAAGCACATCCTTGGGATGATATGTAAAACATGTGCTTCAGTCCCCTGAATGTTCAGCTTTCCACATTGAACTCAGCTCCCAAGTTTCCTCAGGAGGGAGTTGGGTGTCCTAGCATTCAGTGACTAGAGTGGACTTTTAAACCCATCCCTTTACCAGACTTTATAACCAAGTATCTAGCCAATCCCTTCGTCAAGTGATCAGCTAAGTTTTGTTGAGACCTCATAAACTCTATTGAAATCACCGCATTCGTGATCAACTCACGAATCATGCTATGTCTAACACCTAGGTGTCTAGACTTGCCATTGTACATCTGGCTATATGCCTTAGCCAATGTAGCTGCACTATCACAATAGATAGAAATGGGTGCCATAGGTTTGACCCACAATGGAATCTCAAGAAGCAAGTTTCTCAACCATTCAGCCTCTTTACCAGCAGCTGCTAGAGCCACAAATTCAGATTCCATTGTTGAACCAGTAATGCAAGTTTGCTTCTTGGATGCCCAAGAAATTGCACCACCACCAAGAAGGAATACCCAGCCACTTGTGGATGAATTATCCTCAGTATTGCTGATCCAACTTGCATCAGTGTAACCTTCCAACACTGAAGGAAATCCAGTATAAGAAAAACAATAATCCATTGTTCCTTTCAAATACTTCAGTTCCCTTTGAATTGCTTGCCAATGCTGAGTACTAGGATTACTAGTATACCTACTCAGTTTACCCACAGCAAATGCAATGTCAGGCCTAGTACTAGTCATGGCATACATCAAGCAACCAATAACCCTAGAATACTCAAGCTGGGAGACAGCCTGACCATTGTTAGGCATTAGTTTCTCACTTGTATCCATAGGTGTACTTACTGGAGTACAATCAAAGTGATTGAATTTCTTCAGCACCTTCTCAATGTAATGAGACTGAGAAATTACAATACCATCACTTTCATGTTTAATCCTTATGCCAAGGATAACATCAGCCTCCCCCATGTCTTTCATGGAGAACTTTGATGACAAAAAATCCTTTGTCTGATCAACCTTAGCTTGGACAGTACCAAAGATTAACATGTCATTAACATATACGCAAATGATGACTCCTTTACCAGATTCATCAAATTTGCTATCTACACATTTGTCAGCTTGGTTAAGTGAATAACCATTAGAAAAAACCACTTCATCAAATTTCTGGTGCCATTGCTTAGGTGCCTGCTTGAGTCCATATAAGGACTTAATCAGTTTACACACCTTACCTTCATGACCAGGCATGATGAAGCCCTGAGGTTGGTTCATATAAACCTCCTCATCCAAGTCACCATTCAAGAATGCTGTCTTCACATCCATCTGATGAATAATCAGATTGTGAATACTTGCTAGAGCAATCAGCATTCTTATGGTACTGATACGTGCTACTGGAGCATAAGTATCAAAATAGTCTATCCCTGAATTTTGTTTAAAGCCTTGAATGACTAGCCTTGCCTTGAACTTTTCAACAGATCCATCTACCTTCATTTTCCTTTTGAAAATCCACTTGTTACCAAGTGGATTACAACCTGGAGGTAGATCAACCAACACCCAAGTGTTGTTGCCCATGATGGAATCCATCTCATCATTGATTGCTTCTTTCCAGAAAGCAACATCCTGGGACTTCATTGCTTCATCAAATGTTTTAGGATCATCCTCAACATTAAAGCAATAGTAGTACTGGTCAGAGACCTCATCCCTTGTTCCTTCAACTAGGTATAGTTGAAATTCAGGCCCAAAATTCTTTGGAGTCCTATGCCTTGTGCTTCTTCTAAGCTCAGGCTCAGGTTGCTGAACCACAACCTCATCAGTGACCCTTTCAGGTTCCACTGAAACACCAGTGTCCTCAGCTCCTATAAGAGTCCTAAGGCTAGGTCTAGGGACTGATGAGAACCTAGTCTCATCAAAGTTAGCATCCCTTGATTCAATGATTGAGTTTATTGAAACTGAATCATTAGGTTCAATAACATAGAACCTATAAGCCTTGGAATGCTCAGCATATCCAACAAAGATGCATTCAATGCCTCTTTCACCCAAGGTTTTCACCTTTGGATCAGGGAGTCTTACAACAGCCCTACAACCCTAAACTTTGAGGTAGTTCAAGTTTGGTTTCCTTTTAGTCCAGAGTTCATAAGGGGTAATCCTGTTCCTTTTATTAGGAACCCTATTTAGTAAATAGCAAGCTGTTAACATAGCTTCTCCCCAAAACCCTTGACTCAGTCCTGAATAGGACAACATGGAATTAACCATCTCTTTTAGTACTCTATTCTTTCTTTCTGATATACCATTTTGTTGTGGAGTATAGGGGGCAGTTGTCTCATGGATTATTCCAACAGACTAAAAGTACAAAGTATCCATGTACTCACCTCCCCTATCAGTCCTAAATATTTTGATTTGGACTCCTTGTTGTAATTCAACTTCAGTTTTAAATACTTTAAATTTATCTAATGCTTCATCCTTAGTATGCAACAAATAAACATAGCAAAACCTAGAAGCATCATCAATAAATGTTACCAAGTATTTCTTATTCCCTAATGAGGGAGTAGCATGCAAATCACATAGGTCACTATGGATTAGCTCCAAAACTGTAGTTTTACGTTTTACATCCTGAAATGGTTTCTTAGTAATTTTGTTCAGCATACAAGTCTGACACTTATCAGTGTCCATGTCAAAAGCTGGAATTAACCCATCCTTAGACATATCTTGCATCCTCTTATAGTGGACATGGCCTAGTCTAGCATGCCATAGTGATGAATCATTCAGTTTAGTGGTAGTCATCAGGACAGAATCAACATTTATACTAGAATCAATATTAAGCCTGAACATTTGATTACTCAAATAGCCAAAACCAATAAACACACCATGTTTTGATAAAACAAATTTATTAGATTCAGTCACTTGTTTATAACCACAATTATTCAACACACTACTAGAAACCAAGTTCTTCCTAATATTAGGAACATGCAAAACATTAAACAAAGAAACAATCTTTCCAGAACTAAATTTAAGATCTACACAACCACGTCCATGCACTAGGGTTGTTGACTCATTTCCCATGTGAAGAATAGATCCATCATTCATTGACTCATAAGTCTTGAACCAGCATCTATCTTTACACACATGTATTGTTGCTCCAGAGTCAACCCACCACGCAACATCATCATCCTGCACAAAGTAAGCTTCAGATACATATGTAACATAATAAATCTGGAGAGATTCATTAAACATATTCTGACCTTTTGTGCCTGATCCATTAGCTTGGTTGCCAATGCTAACACCTTTGCAATCCCTTTTGAAGTGTCCAGGTTTCCCACACTTCCAACAAGCCACTGATGACTTCTTGTTAGGATTAGCTTTGGTGTTATCATGATGCTTACGTTTGCCCTTGTTGTCATTGTACCTGGTGGAGTTGTTATGCTCCACCATATTGACAACAGATGAACCAGCAACATTGTTGCTCTTTGGCTTATCACTTTCATGCACCCTGAGGGATTCCTCAATGCGCAAATGACTGCCCAACTCAACAAGAGTTAACTCCTCCTTCTTATGTTTCAAGGTGTGCTTGAAATCTTTCCAAGAAGGAGGTAGTTTGTCAATGACACACGAGACTTGAATGGTCTCATCCATGTTCATTTTATGTTGTGTAAATCTGCCAAGTATTCCAAGAAGTTCATTGTATTGTTCCATGGCTGGTCTTGAATCAGACATTTTGTAATTTGTGAAATCACTCACAAGGAACTTCTTACTTGATGCATCCTCAGCCATATATTTGGCTTCCAAGGAATCCCATAGTTCTTTGGCAGATTCAACATTTTGGTAAATATCAAATAAAGAATCAGACATACCATTGAGAATTATGTCGTGACTCACATAATCATCATTTTCCCATTTGCTCCTTTTCCGCATCTCCTCCAAAGTAGCATCATCACCACCATCAGGAATGGGAGTGGTCAGCACGTACACCACGTTCATGGTAGAAAGAAGAAAGTGCATCTTCTTCTGCCATCTCCTGAAATCAACCCCTTCAAACTTGTCCAATTTGGAGAAGTTAGCCACCATATGCTTCATTGTCGCCGCCATTGATTATCACAAAATAATCTTCTTTGATTGTTGGGGTTTACTTCGTTCCAACAGGGTGAAGATAATCAATAGCCTAACTACGTACCAATGAATGGTTACCGGATATCTCTTGGAGTCGTGTAATCACTTTCCAAAGAAGATTATTCGACCCTATGCCTGGGTTAACACGAATACCTCCTTGGGATAAAACCAAGAGTTAGTTATTGTTTTAGGCACAAATCAAGAACTCTGTGCGTGTAAGTGTTTCTTGTTTCTGTATATTTCATCATGCAAATATGATCACTATTTATAGTGATCCTAGTCCTAGAAGGATGTAACTCATAGTCAATGGTAATTAAGAGCATTAATCGGCAAATTAAGCTCATAATTACCTACGTGAAACCATAGTGGTTACATGACCATAAACCTGGTCATCAAGTCAATATTCAACCCTCATTGATTAGTCAAAGAGGTTACAAAGACTTTGTGCATCACCAGGAGCAGCGTCCTAACCAGGAGCAACTTCCTGACCAGGAGCAACTTCTTGACCAGGAGCAACTTCCTGACCAGGAGCAGCTTCCTACTGATGAACTTTCAACCACTATATTGAGTCCATGGAGGTCAGGGACTTAATGGGTGTACACTCCGTACCTCCAAACCCATTTACAAGTATGACTCGATCCCACAATTGCACTAAATTTCCAACAAGAGCTGCAACTAGCTGATATCTTTACAAAGCCTTTGGCTGAACCTTCGTTCAACAGGCTAGTTGCTGAGCTAGGGATGCTCAATATATCAATGCCTGTGGCTTGATATTAAATGTTTTCATTAAATGATTGATTTTATATTAAATGTTTTTCACATGAAACTAGGTAGTTACTTTCTAAGTAAATGGAAAAAACATTCTCAAATATTTAATCATTTATTTTTCGATTAACGAGGAGACAAATAAGTTTTGAAAGGTCAAGGGACCCACTTGAACAGTCATTTTCTCACTTTGCATTTAATGCGGTTGAATAACTGTTTACGTAATTTGAATATATATATTGTCTCTTCTCTCTTCTCACCCACCACCATTCTCATTTCTCAAATCATTTCTCTCTCTAAGTTCTTCTCTCTCTTAACCTATCCGCCATTTTCTTTCACCTTCAACCTCGAATCCATGGCCTTCTCAGTTCCTAAAGCAGCAAATGTTAACTTCGAGATCAACGAAAGCATCCTCGCCTCCAACAACGACATTGGATGGATTAAGTCACCCAATAGCACCTATTCAGATCTGGTCAGTTTCATGCAGAATTGTGACCTAAGTGAAGCCTTCACCAAATCCCCATCCACCTTTTACCAAGAATACCTTAGGGAATTCTGGTACTCTGCTGAGGTGGTTGATGACACCATAACATTTAGCCTTTCATGCAATGAACACCCTTTCGCCTTCTCCCTTAAAGATTTCTCAAGTGTGGCCGGATTGAAGCATGGAGATGAATGCCTGAAGGTAGTTGATAAAAAGGCTGTCAAATAAGCCCTGGCCACACTCAAACCATGCCATGATGTAAACCCTACCCTTACACCAGCTGAGGTCCTCTCCAAATCTCCCCTGAAGATTAAGTACTTCACTCCCATGTGGCATGTCCTCTTCACCCACATTGTTAAATCCCTGGGAGGTATGCAGGGATCCTAAGATCAGATGTCTTTCAACCATCAGGATTTTGCATTTGGATTAATCTGGGGAGCTGATGTTGATGTTGGAAGCATTCTCTTCTCCAACCTTATAGAACAGCTGAAGGGAAGGAATCAAGTCAGGGAAAAGAGTATCTGCTATGTGCGCTTCATGTCTCTGATCTTCGAAAGTCTGCTGGGAGACAACTACCACAACAATGCTTTGACTGTTCTTAAGCCCTACCGCATCACAGGTGCCATTTATAAAGAAATAGGAGCTGAAGATGTCCCTGTCACCGCTCATATGATGAATGTAGCCAACCATCTACCAACAGCTGAGAAGCCCTTGCTCCCTTCTTCTGAGAAGGTGAATACTTCTAGTGTGTCTGGCAAGTCTAAGTCTTTGACCTCTGGGCAGGACACTACCAAGTCCAAGGCTTCTTCTGGCCAACAGCCTAAGAAGAAGAAAATCCCCTCTTCTTCCCACACCAAAGCTGTTTCTAAGGCCAAGGGAAAGAAGACTGACACCTCCTCTGGTCCAGATACTCATGTGGATTCAGATACATCTGCTGACAAACAACAGGAGACTAGTGTCTCAAAGTCAGCTGAGACGATAGGAAACCAGCCTGATCTAGCTGATATCTCACAGGTAATCAGTGTACATTTTTAGAGGTTCACAAGTAGCCACTCTTATTTGTCTGTAGGAGAGAGTGGTGAAGTTATGGTAATCCTCGACCCATAGAAGTCTGTCAATGCACTTAGAATCTTTTAAGTCTTCTGTACACCCTGTCTTTGCACCAGGGAATGATTCATTTGTGTTTATAAAGCACCCCGATGACCCTGCACCCTCTAGATAGTATTCAGGCTAACAAAAACCTGAATACACTTATGTCTCAACCTTGATCAGCTGTACTTCACACAGCCTCTTGGTTCCCTCCTTAAAAGAGTCCGAAAGGATTTATCCTTTCAGGGGGAGCTGAATCATCACCCTCAGCTTTCCTAGGGGAAGCGTAACATGCGACCTTCAACCACATATGTTTCACTCTTAAAAGAGTCCCAAAGGTTCTTGACCTTTTGGGGGGGCTGAATAATCACACTCAGCTTTCCTAGGGGCAGCGAATGACGATCCATAACCAACATATGTCTCACAATCAAAAGAGTCCCAAATGTTTTAACCTTTTAGGGGGGCTGAATAATCACACTCAGCTTTCCTAGTGGCAGCGAATGGCGATTATTAACCATATTTTTTTCACACTTAAAAGAATCCCAAGGATTTATCCTTTGGAGTAGCTGAGTAATCACCCTCAGCCTCTCTGGGACATCGAAATGGCGACCATTCCCCTTATCTTTTTCCCTGTTACTAACTGAAACAATTTGCATGCTGAAATTGTACAGCCAGTCATTGAATCTCAGGTACAACAAGAAAAGGAGGCTGATACAATGACTCAAGACAAACCCAATGATGAAGAGCCTCTGTTAAATGCTGATGAATAAATGCTATCATTGGAGGATTATTCTCTGATATTGAGTCCATGCCTGAGGATGAAATCCCTGAAGGGATGTTTGATGAGGAGGATGAGGAAGATGAGGAAGACCAGCTGTCAGTCTCTCCTCCCAAAGAAATAGTTGTGTCCACACCAGCTGGCGATAAGACTTCTCCTCCCAAGGATGCTGTTGATACTCCAAATTCTGCTACATCAACAACAACAGTTTTCCAATGCCCAACCTATGATCCAACAGCGGAGTTTCTCTTGTTTGATCACCCTGCCCAGACGAACTTTGATCTCTTACCAAGGGGGGATGACTATGCTCAGCAAAGCCTCAACATCAAGAATCTTCAGCATGTTCATCATCAGTCAGACATTGAACGTTTATCAAGGAAGCTGGATGTGATAAAGTCTGAGATGCACAACTTCACTGTTACATTCCCTAGAATAATACAAAAGGCTGTGGCTGAGGCGGTTACTGAGCCAATCAAGGATGGTGCCAGGAAAGGTGTTGCCCAAGGACTAAGTCATCTTTCTACTAGAGTGAAGGATGTCATTGACACAGAAGTCCCTGCCATGTTTCATGAACATGAGCTAACCATGCACAGGCAATTTGATGTGGTTCGTAACAGGCAATATCGTCATGCTAACTTTATTTTCAGCCGTGTTCAGGAAAATACTAATGCAAATGGCAACCTCCTGCTGAAGATTGCCAAGGCTTCAAGGAAAAGGCAACGTGCTATGGATGCCTCTGTTGAACAGATTGCAAGGCATTTTCAAGCACGCTCATCCAAGCGTCTGCGAAGCCAGGATGAACGTGAGGGGGAAAAAGATACAACACTCAGCCTTGCATCTGCTAAACAAGGCTCATCATCAGCTAACCCCTCCATTACACCTGTTCCTCTCCAAGTCATCACACCTATTATCATACCTGATGATGAGGATAATACTCAGGGGGAGAAACAAACTCAAGATGGAGCTGACTCATCAAGGTCTCTGGTTTTGGTTAACACCAGCAAGCCTGGGGATGATGATGAACCAACTGCCAAGAAATTTAAGTTCATTGTTAGCTCCCTCCCCAAAGCAATTCAAACTCAGGCTCAGACAGCATTTATCAAGCGAGCTGATGTTTTGAAAAACATAAGTATGGAGTCCTCTGTCTCGAAGAAAGGAAAGGAGATAGTTTTGGTTGACACAGACACCAAAATCAAGAAGATAGCTACGATGCTAGAGACAGGAGGATCCACCACAGACCTTTCCCAATTCTCAACCTTTACACCTTCCAATGAGATTCCTTTAACCCCTGAAGAAATAGAGAAACAGGTTGAGGAATTCAAGAGATTAAATGAACTCAAGACAGCCAAAGAATTGAATGAAGCTACTCTGAGGAAGATGACACCACCTGAAAGAGAAAAGCAAAAACAAAGGTTGAGAGAAATGGAAGCAAAACGCGTTGAGGCACTAAGGAAATTCAAAGCTGACTATGACGCCTGCGTAAACAACAGATATGCCCCTGGCAAGATAACCAAGTTCAAATACACCATTCATAAATCCACAAACACCCCAAGGATGATCTTATGGAGGGATAACCAACCAGGAAATATGAATGTGTTTGACAACTTCAGGCTAAAGACACTTGGGTTATCAGAATGGTTCGAACTTGAAGCCTTAGCTGCCAAAAGAAATGGACAGGCAAATTTCCTTTTGCTGAAGACTATTAAGGCCAAGTTTACCTGGATCAAGGAAACAGCTGCCAAACTTAAGATTGATCCCCCACCACAGCTTTTTGAACAAGAACCCCCAAAGACTGGCAACAAAAGAAGAAGAATTTCTCAAATTGTTAATGAAACTTTTTTTACTGAAGATGTTCAAGTGGATGGCATGCACAGGAATTTGATCCTCCCCAATGGTATTGTTGGCCCAGCTGATGGTCAGACATACACAGAGCCTGATAATAGATTTAAACATAAATAGGCTGTTAGATAGTCCCTTGCCTGTGCCTAGGAGGCAGGCAAGTTTCGCAAGACTCATAGAGATCCAAGTCTCTGTGAGCAACCTCAGAGGAGTCTATGTCAGAGACATTGTCAAGGAAGTCAAAGATTACTTGAAGACATACTTATTGGCTGTGATGGATAACAGCCAAGATGTATCAGGGACTCCGAGGGGTTGAGGGTTAACAGGGGTGGCAATACCCTGTTAACACTCAGCACACTTTGAACATACCATTTGTGTGTTCGAGACTATGAAGAAAAAGGAAACTGTTTTGACAATTGTTTCCTTAAAGCATAATGGAAGACTACCAAGAATAGAAGGACATCATGTGACTGATGTGGGAACTTGTAAAAGGTTTTGTAGTCACCATCAAGTACTATTTAGGTCAATCTCGTAACACTATAAATAGGATGTGTATCCATGCATTAATGTTCAACACTTTGAGATATTCATAACATTATTGCATATAACTTAGTGAATCAAACAGCTACGACTGTATTCATAAGTTAGGGTTTATAGTTGTTCAAAGTGTGCACAACACATTGTCATCAAACTGTGTTATCCATAACACTTGTAATTCTTTATTATACAATAATAAGATTACGTTTGAAAAGTAATACCTTGTGTTGATTAAGTTAAGATTAGGGTTTCTTGCATTGATTAGGGACTTTCAATAATAAGTAATCACGGAATACTAGACAAGAAAATATCTATCTAGATATGTATTGAAAGATGCGAACATTTATCGTAATAAAAGAAAGTCGCACAAAGCTAAAAATATAAATAATATCTTGCTAATAAGTTAAGATATATATGTAATATCTTTTATTAATATAAAAAATATTGATAAAATATTTTTGAATTTAAAAGATATGGGTAATATATCTTATCAATTTAAAAGATATAGGTAATATCTTTTTTTTAATCGAAGATTCGTACGGAAGTCTATTACAATTCGTAATATAATTTACATCTATCTAAATAATGAAGTATCTTAGAAGAATACATGACCATTTAATGCACCAAATATATGTGAGATATATATCATCAAGATAAGCACAAATTTTTTTCTAGCTTTTTAGGCATGACAATTACCCTTGCGTCAATACATATCGCCTGGAAAATCTTCCTTTGCGTATATGTAAAATTTGAACATATCATGATTTCTCCCACACACGGCAGATTGTACAGAAACAAAAGCAGTAACGCGAAGGTTCTAAGTCTACCCCTTTTTTAACATAGATTCGTGCATGTCGGTAATATGATAAAGCATGGTGCTATATGTTACCAAAGACTTGTTTAAATTAATTTAAGTTGTTCATGTCAACTAGGAATAATATAAACAAGATGTAGCGTATATATGTGTATTTATGATAAAAACATATAAGAGAATGCATCATTATTGTATTCTAAATCTCAAGCATCTAGGCATATTTTATTTAAAATAACCAATTATTTGGTTGTTGTGTTAAAAGTGATTAACAAAAATCAGTAAATGAGACAACTCAAATTATCCATATATATCACAACCCTTAAAATTTATTTGAGTCTCACTAAGAGAACGATAAGCACAAAAAAGTGTCTAAATGTTCGCCTAGGGTCGCAACGTGTGTCTTTATTTTAACTGTTCATCACATTGTCGTGGCATATTATGATAACAGTCAAAATCGATGGCATACATAGGATGCGTTTATTAAAAAACAACAAAAATAATGATTTTAAAGTTACCGATTTTTCGCACCAATCATGGCCTACATATGTGCATGATAAGCAGATTCTTTTTTGCATAAAAGATTTGTGCAAACGACAATAATATCCAATACGTTTTTCGCATGCAAAAAAAATTGTCAGCGACTAAAATATAAGAAAGTTTCAGATTTGCCGATCTTTGGCATGGATCTTTTCTTTCCGGAAGTATGAGACCACGGACATAGTTTTAGTCAGGGTCCCACGGATGACGCCAACTTGTTGAAACATAGTTTGGCTAGGCCGGTTTGACGACTCTCCAGGGCCGTTCGTCGTCTTCCCGGGTCCTGAGTAATGCTGCAAACAAAGGTAAACCGGTTAGGAGTAGAACCGAGGCCGGAGCCCCGGGGTCCACCTTTGACGGTCAAGTTAGTATCGGGATGATAAGTTGTATAAGAGGTGTAAGTATGAGAGAAAACCTGTCTATAATGAGATCTCTACCCCTGTTTATATAGGCTTAGGGTTTCTTGTAGGATAAGTAAGGTGTGTATGGGCCGTGGGCCTGGCCCATTTTTGACTGTACGTCGACAATTGATACTTGTTACTTTGCTGCTTGTGAACTTATTTGGCTATTTGGATTGTCTGCTTAAGTGCTTATAAGCCAACTGGCTTATTGGCCAATTTTGTCCAAAATCTGTCATCATTTGGCTAACTGGCCTCTTGATTCACAAGGACTCAGCCTTGATTCCTTCACAAAAGTTGCTTAAAACAAGCTCATAAACATTTCCTGGCAATTTGGTTAACTTTGGTGCACTTTGACTTTTGGTCAAATAAGCACAATTTGGCTTATTTCTCAGTTCTGCTTATTGGTACATGCAACAACTTACTTTTGTGATAGGTGTCATTTTTCTTAGCTTATTATCATATTTGAGAAGTTACAGGTCTTATGGTTAAGCTTTTGCTAGGAAACTAGCTTATTTGGCTTTTTCAGCCAGCTTATTTGCTTCTACAGCTTATTCTACTTGACTTTTTGTGATTTTTCTTTTTGTTTATTCTTAGTTAAGCTATTTTTGAGCTTTTTAAAAAAGAATCATCTTTTGAAAGCCTCTAAAACTCAAACCCAAATATTCTGTCTTTTAGTGAAAAAGTTCTGTTCAAGTTTCTGGCTTATTACTTGAGCTTTTTCAAAATTTCTTTTTGCAAAAGGGTTTAGAATCTCGATAGAATGTTGTGTGTTCAAGCAGAGCTTATGGCATTAGCTTATAGCTTATTGGGCTTATTGGCCCAATAAGAATAAGTTGTTAGTCATTTAAGCTGTGATAAGCACATTTTTAGCTATTGAGCCTTTAGACTTTTATTTTTAAAATTGAATTTTGAGTAAGACTAGTGATTTTGGTCTTATTTGGTTGAGTTTGGATTTTATTGGGCTAAAAAGCCTATTAAGGAGTCTGTTTTTGTTTTTAGCCCATTTGGGGGCCCAATAGGGGTATTTTGGTAATTTCACTTTCATTTTCTGTTTATTTAGGTTAAAATATACTAGTTTGCAAGTTTTAAGAATTTTTTATAATTTTTGAAATTTAAATATTATTTTAATATTTAATTTTAGTTTTTAATCATTTTAAATAGTTTTAATTGGTTATAAGTTTTATAAAAAAAAAGTTTTTAGTTTAATTAAGTCATTTTAGAGTTTTACAAATTGAAAAATCCTAATTTGGGCTTTTGATTAATTATTTTGATTTTTAGGGCTTTAATTAGCATTTAAAAATTAATATTTAATTAAATAAAAGGTTTGAAAAAGTTTTGATCATTTGTAAACCCTAATTACATTTCTAGTTATTCTTGGTAATTTTTGGGAATTTTTTGATTAAAATTTTATTTTGTCACCTTTTACGGTTTTACGTTTCGTCGTCGTAGTTTACTTTTTTCGTATCTGTCATTCTAATTTCTCATCTTTTCTTTCTCTCATATTAATCCAAAATCATAAAAGTTATTCACACACAATAAACCTCCTTGGTATAACGAACTTATTTTGGGTCATTAGTGCTTGATTTTAATTAATCGACACTTAATACTTACCGCTCTTTTACGCTCTTGTTTTTCCTAAAGCAAGTGTAGTGTAAAAAGACTACAATCATGTACCATATCTTATAATGTACGATTTCTCATTTCGGATATACCATTTTGTTGTGGAGTATATGGAGAAGCAAGTTTCTGAACAATTTCGTTCTCACTTAAATAATCTTTAAACTCTTGACTTAAATATTCACCTCCTCGATCGGAACGAAGAGCTTTAATCTTCTTTCCTAGTTGCAATTCTACTACCGTTTTAAATACTTTTAATGTTTCAAATACCTCATGTTTATGCTTAAGTAAATAAACATAACCATAACGGCTATAATCATCCGTAAATGTTAAGAAGTAGCTAGCACCTTTCCTTGACACATGTCTAATTGGTCCACTCACATCAGTGTGTATCAAACCAAGTAGCTCAGTAGCCCTTTCAATATTGCTATTAAAAGGTTTCTTGGTCATCTTTCCAGAGATACAAGACTCACATTTATCAAATGATTCATCATTGATATTTTCCAAAAGACCATCACGTTGAAGCTTTTGAATGTGAGTCTTCCCAATATGGGCAAGTCTATAATGCCAAAGATAAGAAGAGTTCTTGTCTAACTTTCTCTTCTTATTCATGCTAAAAACAGAATTAATCTTTCTCTTGGAATTATTACCATGCATGCTAATTTCAAAAACACCATTCACAGAAATTGCATCAAAATAGAATTAACCATCTTTGAAAACAGAAATTCTACTATTATCAATAGTGTGAATAAATCCAAGATCCAACATACTAGAAAAGAAAATAAGACCCCTAGCAATTGTAGGTGCATAATGACAATCATTTAAAAGTCAGTACTAGACCCGAAGGTAAAACTAGATTAAATGTTCCTATAGCTTCAACCGCTGCTTGTGCCCCATTGCCCACTTGCAGAAATTGTTTCCCATAGGTAAGCTTCCTTTCCAACTCAAATCCCTACAGGGTATTACAAATGTTAATACCGCATCCCGTATCATATACCCATGAATTTAATTTGTATGTAAGATTAAATAACTCTATCATAAATAAGTTACCTGAAGATGCTACAGCACTAAGCTCAGCCTTCTTCTTTATTTCTCGCAACTCTTCGAGATAAAGAAGGCAGTTCCTCTTCCAGTGACCACTTGCTTTGCAATGGTGACAAGTCTCATCCTTTTGAGATCGACTCTTTTTGCCAAAGTTTTGCTTAGGTTTAGAATAAGTCGCAACTTGTTTGCCCTTATCACCCTTGCCTTTGCATTTCTTGTTGTTCTTGTTGTTCTTGTGCGGTTGTGGCTTACTCACTCTACCCTTTTGTACAAAAGCACAGAAGGGGTAGAAGTAGATGTACTTGCCTTGTCTTTTAGACCCTTTTCGTAGTCAATGAGCATTGCGTGCAAGTCACTAACTGTCTTCCCCGCGTAATGCATATTAAAGTTCCTAATGAAATCATTGAAGTCCCTATTCAGATACCTATTGATTAGGTTAATTTCCATATCATTGTCGTAGGGTTTCCCTAGTGTGATGAGTTGTTTCATGTAACCCTTCATCTCTTAATAATGTGCACTTATGGGTTTCCTAGGGGCTTGCTTACAACTGTATAAAGCATCTACCAAGTCGTAGATCTCCACAACCTGAGGCTTCTCATACATTGCCTTGAGCTCTTCAAGCATTTGATTTGGAGCAAATAGCTCAAATTTCCTTTGCAAGAAAGGAGCCATTTTTCCGAGCATTAAACAAGCCACATCATTGTGCTTCTTAACCTCTGCCTCAGAATTCAGTCTTTCAACTGGAGTAGCATTAGGGCCAAGGGGCGTAGGAAACGCCCTGGTCAAGTAATCAGAAGTATCTGCTACTCTCAAGACAATTCTCAGTGAGCGGTACCAATCGTTGAAGTTTGGGCCAGTTAGTTCCTGACGTTCAAGATAAGTCTTGAAGGCAGAACTCAACGTGTTGTTATCGGGTTGAACCATTTCTGCAGAAATAAGTTCAAAATATTAGTATTTTCGATAATACCATTCAAGAAAATAAAATTACCCCGGTAATAAAATCATAGTATTTTCCTTGAAACTAGAATCCATATTGACATAAACTTATCACATCAGTTGATCTGCTAGTGATAAATGTACTCAACATGGTAACTTGTCGAACAATAATTGACAAACAAATTTGCAATTTCTAGATATTTTTAGGGATTTACGTTGCCAAAAGTCATTTTGCATCGTAATTTCATCCCTACTTTATGCCTTAAGTTTCCAAATCTCACTGAGTAACTCAATCAAGTCAACTAATCTAAAGAACGCAAAACCTTCATGTGCAATCTTATTCAGTCATGAAGTTATCTCTCCGTTACAACATTGTCCAAATCTCATATGACAACAATTGTAACTTCAAGTGTTCGTCAATTAGATGACATAATACTTAAATTTAAGGGTATAGATTTTGGTGTCAAGATCAGGTATGTAGAAGCATGCAAACATCTCCATATCATTAGTTTAATAAAAACTTTTACTAAACTTTTTGGTGAGTCTAAAATTTTCGCCATATATTGCAAGTTGAGGTTTTGGTTAAACCAATAAAAGATTTTACCCACAAAAATTCACAACATACTTTTTCTAGAACTTAGCTAAAGCACAAAGCAATAACCTTATTCATTGTGTTTCAGACGTGAATTTGGGTAAATCAACCTACAGATATAATGCTAATGATAATCGTAGGTAATTTCAATTTGAAGCATAGGCGAGCCGGGAATTCGGTCAGCACTAATGGCATAACACCTCCATCCTTAACCGGGTTCATGACCAGCGGTGCGTTATATCCATTTTATAGTTTGTCTAAATTGAGTAGGCCGTTAGATTATTATTGCAATTCACCAATCAATGTAATCTTATGTAATTTAAAATCTCTTAACAAATCATAATTTTTAATATGATTTAGTCCATATTATTTTTTTCAAAAAAAACTCTTGTTTACAACAATTCAACAATTTTATATATAAACAAGTAAAAAAACTAAATCATAAACACATAATAACAATTTATATGTGCAACAAATAAATCAAATATCCACATGCATACGATTTATTCAATAATCATCAAATCTAAGTCTTTATATCTCTATATAAAAGTCTTCCCTAATTCTAGATTTATTGAATCAAATAATCACGTAGCACATAAAATCATATAAACATATAATTTTACGATCCATGAAAACATGCATGTAATCATGGATTCCCCACAAATCTTAACAATTAAATCTCCACGAATCGTAACCATCCGCGACATAACAATTAATCATGCAATTTAATCTAAAATTATCCCACATGTAATTTAGGGTTTCAAAAAAAAATCCTTTTTTTATTAAAAATAGAGTAAAACCCTAATTTTTAAAAAACAAAACCCTAATTTTATGAAAAACCTAAAAAAATATGTAGTTTTAACTCAAAACAATTATAGTTAAAAACTTTAGATTTTCGATAATTATAACATGTTAAAACGGCTCTCGATGCCACTGAAGGTTTATTAGTATCATAACAATTATATAAAACCCTAAACGAGATCAAAGCACATATAGCGGAAGTGATTTAACAAGATCATAATTAATAACAGAGTTATAATTAATCGAATTAGGGTTACATACCTTTACGCTAAAGCAATTCCACAAGACGAAGAACAAATCACCGATTCGGGTTTAAACCGTATATACCAAGATATAGTCTAAAATAAGACTATATTACGTTCTTGTACACACGTAATACAACGAGATAACCGTGATTCTAGCACGTGAAAACAGAGCTACAACGCTTGTAATAAATCGACCCAATAACCCTAGAGAGAGGCTAGGACTAGATTATGTATACAATCGATCAACCAAGAAAAACCAACCGAAACCCTTTTGTTGGAGGGGGTGGCGATCGATCAAAGAGAAGAAGAGGGGAAAAGATTTATGATGTTGTGATTATGAGGGGATTATGAGGTGTATTTATAGACTTCCAACCCATTATAGCCCAATAAATATAAGGAAACTTTTGCCCCCCCAGGGCATAACCGAGAACACCCCTAAGGGGTGTTCCGAAATCTTCCAAACTTCTTTCCTTTTGTTTATACATACTATATGTTTATTTAACGCTCGTTATAACTTAACTATTAATTAATAAACGATCGTTCAAGTTATATAGTTTTTGCTCGGTTAAATTAATAAATACATAAATATATTTATTAAATAAATTAATAAATACGATAAATATATTTATTAATTATATTAACTCTTTACGTACTGTGTGCAATCCCGTAATCTCGAGTTTGATCCTATCACACGACTATTAAATATAAGTCCATAAACTTACATGGTTATCATTCTATTCCGCTATGCTAATTCATATGAATGTTAATCATCCTAGATAAACGGTTTTGACTGTTTGAGTCTCAAGATCTGGGATTCCACCATTGGTATCCGAGCCTAAGGATCTATATATCTAGGAGATCAAGATTTTTTCGTGTTCATGTTGCTGTGAAGTTGTTGTCCAGAATTCGCGATGGTTTTAGCGACATAATAGCGACGGTTTGCCAGTTCCGTGACAGAAAAAATGTCGCTAAGGGTTCTGTTTGGGGTTTTGCAAGAAACTCCTAATTACGAAAAAGATGAGGTTTGATTCTTGTTCTTATTTCTTCTTAATTTAATTTTTGCTTACAAGCCATTGATTGCATCTGACAATAATGATGAGCATTGGTCTGGGACCAATCGATTGTTATTGTTGTTTCGACTTGTTAGGGTGAGTTAGTCCGGGATCAATGATGAACCCTAGCTAAGATACAATTGGTTGTATTGTAGGCTTAAATCTAAAAAAAGAAGCGGTAAAAAGAAGAAGTGGATTTTTTATTATTTTTTGTTTTTAGGGTTTGATTAAAGAACCCTAGATTGGTGATTTTTGTTGCTACGGTGATGGTGATTTTTAGGGTTTATTGAGAGGTTTAATTCTTCAAATCCCTAAAAAAATATTGGTGTTAGAATAATGTTGTGATTTAATAGAAGACTAGGCGAGTACCCGCGCATAGCGGCGGAAATTGTCTAGGGCGGATAATTAACGATTTGATATATTGTGGTAATATATTGAAAAGTGTCGTAACATGTGATAATTCAACTTTAAATAAACTCTCAAATAAGCATGTAACAAACACTATTAAACGGTAATTTAACTACTATTGGATAGACAACTCTATATATAGGCACGGTAATTTAACTACTATTGGACATAATCAAATACTATTAAACGGTAATGCTTTGGTATCTACTATTAAAGGTCAAGAAACCCTAATCAAAACTTCACTTTAGAGAAAGAGTGTAGGAACTTAATGAAAGATAAATCGCCTTCTGCCTTTCAAGGGTATCCCACTTCAACTTCCATCCGCCAAATTCGTTGTGTCCTTTCCTGAATAAATCATGCAATGATTTCATTCATGCATACAACATAGCATCATTTCTTAAGTATATAACAATTTTGTGGTTTAAACAGAAACAACAAGTAAACTGATATGGAGATGTATGCAAAGTTAGAGAAATTATACTACATAGTACATACCCGCCGTTTTTCTCCCTTTTAACAACTCTTTCGGCTACTGATATTCATAAAGTATAACTTTTACTTGAATTTTGGTGTCTCAAATGATGATTAATAGCCTGGTATCTCATTTGCTTGCATTGAGCTTCATGGGGTTTTTTCTCATGATGGTGAAAGAGGCATTTCGTCTAGGTCTTTGATGTGTTTTGTTGAATAGTTAGATTGTTCTCATGTTGAATGAACGCCTTCCTTTCTTTTCGTGGAATAAATCAATAGTTTTACCAATTCTTTGTGTGAAGTGAAGCCTCCAGTTGGCATTATCTTCCTTGCTTTAAGGAGGTACAATGCAATTTACCAACTCCATATTGGTTGTGACTGGTATGTAGGGGACACCAAAGAGTTTCATGAGTTTTTTTTAAGCAAAACCATGAATTCTGCCATGCATTAGCTCGTCTAAAAGGTTGCTGCACATTGAGTGTGATGAATGGCTGTCATTTTCTCTTCGGCATATTCAATACATGCGCTAAACTGGGTGAGTTGAGTGGTAATTTTTGCTGTTAAGACAGACGGTGGATTGCGTGAACTCAAGTACTAAGTTACTGTCCTAAATAAGGTTATGATAACTTTAAAATTATTGTCATAAATAAGTATTTTAGACTTGCGAATGTGTGCACGTGTTGAACTCAAGGGAGAGCTAGGAAAAAGATGTTTGGAGCAGATAATGTGTAAAATGGCCCACTAATCCTATTAAATATGATCCATATTCAGATAGGGATGCAACTCAGGACCAGTCTTCATATTAATATCAATTGATTTTATATAATATATGCAGATGATGGGACTCACTCAATTCTGCCCCTGCACCACATGGGCCGCCAGATGCCCATAGTGTCCCACGTTATCCCGGTCCAACGGAAAAAAATATGTACCAAAACCAAAGGCCACCTTATTTTGATGGTAGACGAGCAGATTCTCATTCACTGTCTTCTAAACTTCTTGCCACAAAAACTTCATCCAACAAACAGAAGTTGTTTATTGACAAATATGTACATTGTGGGAGTGAATCACTCTTATCTGGTTTAGATGTTACCTTAAGAGTGATGTGGAAAACACTGATGTAAGAATGCCAGATATGAAACATGACGATCATTCTGAGTCTGATTCAGAGCCAAAGCTTGTTGACGTACTGTCAAGATTCAGAATTCAATAATTTTGATAAGCATAAAGAGGAACATTGTTTTGCAGTTAATCAAATCTGGGCATGCTATGACTTGTTTGATGGAATGTCCAGATTCTATGCGCATAACTGAATTGTTTTGATCAGTTAACAAGGACAGAAATTGAGAGAGGACGTAAAACTCGGGTGGCTCAACAGATATATAGCACTAAGTAATGAAAGGCCCTTAAACGTCATAACATGATGAACTGATAAAAAAAACTAATAAATCTGCATACCTCATCCACTTGTTGAAGGCCATTTGCACATAGGGTGCTGCTCCGATCATTGTAGATAGTCGCCAATGTAAGCTTCCTTTGTGAACTGAACTCTCTGCAAGCATATCAGTAGCTTGCTTCTGTGATACAGTTTGTGCTCTCAATATGATAATTATGCCTAATTACAATTCAAGGAATGTACCCGTTTACTGGAGGTTCTCACTTCGGGCTCAACTTTGGATTGAGATCTGCGACCTGGTTAGATGTAGTTACGGATGGACTGGGAATTGCGACTTGGTCGACTGGTCAGATCAGTTGACTTATTTTATCGTCTCCGTTGACTTTATAAGAAAGCTCAATAATTAATATTTGTATTAGCTGCACAAGAAATCAACATTACATATTACATATTATAACATTACATAACCTCATACCCAGCTTCAAAATGTGAATTCAATGCATAAATATCATGAGTAAAACAAACATCAGAATAAACATACATATACTTCAAGCATCAGCTTAAAAATTATATACATAATCCAAACGACAAAAGTAGTTAAATCATCGCATCACCCGCCCATAGTTCACAGCACATGATGGGAGGGCAATAAATACAAATAGGGATGAAAGAGTACCTTGCACTTTTGAGCACAGGATTCGTTGATTTCTTGGTGATATTTCCTAATTTCCTGCAGAGATGCATCAAGTCAAAGCTTAGTATTATGTGATAAGAACGCCATAACTTATTGGCATCACAATCATAATAAATTTAACTTCTTGCACTTTAAAATAGTAAGCGGTTGTAGTCTCCTTGGTTGTAGTCTCCTTTTTATTGGCAAACAACGATTACAGAACAGTAGTAGAAACATATGGATCCAGTATGTGCTGACAGTACTTGAAAATTTAAATACTTAAATCTACCAAAAAATTACATATCGATAAAATAAAAATCATGGATCTAATAAAACAACAAAAAATACCTTTAAAAAAACTAAGTCGGATATGTCAAAAGCATCATTAGGAGGTACAAAATATATTGTTTGATTCTTTTTTGAACCTGCCAAGCGCACACACCTGTAGAAGGGCTGAATTACATACTGATTAAACTTGATATCATCTAATTCAATAGCTTTTCACTTGGAGGAGCGTCATTGTGCCTCCAGAAACTTGCTGTACAGAATAACTGCATTTCAAATCACATATTATATCAGGAAGTAGTAGGGAATATGAACATTATAGGAATAAGAATTTAATGAAATTTCTAATCATTGTACCTTACATTTAAATTACCATCAACAATGAAGAACCTAGGTTCCTGCAAATATTAATGATTGTGAAATCAAGGAATAAGTAGATCAAGCACAATGAAACTATTATAATGGTATAAAGTAAACCATATAAAGATCAATGCATTTCAAATCTTTCAAAGAAGGAGGTTATCTAACCCCCACATATATTTCCTTAACATGTCATGATTCGGTAGTATTCTGTCCAAAAGCATTAGAAGAAATCACTGAAAAAGCAACTAAGAAAGTTATTGAAAGTTTTCAACTTTATAAAAGAAAATGTATTGAACATTAGAACCTTAGATATCAATTAGATCTGCTCAAAAGAGGTTCTCTGATCTTCCTTTAGATTATATATAATCCTTAAACCAAATACCTAGAGCAAAACTGAATTACCTTTTGATTTCGGTGATTAACAAAACATAAACACAGATCTTCAATATTCACTCTATCCCGGTTCAAATCTAACATGCTCGTTATCTTAAACATACCTGCACAAAGACATAAACATCTTAAGTACCTTACAAAGATAATGCACAATAGAAAAGGAATCAGCAAGAATTAAAGATTCTGAATCACTAAGAAATAACTAAACTCTTACTCGTAGTTTTTATTAGTACATTTAAGAAGCCTAAACGCATAAATGGCCAAGCATATGCGTAACACGTAGCTATGGAGAAGGGTATGTGAAACACGTAGCTGTTGTGAGGCCACCGAAACCATGGTCATTCGTTTGGCGGACGGCGGACGGCGGAAAAAAAATAGCGGCGGCAGTGGTGTATGGTTGGTTGGAGAAAGCAGATTTAGAGATAGGGAGTAGGCGGTTTTTATGGACAGAGATTAGGGTTAGTGAGAGATAGATGTTGAAACGTAATGTTATGTGGATGCCAGCTATTACTTGCAGCATTTATTTTTTCAACAATTCCTTATTTAGAGAATTTTCAACATTCAAGTTTTGGGGGTATTCTCTTTATATGTAGTAGAGATTTTTGTTTTTGGTGTGTCGCGTTCTTAAAAATGATTTAAAACGAAACTCTGTTGAAGGTTAACAAGTGGCGTTTTTTTAATACTAGTAGAGATGAGAAGCTTGTAGACCACAATGTTGTTATTATAGCTCACGTGAGAATGCTATTCTCAAATGGTATTAAAGTTGTTGACGGTGGATAATACAAATGAAAAGGGACGTATGGTGGAGTGGTATTGGTTGATGATACTTGTTAAAGTATTAGAGCATCAGGTATCACGGCTAGGTATTTACTTCTTCACTGCGCCACATCAGCGCCACGTCATACCAACTAATCTCTCTTCTCTTCTCCAAAAACACCCCCTTTATCACAACTAGTCTCTCTCCTCTTCACTTGGGTCCCACCACTCACCATTTTATTTAATTTTTCAATTTTCACACAAAATAAAAATTCATTTCATAAAATTAAAAATTACAAAATACTAAAAAATAAAATACAAATACGAGAAATAAAATTACGGTACGAATATAAAAATACGGAAAAAAAAAGACAATACGAAATACAATAGGAAATGCAATACGATACTAAAAATAAAATTACATAATACGATATTAAAAATAAAATTACATAATACGATTAGTCAGTTCCCGGATCCGAATCCGATAACAGACCACAAGGAAACTCCCAACGCAATGTTTCTTCTTCATCTTCTTCGGCCATAATTTGCGCCTCCCGCTCCCTTCTTTCCTTTTCTTCTTCTTCCTGAGTTTGTCTCAACACTTTTTGATCTAGGTATTCTTGATACACCTCAATGTCAGTCATTCTGCCATCTGTGAGGTTTGGAATTGGAAAGGGTAGATCGGGCGACTCATTTCTTATTCGGTGTTGTTGCGACGAAGGACCGATATGTGTTGTTTGATATCGGGACGAAGAACCAAAGTTATTCAACCATTTAGTATTTTCTTCAATTCTGGCCTCAAATTTTGTCGCCTTTCTTGCGCAAGATCTCCGGAGGCTGAAATCCAATTCAGCTTGCTTACTAAGATATGTATCGATAAACTGACGCTCCTGTGGGGAGAGATCACGGCATTTCTTACATGCTGAGCTCAATTCCCTATTCTCTTCGGACGCAGCATCGAAATCATCACCTAACTTCGTAAGCTGCTCGTAACGGCGTTGTTGTTGAAGTATTTGTCTGTTAACTATAGCCTTAATCTCGGCTTCGGTATTTGGGAATGAACATGCCATTTTTGATTTTTGAATGTGTGTGTGAAAAAACAGAGTTGTGTGTTGAGTTGTGTGTGAAAAAACTGTGTGTGAAAATATGGTATTTATAAAGAAAAAATATTGATTTTAAAAAAAAAAATTTTTTTTTTTTACTAGCCGTTAGAAAACGGTAATAAAAAAGTGGGCCCCACTTTATTTACCAACGAGCAATGTCACTTTGTGACATTTGACATCTGGCGAGGGGGGGCGGTGTAACGGCGAACGGCGGCGAGAGGCGGCGAGCGTGCCACTTACCTCTTTGCCACACCGTTCCCTCTTACTGTTCGTATCCTCGTTGATAATTGCTTTTTGTTCGTATGGTCCACTATACAAGAAACGTGAGTTGTTATAAAATCCAAGCAAACAGAAACAAATAAAGATGTGTGAATGCAAAAGGATTCACGTGAGTATTGGTAATGTGCAGTCATGTCTAATCTATTATGTTTCAAACCATGTGATAGAGACATCTGCATTAAATATGTCAAAAGCAAAAGTGGTGCAGCATTTTGTTTATAGATATATTCTGGTCACGTGGGGTATTTGTTTGGATTTATATTATTGGTTATGAAGAAGGCAGAGTATATAAAGTGCACTTACGGGTTAACAGTGGACTGTAGGGTATGCTTAATTCTCCCTGTTTTTGTTATTTTCCCCCGTTGCAAATTCAAACCCACTGTTTAGGTTTGTCACAGGTCAATAGCTAAATAGTGGCATTAAAGGATCCCCTGCTTTTGAAAAAGTTCCCACTGTTTTCATAAAAAATTCCCCTGCCTTTGAAAATTTTTCTACTGTTTTGGAAAGTTCCCCGTGCTTTCTTACTAACGTTTGGGACAACAATGTTATAGAGTTTGGTTTATTCACAGCAACTTGTCTTAAAGGTATAAAGTCTCATTTTATTTTTATTGATTACGAAGAAAAGTTTTTATCAATTATTTGAAGTTGAAGTAGATTTTTGCGGGTATGTGTTCTATGCTTCAAACGCTTAGTGACAAAGTGGTACAAGATCTAGGAATGTGTTATTTTTCTTATGGTGTTGTATTCTCACATGTCCTATCACTTGAAGGAGTTACGTTATTGTGCTCATTGTCTCATTTCAAAGGAAAATGAGGATTTTGTATATCTGGATCTCTTTGTCACGTGGTTAGTGCAAGATATAAAACGAAAGTTCATGTTATTCTACTTCATCATCAAGTAAGTTATAATTATATTTCTTCATATGTGATCATTACACAAATCCTACAGAACTGAAGATTCATAAATGATTAGCACAATTTAAGGGGAAACTAAATTGTTGAAGTGCTAGTCATTCACATATGACACTGAGGTGAAGATTTTTAATACTACTCATTGGTATTACTACAACTAATGTGAGTATCTATTGCTCAAAATCATTTATATTAGGATCTCCCACCTATGAGCTTCATGGAGGGTATTTTGAAAAGTAAAATGCTTGGATTAGAAGTATGGTATTGGTTAGTAGTGGTTGAGATCAAGGTTGATCATATACAAGACCCCTATTTGATCATGTCAAAAAAGGGAAGATGTCTACAAAGAATGAGTAATCTGTTGATCTTTGGTGTTGTATGCTTAAGGGGAAGTGTTTTGACATCATCAACTAGGGGAAGATTGTTGTGATTTAATAGAAGACTAGGCGAGTACCCGCGCATAGTGGCGGAAATTGTCTAGGGCGGATAATTAACGATTTGATATATTGTGGTAATATATTGAAAAGTGTCGTAACATGTGATAATTCAACTTTAAATAAACTCTCAAATAAGCATGTAACAAACACTATTAAACGGTAATTTAACTACTATTGGATAGACAACTCTATATATAGGCACGGTAATTTAACTACTATTGGACATAATCAAATACTATTAAACGGTAATGCTTTGGTATCTACTATTAAAGGTCAAGAAACCCTAATCAAAACTTCACTTTAGAGAAAGAGTGTAGGAACTTAATGAAAGATAAATCGCCTTCTGCCTTTCAAGGGTATCCCACTTCAACTTCCATCCGCCAAATTCGTTGTGTCCTTTCCTGAATAAATCATGCAATGATTTCATTCATGCATACAACATAGCATCATTTCTTAAGTATATAACAATTTTGTGGTTTAAACAGAAACAACAAGTAAACTGATATGGAGATGTATGCAAAGTTAGAGAAATTATACTACATAGTACATACCCGCCGTTTTTCTCCCTTTTAACAACTCTTTCGGCTACTGATATTCATAAAGTATAACTTTTACTTGAATTTTGGTGTCTCAAATGATGATTAATAGCCTGGTATCTCATTTGCTTGCATTGAGCTTCATGGGGTTTTTTCTCATGATGGTGAAAGAGGCATTTCGTCTAGGTCTTTGATGTGTTTTGTTGAATAGTTAGATTGTTCTCATGTTGAATGAACGCCTTCCTTTCTTTTCGTGGAATAAATCAATAGTTTTGCCAATTCTTTGTGTGAAGTGAAGCCTCCAGTTGGCATTATCTTCCTTGCTTTAAGGAGGTACAATGCAATTTACCAACTCCATATTGGTTGTGACTGGTATGTAGGGGACACCAAAGAGTTTCATGAGTTTTTTTTAAGCAAAACCATGAATTCTGCCATGCATTAGCTCGTCTAAAAGGTTGCTGCACATTGAGTGTGATGAATGGCTGTCATTTTCTCTTCGGCATATTCAATACATGCGCTAAACTGGGTGAGTTGAGTGGTAATTTTTGCTGTTAAGACAGACGGTGGATTGCGTGAACTCAAGTACTAAGTTACTGTCCTAAATAAGGTTATGATAACTTTAAAATTATTGTCATAAATAAGTATTTTAGACTTGCGAATGTGTGCACGTGTTGAACTCAAGGGAGAGCTAGGAAAAAGATGTTTGGAGCAGATAATGTGTAAAATGGCCCACTAATCCTATTAAATATGATCCATATTCAGATAGGGATGCAACTCAGGACCAGTCTTCATATTAATATCAATTGATTTTATATAATATATGCAGATGATGGGACTCACTCAATTCTGCCCCTGCACCACATGGGCCGCCAGATGCCCATAGTGTCCCACGTTATCCCGGTCCAACGGAAAAAAATATGTACCAAAACCAAAGGCCACCTTATTTTGATGGTAGACGAGCAGATTCTCATTCACTGTCTTCTAAACTTCTTGCCACAAAAACTTCATCCAACAAACAGAAGTTGTTTATTGACAAATATGTACATTGTGGGAGTGAATCACTCTTATCTGGTTTAGATGTTACCTTAAGAGTGATGTGGAAAACACTGATGTAAGAATGCCAGATATGAAACATGACGATCATTCTGAGTCTGATTCAGAGCCAAAGCTTGTTGACGTACTGTCAAGATTCAGAATTCAATAATTTTGATAAGCATAAAGAGGAACATTGTTTTGCAGTTAATCAAATCTGGGCATGCTATGACTTGTTTGATGGAATGTCCAGATTCTATGCGCATAACTGAATTGTTTTGATCAGTTAACAAGGACAGAAATTGAGAGAGGACGTAAAACTCGGGTGGCTCAACAGATATATAGCACTAAGTAATGAAAGGCCCTTAAACGTCATAACATGATGAACTGATAAAAAAAACTAATAAATCTGCATACCTCATCCACTTGTTGAAGGCCATTTGCACATAGGGTGCTGCTCCGATCATTGTAGATAGTCGCCAATGTAAGCTTCCTTTGTGAACTGAACTCTCTGCAAGCATATCAGTAGCTTGCTTCTGTGATACAGTTTGTGCTCTCAATATGATAATTATGCCTAATTACAATTCAAGGAATGTACCCGTTTACTGGAGGTTCTCACTTCGGGCTCAACTTTGGATTGAGATCTGCGACCTGGTTAGATGTAGTTACGGATGGACTGGGAATTGCGACTTGGTCGACTGGTCAGATCAGTTGACTTATTTTATCGTCTCCGTTGACTTTATAAGAAAGCTCAATAATTAATATTTGTATTAGCTGCACAAGAAATCAACATTACATATTACATATTATAACATTACATAACCTCATACCCAGCTTCAAAATGTGAATTCAATGCATAAATATCATGAGTAAAACAAACATCAGAATAAACATACATATACTTCAAGCATCAGCTTAAAAATTATATACATAATCCAAACGACAAAAGTAGTTAAATCATCGCATCACCCGCCCATAGTTCACAGCACATGATGGGAGGGCAATAAATACAAATAGGGATGAAAGAGTACCTTGCACTTTTGAGCACAGGATTCGTTGATTTCTTGGTGATATTTCCTAATTTCCTGCAGAGATGCATCAAGTCAAAGCTTAGTATTATGTGATAAGAACGCCATAACTTATTGGCATCACAATCATAATAAATTTAACTTCTTGCACTTTAAAATAGTAAGCGGTTGTAGTCTCCTTGGTTGTAGTCTCCTTTTTATTGGCAAACAACGATTACAGAACAGTAGTAGAAACATATGGATCCAGTATGTGCTGACAGTACTTGAAAATTTAAATACTTAAATCTACCAAAAAATTACATATCGATAAAATAAAAATCATGGATCTAATAAAACAACAAAAAATACCTTTAAAAAAACTAAGTCGGATATGTCAAAAGCATCATTAGGAGGTACAAAATATATTGTTTGATTCTTTTTTGAACCTGCCAAGCGCACACATCTGTAGAAGGGCTGAATTACATACTGATTAAACTTGATATCATCTAATTCAATAGCTTTTCACTTGGAGGAGCGTCATTGTGCCTCCAGAAACTTGCTGTACAGAATAACTGCATTTCAAATCACATATTATATCAGGAAGTAGTAGGGAATATGAACATTATAGGAATAAGAATTTAATGAAATTTCTAATCATTGTACCTTACATTTAAATTACCATCAACAATGAAGAACCTAGGTTCCTGCAAATATTAATGATTGCGAAATCAAGGAATAAGTAGATCAAGCACAATGAAACTATTATAATGGTATAAAGTAAACCATATAAAGATCAATGCATTTCAAATCTTTCAAAGAAGGAGGTTATCTAACCCCCACATATATTTCCTTAACATGTCATGATTCGGTAGTATTCTGTCCAAAAGCATTAGAAGAAATCACTGAAAAAGCAACTAAGAAAGTTATTGAAAGTTTTCAACTTTATAAAAGAAAATGTATTGAACATTAGAACCTTAGATATCAATTAGATCTGCTCAAAAGAGGTTCTCTGATCTTCCTTTAGATTATATATAATCCTTAAACCAAATACCTAGAGCAAAACTGAATTACCTTTTGATTTCGGTGATTAACAAAACATAAACACAGATCTTCAATATTCACTCTATCCCGGTTCAAATCTAACATGCTCGTTATCTTAAACATACCTGCACAAAGACATAAACATCTTAAGTACCTTACAAAGATAATGCACAATAGAAAAGGAATCAGCAAGAATTAAAGATTCTAAATCACTAAGAAATAACTAAACTCTTACTCGTAGTTTTTATTAGTACATTTAAGAAGCCTAAACGCATAAATGGCCAAGCATATGCGTAACACGTAGCTATGGAGAAGGGTATGTGAAACACGTAGCTGTTGTGAGGCCACCGAAACCATGGTCATTCGTTTGGCGGACGGCGGACGGCGGAAAAAAAATAGCGGCGGCAGTGGTGTATGGTTGGTTGGAGAAAGCAGATTTAGAGATAGGGAGTAGGCGGTTTTTATGGACAGAGATTAGGGTTAGTGAGAGATAGATGTTGAAACGTAATGTTATGTGGATGCCAGCTATTACTTGCAGCATTTATTTTTTCAACAATTCCTTATTTAGAGAATTTTCAACATTCAAGTTTTGGGGGTATTCTCTTTATATGTAGTAGAGATTTTTGTTTTTGGTGTGTCGCGTTCTTAAAAATGATTTAAAACGAAACTCTGTTGAAGGTTAACAAGTGGCGTTTTTTTAATACTAGTAGAGATGAGAAGCTTGTAGACCACAATGTTGTTATTATAGCTCACGTGAGAATGCTATTCTCAAATGGTATTAAAGTTGTTGACGGTGGATAATACAAATGAAAAGGGACGTATGGTGGAGTGGTATTGGTTGATGATACTTGTTAAAGTATTAGAGCATCAGGTATCACGGCTAGGTATTTACTTCTTCACTGCGCCACATCAGCGCCACGTCATACCAACTAATCTCTCTTCTCTTCTCCAAAAACACCCCCTTTATCACAACTAGTCTCTCTCCTCTTCACTTGGGTCCCACCACTCACCATTTTATTTAATTTTTCAATTTTCACACAAAATAAAAATTCATTTCATAAAATTAAAAATTACAAAATACTAAAAAATAAAATACAAATACGAGAAATAAAATTACGGTACGAATATAAAAATACGGAAAAAAAAGACAATACGAAATACAATAGGAAATGCAATACGATACTAAAAATAAAATTACATAATACGATATTAAAAATAAAATTACATAATACGATTAGTCAGTTCCCGGATCCGAATCCGATAACAGACCACAAGGAAACTCCCAACGCAATGTTTCTTCTTCATCTTCTTCGGCCATAATTTGCGCCTCCCGCTCCCTTCTTTCCTTTTCTTCTTCTTCCTGAGTTTGTCTCAACACTTTTTGATCTAGGTATTCTTGATACACCTCAATGTCAGTCATTCTGCCATCTGTGAGGTTTGGAATTGGAAAGGGTAGATCGGGCGACTCATTTCTTATTCGGTGTTGTTGCGACGAAGGACCGATATGTGTTGTTTGATATCGGGACGAAGAACCAAAGTTATTCAACCATTTAGTATTTTCTTCAATTCTGGCCTCAAATTTTGTCGCCTTTCTTGCGCAAGATCTCCGGAGGCTGAAATCCAATTCAGCTTGCTTACTAAGATATGTATCGATAAACTGACGCTCCTGTGGGGAGAGATCACGGCATTTCTTACATGCTGAGCTCAATTCCCTATTCTCTTCGGACGCAGCATCGAAATCATCACCTAACTTCGTAAGCTGCTCGTAACGGCGTTGTTGTTGAAGTATTTGTCTGTTAACTATAGCCTTAATCTCGGCTTCGGTATGTGGGAATGAACATGCCATTTTTGATTTTTGAATGTGTGTGTGAAAAAACAGAGTTGTGTGTTGAGTTGTGTGTGAAAAAACTGTGTGTGAAAATATGGTATTTATAAAGAAAAAATATTGATTTTAAAAAAAAAAATTTTTTTTTTTTACTAGCCGTTAGAAAACGGTAATAAAAAAGTGGGCCCCACTTTATTTACCAACGAGCAATGTCACTTTGTGACATTTGACATCTGGCGAGGGGGGGCGGTGTAACGGCGAACGGCGGCGAGAGGCGGCGAGCGTGCCACTTACCTCTTTGCCACACCGTTCCCTCTTACTGTTCGTATCCTCGTTGATAATTGCTTTTTGTTCGTATGGTCCACTATACAAGAAACGTGAGTTGTTATAAAATCCAAGCAAACAGAAACAAATAAAGATGTGTGAATGCAAAAGGATTCACGTGAGTATTGGTAATGTGCAGTCATGTCTAATCTATTATGTTTCAAACCATGTGATAGAGACATCTGCATTAAATATGTCAAAAGCAAAAGTGGTGCAGCATTTTGTTTATAGATATATTCTGGTCACGTGGGGTATTTGTTTGGATTTATATTATTGGTTATGAAGAAGGCAGAGTATATAAAGTGCACTTACGGGTTAACAGTGGACTGTAGGGTATGCTTAATTCTCCCTGTTTTTGTTATTTTCCCCCGTTGCAAATTCAAACCCACTGTTTAGGTTTGTCACAGGTCAATAGCTAAATAGTGGCATTAAAGGATCCCCTGCTTTTGAAAAAGTTCCCACTGTTTTCATAAAAAATTCCCCTGCCTTTGAAAATTTTTCTACTGTTTTGGAAAGTTCCCCGTGCTTTCTTACTAACGTTTGGGACAACAATGTTATAGAGTTTGGTTTATTCACAGCAACTTGTCTTAAAGGTATAAAGTCTCATTTTATTTTTATTGATTACGAAGAAAAGTTTTTATCAATTATTTGAAGTTGAAGTAGATTTTTGCGGGTATGTGTTCTATGCTTCAAACGCTTAGTGACAAAGTGGTACAAGATCTAGGAATGTGTTATTTTTCTTATGGTGTTGTATTCTCACATGTCCTATCACTTGAAGGAGTTACGTTATTGTGCTCATTGTCTCATTTCAAAGGAAAATGAGGATTTTGTATATCTGGATCTCTTTGTCACGTGGTTAGTGCAAGATATAAAACGAAAGTTCATGTTATTCTACTTCATCATCAAGTAAGTTATAATTATATTTCTTCATATGTGATCATTACACAAATCCTACAGAACTGAAGATTCATAAATGATTAGCACAATTTAAGGGGAAACTAAATTGTTGAAGTGCTAGTCATTCACATATGACACTGAGGTGAAGATTTTTAATACTACTCATTGGTATTACTACAACTAATGTGAGTATCTATTGCTCAAAATCATTTATATTAGGATCTCCCACCTATGAGCTTCATGGAGGGTATTTTGAAAAGTAAAATGCTTGGATTAGAAGTATGGTATTGGTTAGTAGTGGTTGAGATCAAGGTTGATCATATACAAGACCCCTATTTGATCATGTCAAAAAAGGGAAGATGTCTACAAAGAATGAGTAATCTGTTGATCTTTGGTGTTGTATGCTTAAGGGGAAGTGTTTTGACATCATCAACTAGGGGAAGATTGTTGGGTCAAAAGTTGATGAGTCAAAACACCATGGAAATAAGAAGTACTAAATATGGCATTGTCACTGCTGGAGTTCACACTGCTAGAGTTCCCACTACTGGAGTACTTCCCACTGCTAGAGTACTTCCCACTGCTAGAGTACTTCCCACTTCTAGAGTACTTCCCACTACCATATGTGATAAGTATGAATAAGTCAGTTTTGATTTAGTCATAAATACTTTTTATAGTTTCCATGTATCCCTGGGTTCCTTAAGTTATAAAAGGAACAACCAGACCGTAGGTTTATTCATTCATTCATAGTGTCTTTGATCTCTAGGCATGGGATTCAATGTATACATGCCTAGAGTGGTTGGTGTTAATCAAATAATACAAACCCTTTGGGAAAATTTATCTTTGTTAAACATCTTGTTCATGATTATCATTCTATTCCGTTATGTTAATTCATATGAGTGTTAATCATCCTAGATAAACAGTTTTGACTGTTTGAGTCTCAAGATCTGTGTTGACGATTTTAAGCATGTATTTCAGGTAATCAAGATTGATAGCAGCGGAGCATGCATGGAGGGAGTTGGTGCTTACTTGTCTAAATATTTATAGTTTTTCCATCCGTTGAAATGAATAACTTACTTTTAAGTCTTTGATGAACGTGTTGTGATGGTAACGGTTTTTGGGACTAAACGCTGCTACTCTGATTTTATATATTGGGATGGGAAACTTTTAGACAATGTTTGTATTTATTTCAACTTCTCTTTTGAGGTTGTTTTCTGTGATTGTATGTGATGTGCTATGAGTAGCGCCCTAAAGTGGTATTCCGCTGCGTGGTAATTTGGGGGTGTTACAAAATGGTAATCAGAGCCACAAGTTATAGAGAACAAGGTCGATTTTGAAAAACCTAAACAATAACTTTTGGTGTGTTTTATAAAATTTTAAGCACGCAACTACTCCGCATGGCTCCGGTAAGACTATTCTTGCATTACTATATGTTTGGTTGTGATAATGTGATCTTATGTGTATGTAGAAATGATTGTATGTATATGTATGAATATACTATGGTATTTTAAGGCATTTTGCGTGAAACAATGGTCCTTGATTGATTGTCGTACATCTTATAATATGGTTTTGTATAGGACTTGGCCTCACCGCCAATCACCGATCTTGATAATTATGTATTATCTGAATACGAGTGTGAAACTCATTTGATACTTTGGGTATATGTATATGGTTTTGTAATCTATCGCATATTGACTTGTTTAAGCTCGATTGTTGTCATCGTATCGTTATGTGCCATTCTAGGACATCTCTTTTTGAAACCTAATTGATTGATGGGATATTCGTGTTCCCGATACTTCTTATGAATTTGAAGTATCAACTCTCCGAGGAAACATCTTCTATGTAATACGACGTGTGATTTGATTTTATATGACTACGTTTTATTGGCGAAAGGAGGATGCCAATGTTGGACCCATTATATATATGTGTCCAAATCTTCTATATAGTTGGCTACAACAAAGATATGCTCGTAGTAGTCATTCGGTTGAGTGACTTAATACCTTGTATCTAAATGAAATGGGACATTTAGATATATAGATTTTAACTCTCCCAACTATGAGTCGTTTAAGGTTGTTGTTGTCCCTAATATATGATGATTCTGTACGTTTAATGAAGAAAGAAAGGTAGATAAGAGATGAATTTTAGAGAGAGAAAGTAGTGAGAGAAAGTAGAGAGAATGGTTGGAGAAACTAGGTGATATTAGATTAATAGAAAATGAAATAACCAACACCCTTCCTAACATGCTAGAAGGGATTATATAGCATTTGCTTACATGTAGCTTAATGGGCTATATGATCATGGGCCGGGCTTTCCTTTTGGGCTTCGGTTACTTATGAATGAACCTTAGCTTAAAGTTAAGCCCGTTATACATGACTAATCTACTACCTATTACAACGTTCTAATATACGATACATAATAAACATATGACCGGGCATTCTTGTTTGACTCAATCTTTTGAGGCTAACAATCTCCCCCAATGAGAGGTCATAAACCTTGGTCATTTAGGAAATTTGTAGAGATTACTAATCTCGCCATAAATGAGTCTTGAACGTATAATCGTAGTCCTTCATGCTGTGATCTTTGAGCCTTTGTTGTTGTCTTTCGACTTTGTCTTTAAGTTTGAGATCTTCAAATCATCCTTGACTTGTCTTTGCCATCTTGCGATCTTGTGTCTTCATCCACATTCTCACACTATTAATTGTCGAATATGTCTTTAGGCATGAGAATGTGGTTTTGAATCTTTAACTTTGCTGAATACATCGTGACGCCACCTTCTCGAGACAAAACATAGACACGGACTGAATGGCTTTGACATTCGTCCTAAATCGGTAGCGCTTTACCTCTGGTCGGTGAAGACTGTTATACGATATTAAATATCGTACCTGTGATCAGGTAGATTCAATTAAGAATCTCCTTGACAGGGTTTCGCGGCTGTACTAGCCGTTCTCTTTACTCGACCGTCTCAAAGCAAGACTGCGAACATAAAGAGTAAATCAATTGGATAAATATCCGCTTGATTAAAATCGTCAATTCAAATTCCTGGAACAAGTGTGATTCATAAAGAATCTTACCATTGTTGCTTTCCAGTTGACACAAGCTTGATTCATAAGAATCTCATATGTCACCTACCGTAGCGCTGTTTGATGTTGACGCTAGAAGGATTTCCATTCGTCACTGTGAATATTAATGAATATCTCTCTGAATGTTCTGGCAAGACCATAAAGATATTGCGTAGAAACCTGAAACGAGTTTGAATCAATTTAGAATCAAACCACTGTTGCTTTTCAGTTTTACACACGTTCAATTCATAAAGAATCTTGCATATGACCTACCGCAATGCTGTTTGATGTTAACACTGGAAGGATTTCCACTCATCATTGTGAATACTAAGTAGTATCATTCTGAGTGTTCTAGCAATATCACAAGAATATAGCGTAAGACTCTCTTGATCTTCATCCGTATGTCCTAACGAGATTTGATTGATCTCTTGGCTCTAGACTCGATTTGTGCACTTTTAGTGGTCTGAGGCTGGAGCAGATGCCACATATTCAATATCAACTATCTCGGAGTGAGAAAGTCAATAGAAGTCGTGTTGATCTCTGTGACAATAAAACAAACTTCTTTTGAGAGAAGCCTGAGTATCTAGGAAAGGGTTGTGCTTCACATCACTGGGTCCATGATGAGTTGTCTTAATGATGTGTTGACCCGGTTTCTGCCTAAGTTGTATGGAGGGCTTCTTTCTTTAGACCCTTTATCCTTACATTTCTTTTTTCATTCTTCAACCCCTTCAATGCTTACCAAGACATCATTACTAGCACCTTGTTGTAATTGTTCCAGTTCTAGCATCAGTACTTAGTCGGCATTCAGCTTCGTTCACATTCTACTCCATCTTTCCTAAGGACTTCTAATAATCTATTAGATTGTCCCTGGGAAGATCCCTCCGGTTCTGGTTGGATCATAGGACTTAAACCTAACCACCCTTTTGACACAAATAACATCGTGAATTAAAGATGTTGTGGGTATTTGATCGTCACCATGAAAACCACTTTAAATTCTAACAAAGTGTTTGAAAAACATTTAACACCTTGCTAGTTTTGTCGTTTCAGAAAAGCTCCTCCTTCACATGTGCATCGATAATCGAAAGTGTTTCTCCCCCTATCTCTAATATATAAAATCTTTTGATATTAGAGATACCAAATTTGATTAAAATATAATTTGAAAAATAGTCTTGAAAATCTCCGGGAGAAAGATGTGTTAATCTTTTGCATGAAGTTAAATGCTCCCCCTCAAAAATTGATCCAATGGAATTGTCATTACGAGGATTTGATCCACATTAAACTTTTGAGGATAGGAGTTGTTGAACACACAATTTTGGAAAGATTTTGAATAATCATTGAAAAATTCTTGAAAAAATTGTGTTCAACGCTTTTTGAAAAATCAATTCTTTTTGTCGAAAAGGTTTTTCTAAAGCATAAACTTGAGTTTATAGACTTTGAATGTCTTGACGAATCCACTCAAGAGTAAGAAGATTTAACTTCTTTTGCTAAGGGTAAGATCACGAAAGTGTACACTCCCCCATGAATATAGTTCCGGGTTGCAATCTGAAAGTGATTACAAGCCATTGTGTTGAGCTCAAAACATGGAATGTTTTTGTGACAAGCTCAACCCGGGTTGCAATTTGAAAAATAGTCTTGAAAATCTCCGAGAGAAAGATGTGTTAATCTTTTGCATGAAGTTAAAATGCTCCCCCTCAAAAATTGATCCAATGGAATTGTCATTGCGAGGATTTGATCCACATTAAACTTTTGATGATAGGAGTTGTTGAACACACAATTTTTGAAAGATTTTGAATAATCATTGAAAAATTCTTGAAAAAATTGTGTTCAACGCTTTTTGAAAAATCAATTCTTTTTGTCGAAAAGGTTTTTCTAAAGCATAAACTTGAGTTCATAGACTTTGAATGCCTGAAGAATCCACTCAAGTGTAAGAAGATTTAACTTCTTTTGCTAAGGGTAAGAGCACGAAAGTGTACACTCCCCCGTGAATATAGTTCCGGGTTGCAATCTGAAAGTGATTACAAGCCATTGTGTTGAGCTCAAAACATGGAATTTTTTTTGACAAGCTCAACCCGTGATAGATTGCTCTACCCGTTGTTTGGAAATATTGTCCAAAATAGACAATTTCCTTTATTAAAAGAAGAAATGACATGTTTTGAAAAATACTTACAACTTTCATTCGAGCTTTATGTACACACCCGTGTCGTTATTGAGCGACATTTCTAGGCACGTCCATATTATCGATACTGAAAGACATGTCGAGAAGAACATTTTTGGATTTTTAAAGATTTTTTAATTTTTTGTTTTGTTTTTATATGTTTTATATTTTTGTATTTTGCTTTTTCATAGATGTTTACCGGTTGATGTTTGATAGATAAATCAAGCAGGCACCTTTGCCAGAATCTCCAGGTCTGCTGGAGTCAAACATCTCATACCAATTTTCCTAACGAGGTACTCAATCCTATCTTTCAACAGAGCTTTCGTAAACAAGTCGGCTAATTGGTAATTCGTTCCAACAAAGTATAGTTCAACGATACCTCTTTCAACTTGTTCCTTTATGAAGTGGTATATGACATCGATGTGCTTCGTGCGGGAATGCAGTACCGGGTTGCAGGAGATGGCTATGGCTGACTTTGAGTCACAGTACATAGGTACTTTATCAAAGTGGAAGCCATAATCCGTGAGTTGTGTTCTCATCCAAAGAACTTGAGCACAACACGCAGATAGAGACACATACTCCGCTTCGGCTGATGAAAGTGACGTGCAATCCTGCTTTTTGGAAGACCATCCCACAAGCTTATCTTGTCCTAGAAATTGTGCACCACCAGAAGTACTTTTACGTGTATCAAGACACCCTGCATGATCAGAATCTGAATGGGCCGTTAGAAAGAAACTGGTTTCCCTCGGATACCAGAGTCCCAAATGAATGGTATTCTTTAGGTACCGAAAGATCCGTTTAACCTCCTTGAGGTGCTTTTCAGTGGGTCGTGCTTGATAACGTGCACAATAGCATGTAGCATGATGAATATCAGGTCTGCTTGCTGTCAAGTACATAAGGGACCCGATCATGGAACGATATCTCGTTTGATCTATGGGTAATCCCTCCAAATCAGCATCTAGGGATGTGGTTGATAATGGTGTCCCAACGGGGTCACATGAGGTCATACCATGCTTTTTGATTATCTCTTGACAATACTTAGCTTGGTTAATGAAGATACCACTTGGGGATTGGTGAACTTGAATTCCTAGAAAGAATTTTAGTTCGCCCATCATAGACATTTCAAATCTGGTGTGCATTACTTTTTCAAACCATTTTGAAAGTTTTGGGTTTGTAGACCCGAAAATAATGTCATCAACATAAATCTGCACAAGCAAAATGTCGTCCCCGTATGTATAAGTGAACAAAGTTAAATCAATGGAACCTTTTGAGAAACCTTTGGAGACCAGAAATTTCGAAAGTTCGTCGTACCACGTCCTTGGAGCTTGCTTGAGTCCATAAAGTGCTTTGTGGAGACGATACACCTTGTCAGGATAATGAGGATTGACGAATCCTTCTGGCTGCGTGACATAGACTTCTTCCTTCAAAGGACCATTAAGAAACGCCGTCTTTACGTCCATTTGATAAACAATGAATCCCTTATGTGCAGCATAAGCAAGAAAAATCCTGACCGCTTCCATACGAACTACTGGTGCAATTGATTCTTCGAAATCAATACCCTATTTCTGTCCATACCCTTTAGCCACTAGTCTAGATTTATTCTTGATGATGGTGTTCTCTTCATCCATCTTGTTTTTCCGGTTCCATCGAAGATTTAAGGTATTACATCGTATGGTCTGTCAACAAGTTCCCAGACTTTAAGTCTTTCAAATTGTTGAAGTTCATCCGTCATTGATTCAATATAAGCGTGATCAGCCATGGCTTCTTTGATGTTTTTTGGTTCAGCTGAACTCACGGCGAGTGCGAACATACAAACATCACCATCGGTGTTAAGCTGTCGTCTTGTGCGAACGGGCTGTGAAGGGTTTCCAATTACATGAACCAAAGGATGATCTCGGTTCCAATGATGTGTTGAAGGATGTCGTTGATAGAACGTATGCATATTTGATGGATCAACATGGCGAGTAGAAGACTCTCCAGTTTCGTGTATCGGTGTACCGAATGGGTTGATAAATTCGTCTTCGTCAGATAATGCATTGTCTGCTTGATTTGTGTTCTCTGGAGCAATGATAGTAGTTGTGGATGTTGTAGGATCGATTGTTGAAGTGATATTCTAAGGAGGTAAATCTGCAGCAACTGGTGTTGAAGTAGATGAAGTTGTATCCTTTTGTTGACGATGATCGGTATCATCATTCTTATCATGAGTGACAGCGGAAGACTTCGATACAACTTGTTTCTCCCCCGTAAAATATTCATCATACATTGGTCCATATAACATTTCCAACTCTTCAATTGTCGTGTCGACAGTCATATCAGCTCTAGGAACATGTTCTGGAACCAGCGTTGAACTTGACGGTTCATTGCTGTGATCTTGAGTTCCGAGTTCCGTACGGTTGTGAACGGAAGTCGTTTGCCGTTGTGGATCGGGACTTAAACTGTTTTGTTCAAGTGTCATTTCTTGTAATTAATCAAATGGAATGTGAATGGTCTCGACAATCAATTTTGTTCTCTTGTTGTATACTCTATATCCCTTAGACTGAGTTGCATATCCCACGAGAATACATGCATCACCTTTCTCTTTCAGCTTATCCAGATTTTCACCATCTCGAATAATGTAACAAGTACATCCAAAAACATGAAGGTGTTTGAGTGAAGGTTTTCGATCATGAATTATGTGATATGGTGTCTTTTCGTGTCTTGGGATAATTAAGGAACGGTTTTGTGTGTAGCATGCGGTTGACACGGCTTCGGCCCAAAAGTATAGTGGAAGTTTTGAAGTGGATAATAATGTTCGAGCAGCCTCAACTAAAGTACGGTTTCGTCTTTCAACAACGCCGTTTTGTTCGGGTGTTCGAGCAATAGATGTTTCATGTTCAATTCCTTCGGCTTCAAAATAGTTTCTCAGTTTTGAATTCAAAAATTCTGTACCTCTGTCAGTACGAACCACTTTGACTTGAGCTTGAAGACCACGTTGTATCAGTTTAAGAAAGCTGATGAGAACTTCGGGTGTTTCATCCTTGGACCTCAAGAAGTGAGTCCATGTGTACCTTATCGAGTGGCTCAGTGTCAAAGATAGGTCCATTGTCATCTTCAGTGACGTTGAGAACTTCGTCAACCTTTGCCATGTACGAGTAATGTGCTTCTAATTCTTGGTCGGAGGTGATAGTTGTAAATTAGCACTTGTTTAGGAAAACAAGGCAATTAGGGCAAGTATTAACGAGTGATTTAGGAAAACCACAAGTTATGACACAAAGTGGGGATCGTTCTCAAGGAGGCATGGTGTGTGTGTAATGAAATGATTAACTTTGTGATTATATTGATTATGAGAAAGAAAAATAGAAATGGGATAAGAAGAGAATGACGGTTACGATGACGGACTACACTAAGACGAAAGAGTCGTACACGTAAAACCGTAAAAGAACCAAATTTAAAAAT
Source organism: Glebionis coronaria (assembly GCA_025667525.1). Lineage (NCBI taxonomy): Eukaryota > Viridiplantae > Streptophyta > Magnoliopsida > Asterales > Asteraceae > Glebionis > Glebionis coronaria. The sequence continues at coordinate 531,023,708 of CM046882.1, forward strand.
TTACTCTAAAAATTCCTAAAAAATTGCAATAAATCCACTAAAATATTCTAAGGGTTTACAAAAAATCCAAACTTGCTAAAACCTTTTAATTAATTAAATATTAACTTTTTAATGCTAATTAAAGCCCTAAAAATCAATATTAACTAATAAAAAGTCCAACTCAAGATCTTAAAGTTTGTAAACTTTTAAAATAACCTAATTAAGCTAAAAAGTATTTTTCAAAATTTTAAAACCACAAAAAATTATTTTTAAACAATTAAAAACTATTAAAAGCTATAAAAACTTTAAATAATTCTAGAAAATAACTGAAAGACCCTAAAAATATTTGGAAAGTTTTAAAATTCCTAATTAAGTGTCTAGAACCTAGGAAAAATATAAAAACTTAGAAAATCAGACTTTTAATTTTTAATAATAAAATAATATTAAAATATTAATAAAAATCCAAAAATCCTAAAAAATTCTAAAAAGTTGCAAACTAGATTAGTTTAACCTAAACAATACAGAAATGAACTTGAAATTACCTAAATACCCTTAATGGGCCTAGAAAATGGGCTAAACCCAAAACAGACTCCTTAATGGGCCAAATTGGCCCAATAAGAAAAAGTTTGTAAAAATGGCCCAAAAAGCACTACTTGACTCAAAATTTGATTTTAAACAACTTTTTCCAAAGGCCCAAAAGCTGAAAATGTGAAATAAGCAAGCTTATACCAAACAGCTTATTCTTATTGGGCTTTTTGGCCCATTAAGCTATAAGCTAATGCCATAAGCTCAAATTAGACACACAAGCTTCTTTTGAGCTAAATAAGACTTCTGTAAAAAGAATTTTGAAATAAGCCAAAGGAATAAGCCTTAAAATGCCATAAGCAATCTACAGAAAACGACAAAATAGTCGTTTTTGAGTTCTAGGCCACCCCAAGAGCTGATTCAAGTTTCTAAAGCTTTTAAATTGCTTAAATAAGCTAAATCAACTAAAAGTTTTCAAATAAGCTGACTCAATAAGCTGGAAAAAGCAAATAAGCACTTATGAAAAAGTCAATTAAGTTGGTTTTCTAGCAAAAAGTCAAAGTCAAAGTCCAATAAGCTCCAGTCTAATCAAATGGGTCAAATAACGAAGATCTATCACAAAAAATAAGTTGTTGCAAGTCTGGATAAGCAAATATGGCTTATTGATAAACTGAATGCAAATTAACACTAGCAGGGGCTAGTTTTGGGTGTTGAGCAGTGGGAACTTTTTCCACTGCTTGACTTGTAGACTTTTTTGTCTTTAGTGACTTTTTTGGAGATTCAGGTTTTAACAAGGCACCCAAATGATCATTGGATCATAAGGAGTCAATACAAACAAAGAAATCAACAATCCAACAAGCCAATTTGTACAGTTAATTCAAACAATCACCAGATCTGTCACAGACTTAGAACAATAAGCAGTTGAGGTTCAATAAGCACTTAGAGCACAATTCAGCCAGCTAAACTTAACCAAATGCATACACAAGCTATATTAAACTTAAATAAGCAAGTCTAAACAGGTTTCATGCAATGATTCAAAGTTTTAAGCAAGATTCAAGCACTTAAAGTTACTGATGAACACAAGAACATGCAGTTTTCACTTTTGCTGATGCAATTGACCAACAAGCCAGATTAAACCACTCAAATCTATCACATATGTTATAATAATGATATTTAAACAACTTTTAACCCTAAGCATGCACAAATTCTAGATTTGACCAAAATCTTAGGTCAAAAACAATTAAAATCAACAAGTTATAGCATAATGTATGATTTGAGGTTTCAAACTCAGAAACTTGCAGCAAAATACTCTCAACCAAGCATATATCAGATAACAACCACAAATACACACTTTCCACAACTCAACAACAAGTTTTAATCTCAAACAGGTAATCCCAAACAACCCTTTAGCTTTTCAAAATCAAATTTTTCAAATCAAAAGTGAGTTTTAAGACCACCCAAGCCCAGATTAACACAATAACAAATGTATATAGCAGATTCAAGCAAGATTAAGCCACAAAATTCACAAGAACACAAGCAACACTCAAATATCACAAATATCCAAAGTATTTTCAGATTTTGAGATTAAGGGTGTGTACCTCATGGATGTACATCCACACCCACGAATTTTGAGCTTATGTACTAGCAAGAAAAAGTACAAGCTTCCTTAAACAACCCTGCTAAGAATCAACAAAGTTATAAGCACAATAATCAAAACAGAAATATGAAAACTTCTTGATTAATGCAACTCTTGTCCTCCACACTTGATTATCCCCAAGTTATAAGCTTCACCACACCTTGATAACACAATATTAGGATGCTATGATCAGCCCTATAGCCCAAGAATTCCAAGATAGACCAAGAACTTAGCAAAATATCAAGAAAATGGAAAATGTGCAAACTTTTGCACACTCCTCTTTTGAAAACAGGTTTTTTTGATTCAAGAATAAGGAACAAAGAAGATTAATAAACATATTATAACAATGGCACTTGGTCTTTCTTCAACAAACTTAACACAATTTCATTAATCAGAAAAGAGGATTTACAAGTTTGTGAACAAGGAAAAACCAAAAGCAGCTGAAATGTAAAGAGCTAAGGTCTTTATATAGGCATACAATGAACTACTTAGTGCATAAAAAACGTAAACCCTAGCTTGGAGAATCCCTGAAATGCCCTTGTAGCTTTCTGAATTCTTGTGAATCATGTGACTCCTTCTTGTTGTTTTATGGTAGCTGGCAAGTGAAAAGAGTATCCAAGGGCTTGTATCAAGCTTAGGATGTAAGCTGAAATCTCCAACGTTGGATGGCTGTAACTCTTTTGGCAGTATGCATAAACTTGTAGCAGGGGAGGTCTCATGTGGACACGTGAATGATGTGGTGTCATGTTTAAGGTTTGGGATGTGTTTATGTTGAGGTTAATCATAAATCTGGAGGATATTAACCTTTAATTCATAGCAAATAAAAAATCCCCAGTTTGGATTATGAACTTCAAGAACAGGTTTTTGATCTGTTTAAAGAGTGATTAACATTTAAATAAATGTTTAAGGCGCCAAGGATTAATAAAATAATAAACCTGGTGAGTTGATTGCTTAGGTGGAGGGATGGTGGATTGTGCTTGGTTGTGGAGTGGTAGTGGGACACGTGTTGGATGCTGGTAGGTCTAGGTATCTTCCTTGTCTGGCCAGTTTTAGCCCCCTCTCTTTCTTTCCCTTGTCATTTCAGTTTAAAAAGCTGTCAACGCCAAATCCCATTGTAACAACTTTTCATTTTTCACACTTTTGCCTAAAAAGTTTTGTAGAATGATTTCAGGGGTAATTCTTGCCAATTCTTGAAGGGCTGATTTGGTATTTTCTTCAAGGATAATGGTCTAAAATTGTATGATTGACATTTTGGAGGACTGATATTGTCAAATCATGTTTGATGAGGGACCATTTTTGCCAAATCTTCAAAGTCAAGGGTCCTTTTGGTAATTTTGACATTTTCAAAGGACCAATTTTGCCATTCCTGTAACTTGGAGTTCTTCTTGGTATGTTTGACTTTGAGAAGGACTAATATTGACATTTTAGCTTTGTTGAAGGGCTAAAATTGCCAATTCTTCAAAGTGGAGGGCCCTTTTTGTAATATTGACAAACTTTAGGGACCAAACTTGTAATTATGAAGATACAAGCGTATAAAGTGCCAATTATTCCATATTGTAGGACCCTTCTTCATAATTCTTCAAGTCTTCAAGGGTTTGTCTTGGGAATTTCTTCATTAGGGCTTGGTTCAATGTGCGGCTTCGTTTCCCGTGTTCGTTTTTGCGTGATTCTTGTGATCTTTTGTCATTTTCTCAATATCCGTACCCAAAATATACAAGCAACAAACACAAGCATATATATGGGTATTTTGATGATATTTAATACATTTTAAGCCCTTTTTGGATGATGAGACTATGTATAAAAAGCAGTCTCATCACTCCCCCATACTAAACCATTGTCGTGCCCTCACGCAATGCTAGAATAAAGTATCGTAGCACCTCCAAAATTCATTTTTATTCACTTTATTGAATGATAAACTAGCTATACTACTACTATTACTACTTCTACTTGCGTTTTAGACATAATGTATGATTTTCATCGCAAAATGGGACGTTTAGGTTCATAGAATAAGAACACGTGAATGCTTCGTCAGAAATAATTTCATCGTCCTCGATTTTCACCCTAATTCCATGCCAAGCGTGCAATGAGATCATTGTCATTATAAGTTAGTAATGCTAACAATACTCATATGCCCTAATCACGTACTTATCCTCCCAATTTCCTAAGTTGTATCTCTTATATTTTATTATGTCTAGAATGTTTCACGAGGATACGTTGTTTGACTTATGCGAAAATAGAGATTTAGGTCTAAAAATAGAGTCCTAACGGTGTAACCAAGACCATCAAATCAATAACCCCTCCTAATAGACAACGATGTTAAAAAATTAAGTCAACAAGAAGGATCGATAAACACGGTTTTATAACGGTTTTGAACATGAGACTTATTGCCAAGACTTTTATACACCCCTAACGGAAGGGCCTTATTATCTTTGGTTTACCTCCATCTTTTATTCAACTTCGCCTTGAAGCTTTTATTATGACTTCGGTCTTGCCTTGCCTTTTATTATCCACCTCATCGGTATTTTTATTAGCCAAAGACGTATATCCTCACGCTAAGGCGAATTTTGGATCTTTAAAGCTTCGAAGATTAAGGCTTGATTCACTTTCAATTTTGCATAGATTTTTCGGCCTTGTGGGGCTTCAAATTGTTTGCTTGATTTAGGTGAGCACTTGAAATCTTATTATTGGGTGAAGCTTTTGATTATTCGGGTTCCAATACTTCAAAACCGTGACGCTGGCGATACCTTAATGGCTTCCCAATTTAATTACACGGAAGCTACTAGAAAAGACTAGAAACCCAACAATCCCAACTAAACCGCTAAGTCAATATTTATTAAGCAAAAAATATTTACATGCGAAGGGAGGATAAGCAAACAACGAGAACACATGAGTTTTTGAAAGAATACGAGTACTCTATGTTTAGCATAGTAACTTATAATTAACCCTATCATTTCTCGTCCTTATTTAAGAGACTTAGCCTAATGTGAAGTTAAGGAACCAAAGCTAAGTGCTCAATACGCACGGTCGAGTCAAAAATTACTCTTATTCTCGCCATCAGAAAACCTACATTCGTGTCTTCAAACACTTATACATGAAAAAAGATTTAAAATTTGGCCATTTTTAGCCTTATTTTGCAACAAAACGATAAACAAAAAGATGAAGAACAAAACGATAAACAAAAAGCTGAAGTTTTGGATTGCGTGTTGACGTATGCAAGGTGAAGTATCTACTCACCCCCCATACTAAAACTAAACATTGTCCTCAATGTTTCGAGTCTAGGGGTGAAACACCCCCATACTAGAGACGTAGTCGAATGCCTAATCTAGCATGGAAAGGGTGTAACCGTTAAATTTAAGGCTGTTTATGAAGTGTGCTAAAAACCTAAGGTTAGAACATCAAAGGATATATCATGGATATTGAGAAAGTCTTCAAAGCAAACGATCAAGTGCTCCCATAAAACGAATACGAGAGGCTCCAATCGTGAAGATCATGATCATCTAAAGTCCACAATTCACAAACAACCACGGAACAAAGGTTGGAAGGGTACAAATCCCCACACGTTACTACATTAGAAAACGATAATATGTACATAGGATAAGAATGGGACTCCCCCACGAGGCACCTCGTTTTTGATTACCGAGTCATGAGCTCGACTCGATCCCCTCAATATTAATTATCATTGGGGAAGGTGATTTAGTCGAGGTAGTTCAAGGATGGAACTTCCCTGCCAAAGTAGTGCTTCAACCTATGTCCATTCACCTTGAAGTTGGGGCCATCATTTTGAGCTAGCTCGATGGTCCCATATGGAAAAACTTGATTCACGGTGAAAGGACCGGACCAACGGGATTTCAACTTACTGGAAAAGATTTTCAAACGAGAATTAAAAAGCAAAACTTGATCCCCCAATGTTAAAAACCCGGTTTTTAATTCTAGAATCATGCAACTTTTTAGTTTTTTCTTTATAAATCAATGAATTTTTATAAGCAATATCCCTTAATTCATCCAATTCATTTAATTGCATTTTCCGGTGTTTTCCCGCGGTCTCCATGTCATCATTACAATGCTTTAGGGCCCAATAAGCCTTGTGTTCCAATTCGATTGGCAAATGACAATTTTTCCCATACACAAGCTTATAGGGAGTGCACCCAATGGGCGTCTTATGAGCGGTCCTAAAGGCCCATAAATCATCGTCCAACTTATCCGACCAAGATTGTCGGTTTTCCCCAATGGATCTCTCCAAGATCCTTTTCAACGCTTGGTTTGAAACCTCGACTTGCCCACTTGTTTGTGGGTGATAAGCCGTAGAAAGCCAATGTGTAACCCCATATTTCCTTGGACCCTTTCGAATTGGTCGTTACAAAAATGGGTTCCATGATCACTTATGATCGCACGAGGGGTTCCAAACCGAGAAAACAAGCTTTTCAAAAACTTGACTACCACACGAGCATCATTGGTGGGCAAAGCCTTAACTTCCACCCACTTAGATAGGTAGTCAACCGCGACAAGGATGTACTTATTACCACGAGACGATGGGAACAGCCCCATAAAGTCGATGCCCCAAACGTCAAAGATCTCACACACTTGGATGATATTTTGTGGCATTTCATCTTTTTGTGAGGCTTTTCCTTGTCGTTGGCATGAGTCACACGACTTCACAAGATCTTGTGCATCTCGGTAAATAGTAGGCCAAAAGAATCCGGAATCAAACACTTTCTTAGCCGTGAGATTAGCACCATGGTGACCACCCATGGGTCCCTCGTGACAAGCTCTAAGGATATTAGAAGCTTCGGGCCAAATACACAACGTCGGATGATTTGATGCGCACAAGTTCGAAACAATTAAGGGTCGTTCCAAAAGTAGAACTTGACGTCACGAAAGAATTTTCGTTTTTCTTGAGTCGTCATACCCTTGATGATGAAGTTGCCCGCATGGTAATTTGCAAAGTCCGCAAACCATGGGGTGGAAGAATCAAGCTTAGAATTCACTACACCAAGTGTCCCGAGCGGAAATATTTCGGTGATTTCCTTGGGCTCGTAAACACTTTGGTGAGGATCTTCCAAACGAGAAAGATGATCGGCCGCTAAATTCTCGGCTCCTTTTTTTGTCAACAATTTTGTGATCAAATTCTTGAAGGAGGAGAATCCAACGAAGTAATCTCGGCTTTGCATCTTGTTTAGCCATAAGATACTTGATAGCCGAATGATCCGTATACACTATGCATTTCGTCAAGACGAGATAAGGTCAAAATTTCTCAAATGCGTACACCACGGCAAGGAACTTCTTCTCCGTTGTAGTGTATTTAAGGTGAGCCTCGGTCATCGTCTTGCTAGCATAGTGAATAGGCAAGAAGTGCTTTTCATGACGTTGCCCCAATACGGCCCCAATAGCGTAATCACTAGCATCACACATGAGCTCAAAGGGGAGGTTCCAACTGGGAGCAACAAGAATGGGAGCTTCGGTAAGTTTCCTCTTAAGGATTTCAAAGGCTCGTACACAATCTTCGTCAAAGACAAAACGTGCCTCTTTTTCAAGAAGATGTGTAATAGGTCGAGAGATCTTTGAAAAATCCTTGATGAATCGACGATAAAAGCCCGCGTGGCCTAGGAAACTCCTAAATCCCTTAACGGTTTTGGGATGAGTTAATTTGGCGATGACGTCTACCTTAGCTTGATCTACCTCAATCCCCGCTTTCGAGACCTTGTGCCCTAAGACGATTCCACTTTTAACCATAAAATGACACTTTTCCCAATTGAGCACAAGGTTGGTTTCCTCACAACGTTTCAACATTCTCTCGAGATTCGACAAACACGAAGTGTACCAAACACGGAAAAGTCATCCATGAAGACTTCCATCATCTTCTCGATCATGTCATGAAAAATAGCCATCATGCACCTTTAAAAGGTTCCCGGTGCATTACAAAGTCCGAATGGCATTCTACGGTAGGCAAACGTTCCATATGGACACGTAAACGTAGTTTTTTCTTGATCACGAGGATCCATGGGGATTTGGAAGTAACCGGAAAAACCATCTAAAAAGCAATAGAAATCGTTTCCCGCTAGACGCTCCAACGTTTGGTCCATGAAGGGCAAGGGAAAATGGTCTTTTCGAGTGGCTTCATTCAACTTACGATAGTCAATGCACATTCTCCATCCGGTCACGAGTCTAGTGGGAATTAACTCGTTGGCATCGTTTGGCACAACGGTCATTCCTCCCTTCTTAGGGACACAGTGAATAGGACTCACCCAAGGGCTATCGGAAATAGGGTAAATCATTCCCGCGTCAAGGAGTTTAAGGACCTCCTTTTTTATGACGTCGTGAATTTTGGGGTTCACCCTCCTTTGAAATTGGATTGCGGGCTTGTAATCCTCCTCCATTAAGATTTTGTGGGTACAAAATTTGGGATCGATCCCCTTAATGTCGGATAACTTCCACGCAATTTCCCCTTTGTGATCCTTTAGAACATCGACAAGTGCGGTTTTTTCATCATCCGAAAGTTCCTTCGCAATAATAACCGGCAACTTGTCGCCCTCCTCCAAATAGACATATTCGAGATGAGGAGGTAAATCTTTCAACTCGAGGATAGGTGGTTCCTCAAGTGAAGATTTGGGCTCGATACTCATAAACTCCTCGGGTGGAGGAAATGGGAAATCGTTAAGGAAATCCTTGATAATCGAGAAGTCCTCATTGTTGTCGAGGTCTTCGTTACAAGTACGTGTAACATCGAATTCTTCCAACGTAAAACCACCACCTTCAAATGGAGTGAAGGTTGGTGTCAAGTTATCAAGGATAGGATCTAACATAGTGGGATTGCCACCATTTTCTTCATCACCAAAACATAGAACTTCTTGTGAAAATTCCTCGCAAACCACGTCGATCATATCAACGAGGTTTATGGTTGCAACGGAATAAACATGAGAAATTTGAGAGTTTTGAGTTGCGTTTATAACAAGTTCCTCGTCTTTGAAACGTAAGGTGATCTTTCTAGCATGAATATCAATCAACGCCATAGACGTATCTAAAAACGAATGACCTAAAATGAGAGGAACTTGAGGATCCGTGGGAATATCAACAACGATAAAGTCTACGGGATAGTAGAACTTCCCCACTTTCACAAAAACGTCTTCCGCCAATCCACATGCGGGAATCGTAGAATGGTCGGCCAACTCGATAGACATTAGTGAAGGAGTAAGATTAGGAAGATTGAGCGACTTGAAGATTGCAAGTGGCATCAAGTTAATGCTAGCACCAAGATCGGGCAAGGCAAAGCATTCTTCCATATCTTGGATTGCACAAGGGATCAAAAATTTACCGGGATCACCGATTTTTTGAGGTATGCGATTAAGATAAACCGATGAACAACTAGGCAATTGGTGCAATTTCTCCTTGTTATTCAACATACTCTTAAAGTTAGCGGCAAATTGAGGCATCATGACCAAAGCATCGGCGAAACTCTCATTAAAGTGCAAATCACGAAACATTTTCATAAAAAGCTCAAACTGGTAATTGTCACGCTCTTGACGTTTCTCCTTTCTAAGTCTTGATGGATAGGGCAAAGGTGGTGTGGGTTGAGGCATCGGCATAGCCTTCGGAATCTCGGGTTCCAATGTTGGTAATGGGTCAACCGTAGGTGTGGCATGAGCGGTACTTCGTGGGATTGGAACATGCTCCTTTTGGACCACCACCTCGGGTTCTTCCTCATGTGCTTCCTCCGTAGGAGCAATTGGTTGAGGAGTCGGTTCCTTAAGTGTCTTACCACTACGTGTGGTAATCACTTTCATCTCACCCTTAGGGTTTGATACGGTGTTGCTAGGAAGACTACTTGAAGACGGTTTGCACATAATTGCCTCAAACATAGATGAGATTTTATCTTCAAACATGGATTGCCTCTTCTCGGCTTTAATCATTTCTTGTTTTATCTCATGTTGCCCTTGTTCCATTTTTTGTTGGTTTTGTTGTAACCTTGTTACATTTCCTTCCATCTTGTTGGTATGGATTTTAAGCTCATTAGCTAACTCATTTTTCAACTCTTTCTTCAAGTCGGTTTTAAACTCGGATCTTAGGCTAATGATTTCTCTTTGGATGTTGTCAAACCTAGCATCGTTCCCATTAGCGTATTCAACAAATTCATTTGGAAGATCTTTCAACGTTTGTAAACCTTTGTTGTTGTTTTAAAAATCATTTTGATTTTTGTTTAAAACTTGATTATTAGCCCCTTGAGTACCATAGTTTCCCTTGTTGTAATTGTTTTTGAAACCAACTTGATTGTTGCGATAGTTGTTGTTAGCATTTTGATTTGAACCAAAACCCGGTGGAGTCATTTGATTAGAGCGGGTAACTTGGCCGTTTTGGTTGTAAGTTCCCGTGGCCGCATAGGCACTCGAAGTGTTACACCGTTGGTAATGCACTCGGAGAAATCATGACCTCCACCACAATACATGCATGAAACCTCAACCGCTTTAGCCGTAGCGGGAGCACTTGGTTCTCCAACTTTGAACTCAATCAAAAGACCTTTAAGCTTATCAAAGATTTTGTTTTCCAAGTTCGCCTCAATTTGGCAAGCATCGATGGTAGTAGACAAAGAAGGTGAAGCCGAAGACGAAGCCTTACGAACACTAGACGTGCTACGAGGACTATACACCTTAGATCTATTCTCAATTATCACCAAAGCTTCCTCAACCGTTTTACACAAAAAATTACCACCCGCGGCGGCATTAAGATAATCCCTTTCATGATCATTAAGTACATTGTAAAACGTGTCAATTTGATGCAAGTCGGAAAAACCGTGATGAGGACATTCATGTAACATTTCCTTAAACCTATTCCAAGCCGTTGAAAAACTTTCATTAAACACTTGTGAAAATTTTCTCGTTTTTCAAGTGCGTAGTCTTAGAGGGCGGAAAAAATTGGTTCACAAACTTAGACACGAGATCCTTCCACGTCAATATAGAATTGGGTGGCTCTTTCTCCAACCAAATTTTAGCGGGCCCCGCTGGAGAATACGGAAAAAGCATCATCTTAATCGAGTCATTAGAGACATCCTTAAACTTGCAAGTGGCGGTAAGAAGATTGAATTGGCGGATATGGTTGTGTGGATTGTCCTTCTCATCACCACGGAATTTGTTGTTTTGGATCATCGACAACAAACCCGTTTTCACTTCAAAATTATCCGCAAGGATAGCGGGAATCACAATAGCCTCTCCATAACCCTCGGTGGGTGCTTGAAGTAACTCCATCATAGTTCGATTCGCCATGGTTGGTGCTTCTCTTACAATGGGTTCGTCAATAGGAGACTCCTCACTAGAAAGATTAGGAGTAGGAGTTTTGTTCTTTCATTTACGTGCACGTCTTGCTTGATTACGAGTTAGCATAAACGTCACGTACAACGAGGGGATGAGCAAAGAGGATTCTTTTTGGTGTTTTGTATTTTTCAATTTTTTTTGTGGTTTTTGATTGTATTAACCTTTTTTGGATTTTGGTGAATGTATTAAGTAGACAAAAATCTACAAATCTTCTCCTTAATCAAATCTCTTAATTAAAGAAGCCTCAAAGAATGAAAACGATCACGTGAAGTGAACGCCTTCGATGACTTTAGAACGTTGGTGGAACACCAAAACGTTCAAGAGGGTTTAATCAATGAAACCAAGAAAGTATATATGATACTTAATAATACTTTGGGTGGCAAAACCCTCGATTAGCTCTCAAAATCAAATACTCACAAACCAGCGGGGAAACGAGGCGGCGCGAAGCACTTAAGAGCCTTTTTCCTTAGGATATATTTTATAATATCCGCCTTATACCCACCTTATAGTTTTTATTTTTCAAAATTGAGCTTCTCGAAAGTATTTATCTATTTTTGCCTTTTTCTTTGGTTTGAGATTCGAATACAATGATTGGGTAATGACCTCCCAAGTCAAGGTTGTGATTTCTCACGTATTTGGAGTACTTGTGAATTTATTGTTCTACGTATACAATATAGTAATAGTATTCACACAAAAAACAAAAACCAATAATACGTATTAGTAGAGTGCTACTAATACAAATACTATTATGGTTAGTATATAAAAACAACAATGTTCAAATCAAAACACAACACGCCTCCCCGGCAGCGGCGCCAAAATGATAGTTGTAAATTAGCACTTGTTTAGAAAAACAAGGCAATTTAGGGCAAGTATTAACGAGTGATTTAGGAAAACCACAAGTTATGACCCAAAGTGGGGATCGTTCTCAAGGAGGCTTGGTGTGTGTGTAATGAAATGATTAACTTTATGATTATATTGATTATGAGAAAGAAAAATAGAAATGGGATAAGAAGAGAATGACGGTTACGATGACGGATTACACTAAGACGAAAGAGTCGTACACGTAAAACCGTAAAAGCACCAAATTTAAAAATTTACTCTAAAAATTCCTTAAAAAATTGCAATAAATCCACTAAAATATTCTAAGGGTTTACAAAAAATCCAAACATGCTAAAACCTTTTAATTAATTAAATATTAACTTTTTAATGCTAATTAAAGCCCTAAAAATCAGTATTAACTAATAAAAAGTCCAAATCAAGATCTTAAAGTTTGTAAACCTTTAAAATAACCTAATTAAGCTAAAAAGTATTTTTCAAACTTTTAAAACCACTAAAAACTATTTTAAACAATTAAAAACTATTAAAAGTTATAAAAACTTAAAATAATTCTAGAAAATAATTGAAAGACCCTAAAAATATTTGGAAAGTTGTAAAATTACTAATTAAGTGTCTATAACCTAGTAAAAATATAAAAACTTAGAAAATCAGACTTTTAATTTTTAATAATAAAATAATATTAAAATATTAATAAAAATCCAAAAATCCTAAAAAATTCTAAAAAGTTGCAAACTAGCTTAATTTAACCTAAATAATACATAAATGAACTTGAAATTACCTAAATACCCTTAATGGGCCTAGAAAATGGGCTAAACCCAAAACAGACTCCTTAATGGGCCAAATTAGGCCCAACAAGAAAAAGTTTGTAAAATTGGCCCAAAAAGCACTACTTGACTCCAAATTTGATTTTAAACAACTTTTTCCAAAGGCCCAAAAGCTGAAAATGTGAAATAAGCAAGCTTATACCAAACAGCTTATTCTTAATGGGCTTTTTGGCCCATTAAGCTATAAGCTAATGCCATAAGCTCAAATTAGACACACAAGCTTCTTTTGAGCTAAATAAGACTTCTGTAAAAAGAAATATGAAATAAGCCAAAGGAATAAGCCTGAAAATGCAATAAGCTAAATCAACAAAAAATTTTCAAATAAGCTGACTCAATAAGCTGGAAAAAGCAAATAAGCACTTATGAAAAAGTCAATTAAGTTGGTTTTCTAGCAAAAAGTCAAAGTCAAAGTCCAATAAGCTCCAGTCTAATCAAATGGGTCAAATAATGAAGATCTATCACAAAAAATAAGTTGTTGCAAGTCTGGATAAGCAAATATGGCTTATTTATAAGCTGAATGCAAATTAACACTAGCAGGGGCTAGTTTTGGGTGTTGAGTAGTGGAAACTTTTTCCACTGCTTGACTTGTAGACTTTTTTGTCTTTAGTGACTTTTTTGGAGATTCAGGTTTCAACAAGGAACCCAAATGATCATTGGATCATAAGGAGTCAATACAAACAAAGAAATCAACAATCTAACAAGCCAATTTGTACACTTAATTCAAACAATCACCAGATCTGTCACAGACTTAGAACAATAAGCAGTTGAGGTTCAATAAGCACTTAGAGCACAATTCAGCCAGCCAAACTTAACCACAAGCTATATTAAACTTAAATAAGCAAGTCTAAACATGTTTCATGCAATGATTCAAAGTTTTAAGCAAGATTCAAGCACTTAAAGTTACTGATGAACACAAGAACATGCAGTTTTCACTTTTGCTGATGCAATTGACCAACAAGCCAGATTCAACCACTCAAATCTATCATATATGTTATAATAATGATGTTTAAACAACTTTTAACCCTAAGCATGCACAAATTCTAGATTTCACCAAAATCTTAGGTCAAAAACAGTTAAAATCAACAAGTTACAGCACAATGTATGATTTGAGGTTTCAAACCCAGAAACCTGCGGCAAAATACTCTCAACTAACCATATATCAGATAACAACCACAAATACGAACTTTCCACAACACAATAACAAGTTTTAATCTCAAACAGGTAATCCCAAGCACCCCTTTAACTTTTCAAAATCAAATTTTTCAAATTAAAAGTGAGTTTTAAGACCACCCAAGCCTAGATTAACACAATAACAGATGTATATAGCAGATTCAAGCAAGATTAAGCCACAAAATTCACAAGAACACAAGCAACACTCAAATATCACAAATATCCAAAGTATTTTCAGATTTTGAGATTAAGGGTGTGTACCTCATGGATATACATCCACACCCATGAATTTTGAGCTTATGTACTAGCAAGAACAAGTACAAGCTTCCTTAAACAACCCTGCTAAGAATCAACAAAGTTAGAAGCACAATTATCAAAACAGAAATATAAAAACTTCTTGATTAATGCAACTCTTGTCTTCCACACTTGATTATCCCCAAGTTATAAGCTTCAACACACCTTGATAACACAATATCAGGATGCTATGATCAGCCCTATAGCCCAAGAACTCTAAGATAGACCAAGAACTTATAAAAATATCGAGAAAATGGAAAATGTGCAAACTTTTACACACTCCTCTTTTGAAAAAAGGTTTTTTAATTCAAGAATAAGGAACAAAGAACAATAATAAACAGATTATAATAATGGCACTTGGTCTTTCTTCAACAAACTTAACACAATTTCATTAATCAGAAAAGAGGATTTACAAGTTTGTGAACAAGTAAAAACCAAAAGCAGCTAAAATGTAAAGAGCTAAGGCCTTTATATAGGCATACAATAAACTACTTAGTGCATAAAAAACGTAAACCCTAGCTTGGAGAATCCCTGAAATGCCCTTGTAGCTTTCTGAATTCTTGTGAATCATGTGACACCTTCTTTTTGTTTTGTGGTAGCTGGCAAGTGAAAAGAGTATCCACGGGCTTGTATCAAGCTTAGGATGTAAACTGAAATCTCCAACGTTGGATGGCTGTCACTCTTTTGGCAGTATGCATAAACTTGTAGCAAGGGAGGTCCCATGTGGACACGTGAATGATGTGGTGTCATGTTTAAGGTTTGAGATGTGTTTATGTTGAGGTTAATCATAAATCTGGAGGAGATTAACCTTTAATTCATAGCAAATAAAAAATCCCCAATTTGGATTATGAACTTCAAGAACAGGTTTTTGATCTGTTTAAAGAGTGATTAACATTTAAATAAATGTTTAAGGTGCCAAGGATTAAGAAAATAATAAACCTGGTGAGTTGATTGCTTAGGTGTAGGGATGGTGGATTGTGATTGGTTGTGGAGTGGTAGTGGGACACGTGTTGGATGCTGGTATGTCTAGGTATCTTCCTTGTCTAGCCAGTTTTAGCCCCCTCTCTTTCTTTCCCTTGTCATTTCAGTTTAAAAAGCTGTCAACGCCAAATCCCTTTGTAACAACTTTTCATTTTTCACACTTTTGCCCAAAAAGTTTTGTAGAATGATTTCAAGGGTAATTCTTGCCAATTCTTGATTCTTGAAGGGCTGATTTGGTATTTTCTTCAAGGATAATGGTCTAAACTTGTATGATTGACATTTTGGAGGACTGAAATTGTCAAATCATGTTTGATGAGGGACCATTTTTTCCAAATCTTCAAAGTCAAGGGTCCTTTTGGTAATTTTGACATTTTCAAAGGACCAATTTTGCCATTCTTGTAACTTGGAGTTCTTCTTGGTATGTTTGACTTTGAGAAGGACTAATATTGACATTTTAGCTTTGTTGAGGGGCTAAAATTGCCAATTATTCAAAGTGGAGGGCCCTTCTTGCAATATTGACAAACTTTAGGGACCAAACTTGTAATTATGAAGATAAAAGGGTATAAAGTGTCAATTCTTCCATATTGGAGGACCTTTCTTCATAATTATTCAAGTCTTCAAGGGTTTGTCTTGGGAATTTCTTCATTAGGGCTTGGTTCAATGTGCGGCTTCGTTTCCCGTGTTCGTTTTTGCGTGATTCTTATGATCTTTTGTCATTTTTTCAATATCCGTACCTAAAATACACAAGAAACAAACACAAGCATATATATGGGTATTTTAATGATATTTAATGCATTTTAAGCCCTTTTTAGATGATGAGACTATGTATAAAAGCAGTCTCATCAGGAGGGTTCATCATCAGTATCATCAAGCATTGCTCCTTCCTCAGCCGACAATTTGACCCCTGCTTCCATCTTCTTGCATAACAACATCTTCTCTCTATGATAGCTAGAGTCCCTAACCTGTTTCGGATTTCTGCATTCCTTTGCCATATGCCCATAACCTTGGCATTTATAACACTGAATCCCACTTTGTTGAACAACTTGCGTTCCAACAGTTTCCCTATTCCCAGTAGCAGCAGCAATCCTCTGAGTATCATACTTGGCAGTTTGTCGATCATACCTTGCAGAACCCTCAACATGTGTTGGATTATGTCGATCATATCTAGAAGGACTTTCACCACGCCGACGTGTGTCATACCGTGAAGGGTTCTCAACATATTGGTTCTTTGTGTTGGATGATGTGTTTGAAGATTTTCTTGTAAGTCTTCATAATGAAAGCAATTTGTTGTTTCATATCCTGATTCTTCTGAGCTTGATCTTCATCACTATCCTCTTCAGATGATGACTCAGATGGTGGTGATGGTGCTCTTGGTTCTTTGCCGCGTGATCTTGTGAAGGATGAGGACTTGGATGATGTGGAATATCGTGGTGAGGATGATTGAATGGAGTGTGACTTTGAAGTACGAGATCGATGATCTTGAGTGGTAGACACTAGAGCAAGTGGATTAGCCGTCTTTGCAACTCGTTCAGCTCGAATTTCATTTGCCTCATGCTGAAATTGTTTCAAGATATCAAAGAGAGTGTGATAGTTTACCTTGTCTAACTGCTTCTGTTGTTTCACCAAAGTAACAAAACGTGTCCACTCTGGTTGAAGTTGCTGAAGAAATTGCACATTGACTTTCATGGTGGAGACCTCCAGGTTGTTTCTTGTCATGTCGTTCATCATCTTATAGAATCGTGAATAATAAGACTCAATTGATTCTTCATCCAATGCAGTAAACTTACCAAAATTCCAAAACAAGTTTGTTTTAACATCTTGCTTGTTGAGTGATTCTCCTTGTTACAAGCGTTCAATAGCCGTCCACATTTCTTGTGCCGTAGGGCATGCATCAACCGTGGAATAAATATCATCTCCAATTCCACTTAGAATCATAGAGATCGCTTCTTTTTCTGCGTCATACCAAGCACGCTTCTCTGGTGTAAGATCAGATAACGTTTCTTTTCTTGTGGTTGCGGGTACTTCTGTGGTAGTGTCAGTAGCTGGTGTATGAGGAACAGTGATATCGGAGAAAACATATGGTCCATTGTTAATACATTGCATCAATGCATCACCATTAGGTCTTGTATCAAGATAACGAAGAAAACGTGATTGCCATTGAGCATATCGACCGGCCACAAGCATTGGTGGTCTCTCTTTATTACCCGCCACCATTATGTTGTCGTTCGTCACACGATATTCTGCAGTAGAATCCATCTCAAAATTCTCTGAAATGATGAAGTGAATATGGATCTTAAGTAGATATGATGTGAATGAGTTGTTGTTGAAATTCCGAAAAATGCTATTTTTTTCTCAGTCCGACATTAAATTCCTCAGTCCGAAAAAACGGTAGACCAAAAAATTTTGTATCGCCAAATATTGAAATTTAGCTAGAAATGTCCTAAAACTAGTATGGAAAAAATTTGAATTTACTTGACGGAAAAAATTTTAACTTTTTTTTTTGAATCTTCGTGTAAACGATATTCCGAAACTAGTCTAGATGGTGGCTAAGTCTAAAAAATACTCAAACAAAATTTAGCTAAACATGTCATCGGAATGTCCATCGGAATGTTGGCTGTCGGAATGCTTAGATCGTAATGCACTGTCGGAATGTTTAGATCGAAATATGGCTTAGGTCGCAATGCACTGTCGGAATGTTTAGATCGGAATGTCCTTCTGTCTGAATGCTTAGATCGCAATGTATACATGTCAGAATCCCAGATCGCAATGTACCGTCGGAATGTTCAGATCAGAATATGGCTGAAACAAATTTGGCAGAGTAACGACTCAAAATTCCTTAAAAACCGTCGGAATCCTAGATCGCAATGCACGATAGGAATGTCGCGTCGGAATAAGGTATTGTAATCCAGTGATCGCAAAGTAGAACCAAAAGGTTATTGCGATCAAACCTCAAACACTTGTACTTTCCGATGGATACCTTTGCTAGAATTTCGGAATGATGAACAACCAAGAATTTTTTAACGTTTGATCCAAGAAAGTTTGTGTTTTTAACCAAAACCAATATAACAAAATCACTACAACACTATTGAAGAAGGTATACGACTTGAAATCACAAACAAACACAAAAAATCTTGAATTCGTGGAAGAAATAAGGATCAAATCAAATAAATCAAGTGAAAACACAACAACCAATCACAAAACTACCCCATGGAGATTGATACCAATTGTTGTCCCTAATATATGATGATTCTATACGATTAATAAAGAAAGAAAGGTAGATATGAGATGAATTTTAGAGAGAGAAAGTAGTGAGAGAAAGTAGAGAGAATGGTTGGAGAAACTAGGTGATATTAGATTGATAGAAAATGAAATAACCAACACCCTTCCTAACATGCTAGGAAGGGATTATATAGCCTTTTCTTACATGTAGCTTAATGGGCTATATGATCATGGGTCGGGCTTTCCTTTTGGGCTTCAGTTACTTATGAATGAACCTTAGCTTAAAGTTAAGCCTGTTATACACGATTAATCTACTACCTATTACAACGTTCTAATATACGATACATAATAAACATATGACCGAGCATTCTTGTTTGACTCAATATTTTGAGGCTAACAGTTGTCTTATTGAAATGGGTTGGGACATTTGAATAAGAAAATTTTAAACCACTGGACCTTAGATTGTCGTGTTTTCCTTATTCAAATGGAACGGGAACGTTTGAATACAGAAATCATGATGTAAGTTTCTTGACACCTTTTACTTACTATGATATGTAATTTAGATATGATATCGTGTTGAGAGATAGTAATACTTGAGTAGGATGACTTATAATTGTCTTGTTTAAATGGATTGGGACGCCTTTTTATTTGAACAAGAAAGTTATAAGTTCCTGAACCGTAAATTTATAAACTCTTGTATACATGGATTGGGACGTCTTTTGATGTAGACAAGGAGTTATAAATGAGTGGGCCCAAGTATGCCTGGCTCGATTTGTGATTGTTTGGTGTGCGTACGTCTATCTTTGAATCGTGCTTCGTTGGTATGAATCGTTCAGTGTCGTCGTCATTATAGTTATTATGGATTATCGTCTATGTGTGAGTAACTCGTTGGACTTCTCTTGAGTTATGATTTATTTCTATGGACCATGTCTAATGTGTCTCGACGACCGCGAGCTTTAAAAGTTAATCGTTAAGAACCGTTAACAGTTCCGAGAATAGACGACTTGTTTAAGAGTCACCAGGATTTATGCGTGTACTTGTGGATCGACTGAGGATCAAGTTATCAATGGCAACTCATCGTGGATGTAAAGATTTTTTAATTTTACTTGCTACTATCGAAGGATCACCGAAGACTTTTCTTGATGACGAAACCCTTAGGGCTAGTATGACGAATTAAACGAGGAATATGATGCATCACCTTGAGCACTAAAGTAGAAGTTATTGGGACGCCTTTGTATGATGAGCACTGAATTAGAAGTTACTGGGACGCTTTTTTATGTTAGCTACTGGAGCAGAAGCTATTGCTACACCAGTGGATCGAATTTCTTAATGATTGGAATTAATAAATTCGTTACAACCTCGAGGAGTAGGAAGTATCCGGCACTACAAGTAAGAAGACTTTGGGAATTGAGATATTGTTATCAAGGGTTCGTTCAAGGTTTTTCTATATGATCAACGGTGGAGATCTATATTTGATGTTTATGTTTGACCTTTGTTTTTGTTGTATTTATGTGGTATGTGATCTACTAGACTAATCGTAAGTTGTGCGAACTTGAGACGGCATTGTCCAATGACATCCGATCATGGAGAACACGTACCATGTATTATCTTTTTGACCTTCAACGACAATGCTTATTGAGACTTGACTGTGCGTGGAGCGGAAGTGAGATATTGTTCTTGTATTATCTTTTGAGTATGGATCCGAGTGTGAGCGCCCTCCATTGACGAAAATATTTTCTTGTTATTTTTGGATATGCGTCCATGGCTGTCAGGCCAGTGGATATCCTTTAATTTAAAACCTTCCAGTTGAATAGACTTACCCGTAAATCCTGGCAAGTATTCTTATTTATCATGGCTTGGATATTTTGCAAGCATGAGTTGACCCGATTGAATTTATTGATTTGGTGTAGCTTGGCTTTTTGGCAAACATGCCGTGACTTAATTTTATCTCCCTAATGATGTCTTTTGTGTTTGATTTAGATCGTAATGCGTCTGATAGAGTAATGTATACGCAGAATGATGTCCGTATCGATGAACTCATTTTTGACGAAATACAAAGTAGGGATGTCGAATGAGCTTCTTGTAATTCATAAAATTTTCGTGTGTCAAGCTTGAAGGAGTGTTTGGTGGATAAGGATTTATTCATCCCCTTTTGGTGAGATACAACGTGACAACAAGTTGAGTTTTGTAGAAGAACCAGTGAAGATATTTGATCGAGAGGTTAAGCGATTGAAACAGAGTAAGATTTCCCGTT
This sequence comes from Glebionis coronaria, assembly GCA_025667525.1. Classification (NCBI taxonomy): domain Eukaryota; kingdom Viridiplantae; phylum Streptophyta; class Magnoliopsida; order Asterales; family Asteraceae; genus Glebionis; species Glebionis coronaria. The sequence goes on from CM046882.1 coordinate 531,044,726, forward strand.
ATGAAGGAACGATGGAATTGGAGACGTGGACCAAAATTCACGTGGTAACGTGAGAACTTCTTTAAGAAGAAGTGCCCTCATCTTTCCGAGTAGTGCACAATACGAGTATGAGGTGAGTCGAGCGCCAGAACGTCGCTCCCTTAAGAAGGTGAGAATGTAATAACCCGAAGTTAACGTCATTATTTTATCCTAGCTATGTAACTGATTTTGAATTTCTAAGTAATGTTAAGTATTGTATTGTTTGACGATTTAAGTTGAAACCAGTAATATGTGATTTTATTTGAATGTTGGGACGATTGAAGAGAGCTGATAGTGATCGCGATGCCAATGGATGACCAAATATTATATTTTAGTATCGATTATTTCGATATTTGAGATTCTTGAAATTTTTATGTCATTACGTATTAAGTCGAGTCGGAACCTTACTATTTCATTTTGTGTGCGTTTAATCACTAAAAAAGTATTTTTATTGAACGAGATTTTATTTTATTGAAGCCAAGACGAAACCTGACTCCCGTAAATTTTAAAAACCGACTAGGTACCATTTTCCGCTCTTTAAAATTAACTTTGTAACAAAGGCCAAAAAATATCCAATATTGCACTTTCTACCCTCCACCACTATATATAAGCTTCAACTAACACACACACTTTCATTTTTCACTTCAAAAAAACGTGTGTCTCCACTCTTTGCTCTCCCTAGGTCACGACAACACCACCATCGCCATGATCCACCACCAAACTTGATTTTTGAAAAAATCTAATCAAAGTCCCACCTTTAAAATCATATTGTAAGTGTTTATCCATCAAAATTTTTAACATGCAACACATTTATTTTTCAAGATTTATTTTTGGATGAACAATGTAATTTGATCCAATTTTGATGGTTGCATGTGTGTTATTTTGGGTTAGGATCATGGATCTAAACTATTAAAGCATGGAAAAATATTTTTCTTTGGTTGATCTTGGGTATTTGATCTTGTGTTGATTTTGTAAGTTTCTATTTAAATGTTATTGTTATTATAGTTATTTTTATTTGATTGGATGCAAGTGTTTATGAATTTGGTAAATTCATATTGATCATGCAAGTGAATCTAAAGGTTAGGAGTTGTTGGGGATGATAGATAGAGGTTATTTGATGTGTTGGTGAACATGGAAATGGGTCAAAAGTTTATTGTGTATGGTTTTAAAAGAGTCATTTAAGATCAGTGGGTTTAAGGCTAGTTTTCATGGGTATAAGTTTGAGTAAGTGTTGGTATGATTAGATATAGTTCTAGTGGTCGTCGAGACGGTCGTTTTGATATAAGGTAGAGCTTTAAACTCATAACGAGGAGGAAGTTATGCTAGTTTGAATTTTCGTGTCCCGGAAGATGCATATCGACACAATACGAAATTGTGGTCGATATTGGGTCAAATCTCGGGGACTATAAGTTGAGCTTTACAAATGTTCAAGGGCTGCTCTCAGGTTCTAAACCTAGGGTTTTGAGTATATTTTCAAAGTCAAATGTCGGTTTTGTAAATGGGAATGTTTAAGGAGGTCTAAATGGTTTTACGAGTCAAGTGTGCAAAACTGTCCGATTTTTGAAGTTTAAAGATGTGTTGAGCAGACGGCCTTATGAGTAATATTTTTGGATGTAATTTAAACTGAGTTTTATTCAGGTTATGTGTGAGTTTTTCACCAAGTTTCGTTGAAAACGGAGTTGTTTAAGTAGGTGAAATCAGCATGGACATTTGGTGGGTATCGGGTGAGTACTAATGGGAGGTAATTAACCTCGCGTCATATTTTGAGGCGAGAGACTAATCTATTAGCTTATGAAATTTCCATAGGTTATAAGTCTTAAGTATGAGTGTATATTCTGAGATTGAAGACCCGTGTTGGGTACTTGAACCGTGTTGATTTGGCATCTTGAGATGGATCAATATCGAAGGTGCTAGTTTTGAAACGCTAGTACATGTTGTAGAGTTTAGAGGGGATTCACTTGCTTTGGTTGGTCATGTCTGTGTACATACTATTTTGAGTCGTTGATTTTATTATACTAAGTATATTTTGATTACTTGAGTATGTTGCTAAGTGCGCACCTTGTTTTTTTAAGTGGCGGATTTTGATGTGTGTAATTGGGGCATCTTCACTTTGGCGATCACTTCTACTACTAGCTTCGCATATCATCTAAGGTGAGTCTTTAGTTTCGCTTTTATACTTTCTTGTAAATGATTTTTAACCCGCGAGGGGGAATACATGCTATTTTATAAAATGAACAAAAGTTGTTTTCGGTATGCTGGTGTGACAAATCTAACATTTTCAGGTAGTGAAATATTTTCTCGTATAATATTTTGAAACTTATTTTTGTGTTGGTTGACGAACTCACAATTTACGGATTTAAATTTGGGCTTACGTGCATAATTTGGCGTCTTTTACGACTAAACCGGAAACCTTAGGATTACGTATTTACGTTTTTGAACTCCGTTTTTGATGAGACAATTTTTATTGTATTCGTTTTGTGACGGTGATTCATAATTTATAAAAACGTTTTTCGTAAAATGACCCGAGGGCACGCAAATCGAGAAAACTAGAATCGAGAAATACCCGTAAACTAGTGAGATGGGACAAAACACTTTGTCCCACCCCACTAGCTTATATGGGACGGCTAACTTGACACCACAACACATAGGTGGCATCAAGTTTAGCTAACTTACACCAAGTGTAAGCTAGCTTACATCTTAAGCTTTACCATACCACTAAACTAGCTAAACTAGCAACTTGTATTCATTTCCATCTTTCTTACATGCAATCCACTCCAAAAACTCTCTCAACTCCTCCCTTGTGCCGTCCCAAGTAAGCCAACAAACACCCTCTTTGATCTTTTCTAGCCATAAACCACATGTTTACTAGTCCTATTAAGGTGTTCTCTTGAAGCCTTGATCATTTGGTGGCCATATTAACATCTTTGGAGGTGATTTGCTTGTGTCCTAGGGCTGATTTTCCAACCTATGTTCTTGATATTTTATGGTCTTGGAGATACTTGTTGTGTTCATCAAGTTCTTGTCTTCCTAAAACAAGAAATCCACTTGGATTGGTAAAGAAGACCATCCTCTCCATTTTTCTCTTGTTATTTTGTAAAGAACAAATGTATTTTCTTTCATTTTGTATATGTATATGATGTATATATGATGATAAAAATGTTGTGTGGGGATCAATTGTTGATAAATATGCTTAAAAATGATGATAACTGTAAGAAATGAATCTAAAATCTTGACTATTTAGTTGGCTGTATAAAAACAGTAGATAACTAAAAGATGAACTGATAAAATTGCATGGTTTGATCCATTTACAGTAAGTAGATGATGTTATACATATGTGAGAGTTGGCCATGCAATGGAATCAAAATAATGAGTGAGATATGATCAAAACAAGTTAGGTGGTGTAATCTGAATAAGCAGTTTTGTAGGGACTGTTAAGGCAACTTAAACTTAAAATGGGCAGTAGCTATAACTAAGTTATATGTAACACATATTATGAAGAACATGTCATCCAAAAATGAGCTTCTAAGTCATTATAGAACTCTAGATATGGTAAAAATGGTGAACATGAAGTTAAAAATCAGATTTTTGGAAATAATGTTTATTATTATTATATAAGCACTCACATTATAATGTAAAATGTAAAAATATAAACCCACTAACTTATAAAACTTATTTATATAAATGTATAAAAGGTTAATTAAATGGGTAAATTATATAAATGGTGGTAAAATAATATTTATAAGTAATAAAAACTATAAACTTGATTTTTACGACTTTTTCGGCTATCGCCGTAAAATTAACGTTTTTCGCCAAATAAAACTTAGACGACCAAACCCGTCTAATGTAAAGTTTATAAAAGTCATATACTGATGTATAGATAACTAATACAAGTAAAAACCGATAAAACCCAAACTATAAGAATTACGGACATTTACGAGCTAACTAAACATATTGGACTAATAATTGGACTTAATAAGATAAAAACTTGTAAAAAGAACTTATTGGGCTTAACCCATTTGGGCCCAACATGAAAAGTATATATACTGATCATATAGGTATAAAATGGGTAAAACAAGTTAAAGAACTTATAAAAGACTTAATGGACTTAAAATAGGTAAAATCGGTAAAACTAGTGAACTAGTAAGACGTTACCAAAACGTAAACGCTAAAATGAGTAAACAAGGATGTATAAACCCACTTGATCATCATCATATGTACAAAATCATCATATGTATATTGTTATTTTGATAAAAGTCATTGGACCGAGTCTAAGACCGATTATTATTTATATAGGTTTCCGTGACCGAAGCACGCCCGTAGCCGATAATCCGCCTTTCATTAACAACGTGAGTTCATAGCCTCGCACTCTTTTAAATGTTTTATAAAATGATTTGTAAACCCGCGAGGGAGATAACATGCTAGATTTTTATAAAATAGAACACAAGTAGTCCCGATTGTATGCTAAATGATATGGACCCGAATGATGCTATGACCCTATATTCGAGACTAAAAGGATTATTAGTAGTTAGGTTATGTCACTTAAAGTCCCATTAGCATGAGTTGTGAACTACCGGGATTTGGTAGACGCTTTTGCATTTGATAGTACTATTTGGGGACGATCACCCCAGTTCGCGCCTTGACGGTTGATCCCCGTCGTACCACATTGATTGGTAAGCGAATTTATGTATGAGAAGATTCCATAGCGTGATTTTTGTGACGACACGCTAACTTAGATGGGCAAATTGTTTGTCGGGTTCGCGGACCGCTATTTTCATAGTAAGGTAACAATGTCATGCGGCTAATAATAATCCTAATACAATATAAAACATAAATACAAAACGATAACGACGCTATTACGATGAATATATTACCTATCGTGGTAATATGGAGACTACGGTCTCATGGACGGTTTCAGATGTATGCTTGATTTATATATTGTCTGACTAGCAATATGTGGACTTACTTCTGATATTATACTTGTGTTCTGATTTTAAATGATTGTAAATGATTTTTTTATATAACGGTTTTTCATTAAACTCTATGAATTCACTCGGCATTCGCTGATATGATTTTTGCATGTTTTTATCTCAGGTGCTTGAAGGTAATCCGGATGGAGATCGACTCTGATGGCCCACACATAATATTAAAAATGTTCATTCGATCTGTGTTTTGTAAACTTAATGACCTGTATAATTTGGGACCTGTTGTACGCTTTTGAAACTTTTTATCGAATGAATGTTTGTTAAACCTTGTACAACCATTTTTATGTGTTGTCTATGATTGGAGTTATTGTGCTATCCCGTAACACTCTGAAAGACCCTTCCGCTGTACCGATACGAAAAATGAGAGTGTTACAGTTTGGTACCAGAGCTCTCGTTATAGAGAACAAAGGATTTTAAAAACCAAGGTTTTGAACAAAACTTTTCAAAATCTTTTGACAATGAACATTTGAGAAAATATTTGAAAAATCTTTTGACTATAACGGTGCCAGAGATCTCCGACGTTACCAACAAGCCCTATTGAGAAGATATATATTCTGATATATATAATTTAATTTATATATATGTATATATCGTGATTTCATTATGTAATTGTTTAACTAGTATGTTATCCTAATACGAGATATATATATAAATGCAGATTGTCATGGCTGACCCTAATATTCCTGTAGAAAACCATGCTATTCCTGAACCTAATATAGAAGATGATCCTTATTTAGACTTAGTAGATTATGATATCGATGATGAGGAGGAACCATTTGAGGATCCCGAGCCCGAGTTAGGACTAGGAGATCAGATTACCCCTCAGGTTGACTTAGTAGAGAATGATATTGAGAATGTGGAGATTGAGAATGTGGATATTGAGAATGTGGATATTGAGAATGTGGATATTGAGAATGTGGATATTGAGAATGTCGATATTGAGAACGATGATGAGATTGGGTTAGATGATTTAGATGACGAGATTGACGACGAGGATGTCGAGGAGGACGTAGGTATAGATGTTGAGGTCGATGATGATGAGGAAGCTGAGCTTATTTATCCGTATGATGTTCCAGAGGGCGAGCCTTTGCCCCCACCAGTTTGTTTGTCTGATTCTGAGGATGAGTTACCTAGGGATGAAATGTCTGAATCATCTGAATCTGATTCTGAATCAGAGAAGGATGAGGATGACGATGCACCTGACGGTACTGATGGTATTGCTACTCGTAGACGTGAGATAGGAGATTCGTCTAGTACTCGAGAGGCTACTCATATTGATGGTCTTGCACCATGGGCCTTGAGACGTGATCTAGATGCTTCCCGTGTTAAGAGTTGCGTGACAGAGGTTGGATTAGGTGTTGTTCAGACTCAGGTTTCTTACTTGGAGTCGAAGACTAAGGTTGGCGAGAAAGAGCGAGAATTGCTTAGTTTGGATTTGAGTGATGTAGAACGTGGTTTGAATGAGGCTTTTAGGAGGTTATCGGTGTTGGAAAGTGATGAGTATGCTGCTATGAAGAGAAAGGTGAATTCTATGGAGATTCAGTTGAGTGTGGCTCGTGCGATACGTGAGAAAGCCGAAAAGGAGTTGAATATATCCGTGGGATGGAATAGTAGATTTTATGCTGATATGGTTGAAAGAGGAGTAATCCGTAAGCGCCCAGCTGAAGATGTGTCTAGTGATTGTCCGACGAAGATTCAGAAGACGATGGATGATGGACCATCTAGCGGTTCTCAGTAGACCAGTCTGTATTTAGTAGTGACCTTTATATCTTTTGTGCTTGTAGCTTTGATTGAACCGACTTGTTAGTAATAGACTTGGCACGAATTTTGAGTGTATATAGTGCTAGAACTTTGATATGGGATGTACTAAGACAATACTTTTGTTTCAGATCGAATGAAATATGTATCTTTTCTTGAATTCCATATTGTGCCTTATTTGTATCTTGATTATGAATTCGATCCATATTATATGAATCCTTTGTTGGATGAATGCTTAATACTTTGAAATTGTGGAATTATAGAACTATGCCGCCCAAGAAGGCTGTGACTGAGGATGATGTACGTAGGATTATTACGGAACAAGTTACCGCATCTATGACTGAATTTATGGCAAATGCTAGAAATGAAGCTGGCGGTAGTGGAGCTGGCGGTAGTGGAGCTGGCGGTAGTGGAGCTGGCGGTAGTGGAGCTGGCGGTAGTGGAATTGGCGGTACTAATGTGAATGTGAATGCTAATAATGTGAATGTTAATGCTGGAGGAAATGTAGGAGGACTTGGAACGAATGCACCTGAAGTTGGTGGCTGTACTTATGTGACGTTCATGAAGTGTGAACCTCTACCTTTTAATGGAACTGAAGGTGCGGTAGGACTAAGCCAGTGGATTGAAAAGATTGAATCGGTGTTTAGGATTAGTAAGTGTAAGGAGGAAGATAAGGTGACTTTTGCTATGGCTACTCTTAAAGGTCGTGCGTTGACTTGGTGGAACGGGAGAATTGCTTTCATGGGTCTTGATGCTGCTAATGCTACTCCTTGGGCTGAAATTAAGAAGTGGATGACTTTGGAGTTTTGTCCTCGTAGTGTGATTATTAGGTTAGAGCAAGAGTTGATTCATCTGAGAATGAAAGGTGTGGACATTGATAGTTACACAAATCGATTCCATGAGTTGGCCTTGCTATGTCCTCGATTGGTTGAACCCGAAGAGATCCGAATTGACCAATATGTGAAAGGGTTGACCAGGAATATCCGGGGGGACGTGACATCATCTAAACCACTGACCATTGATGATGCTGTTCGAATGGCTTACCAACTCATTGGACAGATAATTCAGGATAAGGAAGATGAAGCTCGTGTTGGTGAGAAAAGAAAGGGTGACGGTGATCGTGTAGATAGAGGTGATAAAAGGAAGAATTTCAATCGCCGTCAGAATAAGAGAAAGGGGAATGCAAATGCTCTTACCAACAACACACCACGCAACGATGATAGATGTCCTAAGTGTGGCAACAACAGGCATGCTGGCGACTGCTGGAAGTGCCAAAATTGCGGAAAGCTTGGACACAAGGTTGAAAGGTGTAAAATAGGAACCATTTGCTTCAACTGTAATGAGGAAGGTCATAGGAAATCGGAATGCCCCTAGTTGAAAGCGATTGTACCTGGAAGAAACCCCCAGGGTGGTATCTACCAACTTGGAACAATTGAGGTGAAGAAAGAGGATCCGAATGTCGTTACCGGTACATTTTTACTCAACAATCATTATGCTGTTGCTTTATTCGATTCGGGTGCCGATAGGAGCTTTGTATCCACTAAATTTAGTGCCCTTATTGATATTGAACCTGTTGAGATAAATACCAGTTACGAGGTGGAATTGGCTGATGGCAAATTAGTGAAAACTAATAAGCTATTAGAAGGATGCTCTCTAAATCTATTGAACCATTCCTTTCCGATTGATTTGATGTTGATAGAATTAGGTAGTTTTGATATTATTATTGGTATGGATTGGTTGTCGTTGAACAATGCTACTATTTTATGTGGAGAGAAGAAGGTTAAGATTCCTCTTAGGAATAGGACGTTAGTAATTGATGGTAGTCGAGGTGAATCCCGTTTGAAAATCGTTTCATGTATTAAAGTCCAAAAGTACATCAGGAACGGTTGTGAGTTATTCTTAGCTCAAGTGACCGGGAATGAGTCTAGGGAGAAACGATTGGAAGATGTACCTATTATTTGTGAATTTCCTGAGGTATTTCCTAAAGATTTACCCGGACTTCCACCGATAAGGCAAGTAGAGTTTCAAATCGATTTAATTCCTGGTGCTGCACCGGTGGCACGTGCGCCTTACCGATTAGCCCCTTCTAAATTAAAGGAGTTATCTGAGCAACTTAAGGAGTTGTCTGATAAAGGTTTTATTCGACCGAGCTCGTCGCCTTGGGGAGCTCCAGTCTTGTTCGTTAAGAAGAAGGATGGATCTTTCCGTATGTGCATTGAATATAGGGAACTGAATAAGTTGACAATTAAAAATCGATATCCTTTACCTAGGATTGATGATTTGTTTTATCAACTGCAAGGATCTAGTGTGTATTCTAAGATAGATTTGCGGTCAGGATATCACCAACTTCGCGTCCGTTAAGAAGATATTCCTATAACTGCATTTAGAACTCGTTATGGACACTATAAATTTCAATTAATGCAATTTGGGTTAACTAACGCACCTGCGGTTTTCATGGATTTAATGAATCGAGTGTGCAAGCCCTACTTGGATAAATTTGTGATTGTGTTTATTGACGATATTCTGATCTATTCTAAGAATGAAGATGAACATAGAGAACATTTGAGGATTGTTTTGAATTTGTTGAAGGATGAAAGGTTGTATGCTAAGTTTTCGAAGTGTGATTTCTGGTTAGATTCTGTGCAATTTCTTGGTCATGTGATTAACAGAGATGGAATTCATGTTGATCCTGCAAAGGTTGAAGCTATTAAGAATTGGTCTGCACCGACAACGCCAACGGAAGTGCGACAGTTCTTAGGATTGGCTGGCTATTATAGGCGGTTCATTAAAGAATTTTCTTTGATAGCTAAATCCTTGACTAAGCTTACTCAGAAGAATAAACCTTTCGTTTGGGGATGTGATGAAGATGGAGCATTTCAGACATTGAAGCAAAAATTATGTAGTGCGCCAATCTCATCATTACCCGACGGGAGTAAAGATTTTGTAGTGTATTGTGATGCATCTCTTAGAGGTTATGGAGCTGTTTTGATGCAAAGAGAGAAAGTGATAGCTTATGCTTCTAGGCAATTAAGGAAGAATGAGGAGAATTATACTACTCATGATCTTGAGTTAGGAGCTATAGTCTTTGCTCTTAGGTTGTGGAGACATTATCTGTATGGCACCAAGTGTACGTTATTCACCGATCACAAAAGCCTACAGTATATTTTCGACCAGAAGGAATTGAACATGAGGCAACGAAGATGGATAGAGTTGTTAAGTGATTATGATTTTGATATAAAATATCACCCAGGAAAAGCCAATGTTGTTGCTGATGCGTTGAGTAGGAAAGATAGAGAGCCTATCAGGGTGCGTTCTCTAGTCTTGACCGTGCAGAATAATTTGCCTGAGCAAATTAGAAATGCGCAGATAGAAGCTTGTAAGAAGGAGAATGTTGTTAATGAAGGGTTCCGATGAGAAGGAGATCCTTTAGAGGTTAGAGCTGATGGAGTGAAATGCTTAAGAGGTCGTATGTGGATACCTAAGTTTGGAGGCTTAATAGATTTGATTATGTTAGAATCCCATAAATCTAAGTATTCCATTCATCCGGGATCTGATAAGATGTACCATGATTTGAAGAAGTTGTATTGGTGGCCGAATATGAAAGCTGACATAGCTATGTATGTTCTTCAATGCTTGACTTGTGCTAGAGTTAAAGCTGAACATCAAAAGCCATCAAGACTACTTCAACAACCTAAGATTCCTGAATGGAAGTGGGAGCGAATTACGATGGACTTTATCACCAAGCTTCCTAGAACATCATCTGGAAACAATTCGATTTGGGTTATTGTCGATAGACTGACCAAATCAGCACACTTTATTCCGGTTAAGGAGCAGTTCTCACTGGAGAAGCTGACTCGAATATACATTGATAATGTTGTATGCAAGCATGGAGTGCCTGTATCGATCATTTCAGATCGAGATCCTAGATTCGCATCGAATTTTTGGAAATCTCTCCAAAGATCTTTGGGAACGAATCTCGACATGAGCACTGCTTATCACCCCCAGACTGATGGGCAGAGTGAAAGGACGATACAAACACTGGAAGATATGTTGAGAGCTTGTGTGTTAGACTTTGGTAAGAATTAGGATAAACATTTGTCGTTAGCAGAGTTTTCGTATAACAATAGTTACCATTCTAGTATTAAGGCTGCACCGTTTGAAGCTTTGTATGGTAGGAAGTGCAGATCTCCTGTATGTTGGAGTGAAGTTGGGGATACCCAGCTCACGGGACCGGAATTGATCGGGGAGACTACGAAGATGATAGTTCAGATTAAGAAGAGGTTGTTGACTGCCCGTAGTAGACAGAAAAGTTACGCGGATGTGCGGTAGAAGCCAATGGAGTTTGAAGTGGGTGACCGAGTAATGTTGAAAGTATCGCCATGGAAAGGCGTTATAAGATTTGGAAAGCGAGGAAAATTGAATCCCCGTTATATTGGACCCATTAAGATTTTATCTAGAGTAGGTCCGGTGGCTTACAAACTAGAGTTACCCCCGGAACTTCATAGTGTAAACAACACATTCCATGTATCTAATCTGAAGAAATGTCTAGCAGTGAGTGATGAGAAAATTCCGTTAGGTAAGGTTCGAATAGATGGGAAGTTGCATTTTATCGAAGAACCCATAGAGGTTATGGATCGTGAGGTAAAGCAACTGAAACAAAGTCGGATACCTATTGTCAAGATCCGATGGAATTCAAAGCATGGACCGGAGTATACTTGGGAGCGAGAGGATGAAATGTGGAAGAAATATCCGCACCTCTTCGATTTCAATAAGAAACGGACATCCAAATGAAATGGATCACGAGGACGTTGATCCCTTTTAGGAGGAAAAGCTGTGACAAATCTAACATTTTCAGGTAGTGAAATATTTTCTCGTATAATATTTTGAAACTCATTTTTGTGTTGGTTGACGAACTCACAATTTACGGATTTAAATTTGGGCTTATGTTCATAATTTGGCGTCTTTTACGACTGAACCGGAAACCTTAGGATTACGTATTTACGTTTTTGAACTCCGTTTTTGATGAGACAATTTTTATTGGATTCGTTTTGTGACGGTGATTCATAATTTATAAAAACGTTTTTCATAAAACGACCCGAGGGCACGCAAATTGAGAAAACTAGAATAGAGAAATACCCGTAAACTAGTGAGATGGGACAAAACACTTTGTCCCACCCCACTAGCTTATATGGGAAGGCTAACTTGACACCACAACACATAGGTGGCATCAAGTTTAGCTAACTTACACCAAGTGTAAGCTAGCTTACATCTTAAACTTTACCATACCACTAAACTAGCTAAACTAGCAACTTGTATTCATTTCCATCTTTCTTACATGCAATCCACTCCAAAAACTCTCTCAACTCCTCCCGTGTGCCGTCCCAAATAAGCCAACAAACACCCTCTTTGATCTTTTCTAGCCATAAACCACATGTTTACTAGTCCTATTAAGGTGTTCTCTTGAAGCCTTGATCATTTGGTGGCCATATTAACATCTTTGGAGGTGATTTTTTTGTGTCGTAGGGCTGATTTTCCAACCTATGTTCTTGATATTTGATGGTCTTGGAGATACTTGTTGTGTTCATCAAGTTCTTGTCTTCCTAAAACAAGAAATCCACTTGGATTGGTAAAGAAGATCATCCTCTCCATTTTTCTCTTGTTATTTTGTAAAGAACAAATGTATTTTCTTTCATTTTGTATATGTATATGATGTATATATGATGATAAAAATGTTGTGTGGGGATCAAGTGTTGATAAATATGCTTAAAAATGATGATAACTATAAGAAATGAAGCTAAAATCTTGACTATTTAGTTGGCTGTATAAAAACAGTAGATAACTAAAAGATGAACTGATAAAATTGCATGGTTTGATCCATTTACAGTAAGTAGATGATGTTATACACATGTGAGAGTTGACCATGCAATGGAATCAAAATAATGAGTGAGATATGATCAAAACAAGTTAGGTGGTGTAATCTGAATAAGCAGTTTTGTAGGGACTGTTAAGGCAACTTAAACTCAAAATAGGCAGTAGCTATAACTAAGTTATATGTAGCACATATTATGAATAACATGTCATCCAAAAATGAGCTTCTAAGTCATTATAGAACTCTAGATATGGTAAAAATGGTGAACATGAAGTTAAAAATCAGATTTTTGGAAATAATGTTTATTATTATTATATAAGCACTCACATTATAATGTATAAAATGTAAAAATATAAACCCACTAACTTATAAAACTTATTTATATAAATGTATAAAAGGTTAATTAAATGGGTAAATTATATAAATGGTGGTAAAATAATATTTATAAGTAATAAAAACTATAAACTTGATTTTTACGACTTTTTCGGCTATCACCGTAAAATTAACGTTTTTCGCCAAATAAAACTTAGACGACCAAACCCGTCTAATGTAAAGTTTATAAAAGTCATATACTGATGTATAGATAACTAATACAAGTAAAAACCGATAAAATCCGAACTATAAGAATTACGGACATTTACGAGCTAACTAAATATATTGGACTAATAATTGGACTTAATAAGATAAAAACTTGTAAAAAGAACTTATTGGGCTTAACCCATTTGGGCCCAACATGAAAAGTATATATACTGATCATATAGGTATAAAATGGGTAAAACAAGTTAAAGAACTTATAAAAGACTTAATGGACTTAAAATAGGTAAAATCGGTAAAACTAGTGAACTAGTAAGACGTTACCAAAATGTAAACGCTAAAATGAGTAAACAAGGATGTATAAACCCACTTGATCATCATCATATGTACAAAATCATCATATGTATATTGTTATTTTGATAAAAGTCATTGGACCGAGTCTAAGACCGATTATTATTTATATAGGTTTCCGTGACCGAAGCACGCCCGTAGCCGATAATCCGCCTTTCATTAACAACGTGAGTTCATAGCCTCGCACTCTTTTAAATGTTTTATAAACTAATTTGTAAACCCGCGAGGGAGATAACATGCTAGATTTTTATAAAATAGAACACAAGTAGTCCCGATTGTATGCTAAATGATATGGACCCGAATGATGCTATGACCCTATATTCGAGACTAAAAGGATTATTAGTAGTTAGGTTATGTCACTTAAAGTCCCATTAGCATGAATTGTAAACTACCGGGATTTGGTAGACGCTTATGCATTTGATAGTACTATTTGGGGACGATCACCCAGTTCGCGCCTTGACGGTTGATCCCCGTCGTACCACATTGATTGGTAAGCGAATTTATGTATGAGAAGATTTCATAGCGTGATTTTTGTGACGACACGCTAACTTAGATGGGCAAATTGTTTGTCGGGTTCGCGGCCCGCTGTTTTCATAGTAAGGTAACAATGTCATGCGGCTAATAATAATCCTAATACAATATAAAACATAAATACAAAATGATAACGACGCTATTACGATGAATATATTACCTATCATGGTAATATAGAGACTACGGTCTCATGGACGGTTTCAGATGTATGCTTGATTTATATATTGCCTGACTAGCAATATGTGGACTTACTTCCGATATTATACTTGCGTTCTGATTTTAAATGATTGTAAATTATTGTTTTATATAACGGTTTTTCATTAAACTCTATGAATTCACTCGGCATTCGCTGATATGATTTTTGCATGTTTTTATCTCAGGTGCTTGAAGGTAATCCGGATGGAGATCGACTCTGATGGCCCACACATAATATTAAAAATGTTCATTCGATCTGTGTTTTGTAAACTTAATGACCTGTATAATTTGGGACCTGTTGTACGCTTTTGAAACTTTTTATCGAATGAATGTTTGTTAAACCTTGTACAACCATTTTTATGTGTTGTCTATGATTGGAGTTATTGTGCTATCCCGTAACACTCTGAAAGACCCTTCTGCTGTACCGATACGAAAAATGAGAGTGTTACAGCTAGACTCGAATGTGATGATAAATGCCTAAGTACCTTTGTCTTCTGAAGTCCCTGAATTTCATGCGCTGTTAATAACCTTGAAGGGGTAAAAGCTAATACATATGATAGATCTATTTGGTTTGACAGCCTTATCCTAGGGTATGTATCCTTGTGAACACCTGAAAGGGATATGATGTATAAGAGGTCGTTGGTATATGATAATATTACCTGTTAGTTGGGGCGCCGTAAGTGATTCGGTTTGACGTGTTGGTAAACGTTCAGTGGCATGAGCTTAAGGCATTTATCTATATATACATGACTTGTATGATCCGCAAGTTCGAGATGATTAAAAATTCTTGTGTTCAAATGATGATTTGCAAAATCTATAGATTCACTCAACCTTTGTGATAACGATTTTAAGCATGTATTTCAGGTAATCAAGATTGATAGAAGTGAAGCATGCATGGAGGGAGTTGGTGCTTACTTGTCTAAATCTTTATAGTTTTTCCATCCTTTGAAACGAATAAATTACTTTTAAGTCTTTGATGAACGTGTTGTGTTGGTAACGGTTTTTGGGACTAAACGCTACTATGATTTTATAATTGGGATGTGAAACTTTTAGACAATGTTTGTATTTATTTCAACATCTCTTTTGAGGTCGTTTTCTATGATTGTGTATGATGTGCTATGAGTAGCGCCCCAAAGTGGTATTCTGTTGCATGGTAATTTGGGGGTGTTACACAAATGGCCCAAAAAACTTAAGTGCTAACTTCTCATTCACACGGCGAGCTACAGAACGATGTCTATACGGCATGAGTTTTAAATACACGAACTCCCCCGCTTCAAATTGTACGCCTTTACGGTGGTTGTCAGCTTTATTTTTCATCAGTTGTTGCGCTCTAGCAAAATGACGCTTCCGGTAAATACTTATCTACTTCAAATGATGGAGAGGTACCTACTCTATAGAAAACCAAACGAGGCGGATCTCGGCCATTCAAGACCTTGAAAGTTGTTGTTTTGAGGGACGAATTAAAAGAAGTATTATACAAATATTCTACCCACGACAGCCACAAAACCTATTTTTTTGGAGTATCGGATGTAAAACATCTCAAATAAGTCTCGAGGCTTCGGTTAACCGCTTCAGATTGTCCATCCGTTTAAGGATGGTAAGTCATGCTTCGTTTCAGTTTCGTGCCTTGAAAACAAAACAATTCCTTCCAAAAATTGCTTAAGAATATCTAATCCCTGTCTTTAACGATGGATCTTGGTATCCCATGTAATCGGATGACTTCACAAAGAAATGCTGCAGCGACCGTCACAGTTGTAAATGATGTCGCAAGGGAATGAAATGAGTGTATTTACTCAATCGATCGACAACCACTAGTATGACACTAAAACCCTCGGAACGTGGTAGTCCTTCAATAAAATCCATAGTAATGTCTTCCCAAACTTGTTCCAGCAATTCCAACGGTTGTAATAGACTGCTAGGTAACATGGTTGAATACATGTGTCGTTGACATATTTCACACTCCGAAACGGAATTACCCACGTCTCTTCGCATCCCCGCCCAATAAATCTCACTTGCCATTCTTTGATATGTTTTAAGTACCCAACTATGGCCCCTACCATGCTACCATGAATGTACTGAAATAATATTGGAATCCATTTTGAAGATTTCGGTACAACAAGTCTTCCTTGATAAAGTAGGATATTATCTTCAAGAGTATATCCTTCCCGCACTTTTTCACCCCCTAAGTAATTGAGCTTGAATAAGTTCTAGTTTAGGATCTTCTAGCAAATCGCTTATTAGTTCCTCGCAGTTCTGAACTTTTGGATGTAATAACACCCCACATGCAACATCATCCCCTCTTCGCGATAGAGCATCAACAACATTATTTTCTTTTCCCGGACGATATTGTATCTCAAAATCATATCCATAAAGCTTAGAAATCCAATGCTGATATTCCTCATTTACTCCCCTTTGTTCCAGTTTGAATTTTAAGCTTCGTTGGTCAATTCGTACAGTGAACCGTCGACCTATTAAGTAAGGACGTCATTTCTTAATTACCATCACAATCGCCATTAGTTCCCTCTCATATACTAATTTCAGCCGTGCTCGAGCGCCACTAGTCTTACTGAAAAAAGCCACTGGCCTGCCTATTTGGGATAAAACTGCTCCTATCCCATACCCTGAAGCATCCGTCTCCACCACAAAATCTTGGCTAAAATCAGGTAATGCCAACACTTGCATACGAGTCATTGCTTCTTGTAAATTCTTAATAGCTTGAGTCGCCTCATGTGACCAGTGAAAGTTATCTTTTTTAAGTAAATCCGTTAACACTCGTGCAATCTTACCATAACCAACCACAAACTTTCGATAATAACCTGTTAAGCTGAGGAACCCTTGCAATTCTTTTAACATTTTTAGAATGGGCCAATTTAACATCACCGATATTTTAGATGGATCAGCAGCTACTCCTTCTTGGGAAACGATGTGACCCAAGTATTCAACACTTTCTTGAGCAAAAGAACATTTTTTTTCTATTACAAAACAACTTTTGCTCACGCAAGCAAGCAAAAATAATAGACAAATGTTCCTGATGTTCCTCTAATGACTTAATATAAATCAAAATATCATCAAAAAACACTAAAACGAATTTGCGTAGTAAGGGTCGAAATACCTCGTTCATGAGCGATTGAAAAGTTGTCGGAGCGTTAATTTAGCCAAATGGCATCACTAAGAATTCCTAATGCCCATCAGGAGTTCTGAATGTGGTCTTAGGGACATCCTCTTTCTTCATTCGAATTTGATGATATTCGGATTTAAGACCCAACTTGGTAAAAATTCTTGCCCCATGAAGTTTATCTAATAATTCATCGATTATAGGTATTGGAAACTTATCTAATATTGTGGCTTTATTTAAAGCCCGGTAATCCACGCAAAATCTCCAACTCCCATCTTTTTTCTTAACTAACTAAACTGGGCTTGAAAAGGGACTAACACTTGGTTGGATTATGCCTGCCTGTAACATCTCTGCCACCAATTTCTCTATTTCTCCTTTTTGAGCACGTGGGTAGGGATAGGGTCGAACGCTTATAGGACCCTTACCTTCACAAAGATTGATAGCATTATCTTGTGTATGTATAAGAGGTAATCTTACGGGAGTATCAAATATGTCCTCAAAGTCCTTTAACAAACCAATGATATCTTCATTAGTTGCATAACTTGCTTCCTGTGGCACATCCAAACATTTCAACTCCACAAGATAACCTCTCTTTTCAAACTTTAATGATCTCAAAATTGATTTTAAAGAAACTAATGACCTGTTTAGTGAAGGGTCTCCTTTAATCTAAATTCAGTTCCCACCCACATTAAAACTCATGGTTAACTATTTCCAATTAACAACCATATCACCCAAAGTTTGCAACCACTTAATTCCCAAGATGACATATGTACTTCCTAATTCAGAAGGGAAGAAGTGTTCTATTATCTGTAATCTGGGAAGAGATAATACCACTCCTTTACACAGCCCGATCTCTCCTCAAATCCTCCATTACCCAACATTACCCCTACAGAATTAGTTCCCGAAACACACAATCCCAGCCTTGCTATCAGTGCTTTAGACAGAAAGTTACGGGTTGCGCCACAGTCGATTAGTACCGTCACATCCACTCCTCCAATAATCCCACGAATTTTCATTGTGCGTGACGATGTGAATCCTAACAGCGAGTTAAGTGACACTTCTATAGAATCCAAGTGAACATGGGAACCGTCCTTGTTTCTGCATGATCATCACCGTCCTCGTCTTCCTCGTCCATAACCAATAATACTTGTAAGGTTTTACTTGGACAACGATATCCTATAGAAAACTTTTCATCACATTTAAAACACAACCCCTTGGACCATTTATCAGCTAATTCTGATTTGGTCAATCGTTTAAATTGTCCTGGTCGGCTATTTGTTCCGCTCCTAACTGTTGATGTTAAATTAGGAGTTCGAACCGAAGAGGTCGAGGCACGAGGAGACACCACACCGCTATTACTATTACGATTATAACTATAAAAAATAGTTGTATTAGAACGATAATAACATACCCTAGTACGAGTTCCATTGCATGTGCCAACCCCCCAGGTCTCATTACTCGTATGGCTGCCATGAGATCTGATTTAAGCCCTTTAATAAAGGTGGCTTCCATTACAAAAGGAGGAACTCCCACTAATTGGCAAGCTAGCTTTTCAAACAACACGACGTATTCCCGAGATGTTCCCTCCTGTACGATTGCTAAAAATTGTTCATACAAGTTACCGCCCTGCTTTTGCTAAAAACATGTTAATAAGCGCGTCTTAAACTGTTCCCATGAAACAAAAGGGGTCTGACCCTCGCTCCAACGATACCAAGAAAGTGCATCTCCTTCCATACAAACCACAACCAGCCGTAACTATTCTTGAGTTGGAATTTCCTGGACTTTAAAATAACGCTCAACTCTATAAATCCATCCATAAGCATCATCTCCATCAAACAACGGCATATTTAGTTTCCTCACCCGATGATATTAGTTATTATATGTCTCCCTTCTGACTCCCGGTTGCAGTTCTGCCGAAAACTCCGATCCAAAAGCAGTTGGTTGCATCCATGTTGAGTGCATCCCTGTTGGTTGCATCCTTGTTGTTGCTTTGAACCCTGAATCAAAACCCGTGCCTTACCTAACATGATCATCAAACATATCATCTGGTTTGCCATGGTCAAATTTGTTTGAGTCTTCTAACTCCACGAAGTCCATCCTCTTATTCCTTCCAGCAGTGGTGCTCGGATTACCCTGGAATTTAGGCAACTCAAACCCAAGATCATCATAGTTCTGTCTTGCTGCCTTCTGTAGACGAGGTGGTGTTACATAGACGCTCGCCTTTGCAGGCGGTTTTAAAGTTGATGCTTGTGTTGGAGCCTTTCCTAAGATCGACAGTTTCAATTCCTTAAATTTTTTATCAAATTCTGCTTTTAGGCTTCCAAAGCCCTCTTTTAACTCTCCAAAACCTTCGTCAAACTTCTTTTCCAATGCATCTATTCTTCTTTTAGCCTCTGTCTCATACTCAGTGAGCTCGGAATCCACATTAGCAACTTTTTTATAGGCATGGCTAATGATTTTTTTTGCTGCTGTCAATAGTAATTCGACTTTTGATTGTACCAGAATCGTACTCTGATACCAATTTGATATGAACCAAACTGATAATTCCTTAAAAAAGTAATATTAAAAAACAATAGAAAATAAAAAGAACAAGACTAGAGCTTTTCCAGAATCTTAATTCGACTCTAATAAATCCCATCCCTAAATTAATGACCCCTACCTCTATTATACTCGACTGACTTGCTAAACAAGTAATAACCATAAATAAATAAATAGCATAATTAATAAATAACAGCCTTATCCCTTCAGAAATAGTTATTTTCCCAACGCCCTTCAAGTTTGCTTATTGTGCCTTTTGTAAACTTTGTCCCACATCGTATCAATGAGCATTAGCTGTGAGCAGTAGCAGCGAGCAGTAGCTGTCAAACCGCTCATTTATTCACCGCTCATTTGTTACCGCTCCTTAAAGGAAGCATTGAAAAACTAGCTTTCCTAAAAAGTAGCACAGCTCACCGCTCCTTTTCCAAACGACTAAAAAATTGACTAAAAAATCATAATGCTCACCGCTCCTTTTGCCAAACAAGCATTAAAAATCAAAATGCTCTTCTTCACTACTTACTGCTCCAAAAAGTTTCACCGCCGCTCATTGCCAAACTTAGCCCACATTGAATCCTAATTACAAAAAAACACAACAAATATTTATATCGAAATACTGCACCCAGCCTCATCCTCTCAAGTTTCAATTCAGCTCAAAATCAAATTCAGTATCTCAACTACGATTCCAATCGGCATGGACAATCTCCCCTATTTGGATAAAATGTAAACTCATTCATAATCATATTATGCATGTTGTTAACATGATAGATAGTAAACTAAAAAACCCATTACAATTAACAGAAACGAAAACTAACCATAAACAACAGCTATAAGGGCAGGAAAACTACGTGCTCGATTTTTCCCAAACGGAGGTGCAACAAAGATCTTCTTTATTTTAGCTCGTGTTTTAGAAGTTTAGGAAAGAAGATGTAACTACTATTTCGATCAAAATGAACCCAAGGGTCTTATTAGGTTATGTGAAACTTCGCAGGTGATTTATACTAGGCGGGAAACGTGAAGTGACGGTAAGAGCACACGGTATGGTTGAGGCGTGGAGCTCAATCCATGAGCAATAAGTGCTGCTACATCACATTTTTCTCCTATAACACCAAAACTCCCCATAACTCCACCTCCCTGGTTAACACCAACATTCTCGTGTTATCGTGACCCCACCATTTTCTTTCTTTTTTAAACTTAACAATTAATTAACTTAAAATTAAATTTTTCATTAAAAATAAAAATACAATCACCAATTAAAAAACACAAATTAAAAAAAACACAAATTAAAAAAAACAAACACGAAAAAAAACTTAAAAAAAAGAAATTAAAATATTTTGCGCGCGTCACGTCTTTGAGCTTTTTGATTCTCGCCACGTCTTGTGTACTCATTTCGGTTGTGTCGAACCGAAGGCGCGAGCCACGGTGTGCTTCAAACGGTAAAAAATGCATCAAAAAAAGAGTTGTTTGAAAAACGGTAACCTTTTAAAAAAATAAAAAAAATATAATGCAGCCCCATGGCACGAGCCACGGTGTGGTTAGCTGCGCCATAGTCTCGCGGTGTCCTCCTTAACGTCGGCTGGTAACTACCAGCCCAAAATCCATGACGCGAGTCACGGTACGGTTGGCGGCGCCATGATGGCCAGCCAGGCGACCAGCCATCGTATCGTGCCCTCTAATACCATCACATTCAACGCACTTGAGGCCATTGAACACAACCCTCACATCAACCGACGGAGAAAATGGAAACAAAGTTGGTTTCGTGAGCGATTTTTCAATTTCGAGCAATACGCAAGTTAAGTAATCATTCTCAAATAATTATTATAATCATCCCTTGCAACGTTCGATTTGGTCAATTTAACCGGTATAACCATTTTCGGTCGATAACGAATCAAATCAAACTGGCTTTCAAATATTCGATAGATAACGACAAGATCCGTCTGGTTTGAAGTAACTCGAGTCAACCTAATTTTCGTGTTTTTTTTATAAATAAAGCATGTTAATTGTGTATATGTGTGACGTAATTTTATTTTTACATTTTATATTTGTTAGTAAATAATTTTTAACCTCAATATATGAAACATTTCATAATTCTTTTTTGATAATCAAGGTTTTTGATATTTTGACCCATTAATGTATAGGGTTGAACCCAGATTTATATACAGTTTATATTACTTGTGTTATTTAGTAAAAATTATTCAAAGAAAAAAAAACTATTTTGTTTCATTGTAAATATCTTTTTTTGTTGTTGTTGTAAAAGACATTTTTTGCTATTAGACTTTGACTAGTTATCGATAGTTCGTTTGTTTTGGTCAACACTAAGAAGAAATTTGTAGATTGCTATCTATTTTCACATCACGTCATGGATGTTAACATGCAAAAATCTATGACAAAATTCCAATATTTATCTCTTGATATAACGAATTAGATAGCTGTATCACACATTCATATAATAAAAAAAAATTAAGAAATTCATTCATTCAGCTTATCTAAGTAAAACTACAACATATATATGAATGTAAAACATTTGTACAAACTATGAAAAAGAAATTACAAAAGAAAGAAAAGAAAAATAATGTAGCATAACCCATGGATAGTTGTAGTGATTCACTAAACCATTACTTCAATCAGGGACGGAACTTGAAAACTTTTGTTGGAGAGACCATTATATAAGGTATTCATTTTGGTGGGAAAGGGGGGTGTATTTACATTTTTCTCAATTTTTGGTGTAAAAAATAGCTATTTGTTATGAAATATGGAGAACGAGATATTGATGAGGAAGATGATAATTGTTATTAAGTATCCAAATGAGTACAATGTGTATCTTATTTATAAGGGACTAAAGAGTGTAACCTCTCTAGCTAATTTACTAGAAATTCAAGGATAATTACTATGCTTCAAAGATGAATATAACACTCCTCCTTGGATATTCATCGTTTGTTATACGTCATCATCTGCCTCGTTAAAAACCTTCTCAAGAAGAAAAAATCCAATGTGATAAAAACTTGATGAAGGGGAAAAAAATGCAGTGCGTATAATGCTCCTCCTCAAATTAATGTATATCTTTCAATGCTCAAATGACGCTCTTCTGAAAATGTTGCTAGGAAACTTGTGTTGGCAAAGACTTTGTAATAAAGTCTACTAGATCATTGATGTTTAAGGTTATGTCCTACAAAGATGAAAAAATACATGTAGCTTCCAAACCAATGTCAAATACATTGGTTAGAAAATTCATATTGCCAATATAAATATTAAAAGAGAAATATACAATCTCATGACGCATACGGTGTGACAATCTAACATTTTCACGTAGTGAAATATTTTCTCGTATAATATTTTGAAACTTATTTTTGTGTTGGTTGACGAACTCACAATTTACGGATTTAAATTTGGGCTTACGTGCATAATTTGGCGTCTTTTACGACTAAACCGGAAACCTTAGGATTACGTATTTACGTTTTTGAACTCCGTTTTTGATGAGACAATTTTTATTGGATTCGTTTTGTGACGTTGGTTCATAATTTATAAAAACGTTTTTCGTAAAACGACCTGAGGGCACGCAAATCGAGAAAACTAGAATCGAGAAATACCCGTAAACTAGTGAGATCGGACAAAACACATTGTCCCACCCCACTAGCTTAAGTGGGACGGCACACTTGACACCACACCATGAAGGTGGCATCAAGTTAGCTTAACTTACTCCAAGTGTAAGCTTAGCTTACATTTTAAGCTTACTTCTCTTTACCACTTAACACAAAACCACTAGCAACTTCATTCCATCTTTCCATACATGCAAACCAACATCAAAATCCTCTCAATACTCTCCCCTTTCCGTCCAAAATAAAGCAACAAACACCCCTTTTGATCTCTTCTAGCCATGAAACACATGTTTACTAGCTCTATTAAGGAGTTATCTTGAAGCCTTGATCATTTGGTGGCCATATTAACATCATTGGAGGTGATTTGCTTGTGTCCTAGGGCTGATTTTCCAACATATGTTCTTGGTATTTGATGGTCTTGGAGTTACTTGTTGTGTTCATCAAGTTCTTGTCTTCCAAAAACAAGAAAAACACTTGGTTGGTAAAGAAGATCATCCTCTCCATTTTTCTCTTATTATTTTGTAAAGAACAAATATATTTTCTTTCATTTTGTATATGTATATGATGTATATATGATGATAAAAATGTTGTGTGGGGATCAAGTGTTGATAAATATGCTTAAAAAAGTTGATAGCTATAAGAAATAAGGCTAAAATCTTGATTATTTAGTTGGCTGTATAAAAACAGTATAAAACTAAAACATGAACTGATAAAATTGCATGGTTTGATCCATTTACAGTAATTACAAGATGTTATACACATGTGAGAGTTGGCCATGCAATGGAATCAAAATAATGAGTGAGATATGATCAAAACAAGTTAGGTGGTCTAATCTAAATAAGCAGTTTTGTAGGGATGTTAAGGCATGATAAACTTAAAATGGGCAGTAGCTATAACTAAGTTAAATGTAGCACATAATATGAAGAACATGTCACCCAAAAATGAGCTTCTAATTCATTATAGAACTCTAGATATGGTAAAAATGGTGAACATGAAGATAAAAATCAGATTTTAAGAATTAATGTTTATTATTATTATATAAGCACTCACATTTTAATGTATAAAATGTAAAAATAAAAACCCACTAACTTATAAAACTTATTTATATAAATATATAAAAGGTTAATTAAATGGATAAATTATATAAATGGTAATGAAATAATATTTATAAGAAATAAAAAATATAAAATTGATTTTTACGACTTTTTCGGCTATCGCCGTAAAATTAACGTTTTTCGCCAAATAAAACATAGACGATCAAACCCGTCTAATGTAAAGTTTATAAAAGTCATATACTGATATATAGGTAACTAATACAAGTAAAAACCGATAAAACCCAAACTATAAGAAATACGGACATTTACGAGCTAACTAAACATATTGGACTTATAATTGGACTAAATAAGATAAAAACTTGTAAAAAGAACTTATTGGGCTTAACCCATTTGGGCCCAACATGGAAAGTATATATACTGATAATATAGGTATAAAAGGGACTAAAACAAGTTAAAGAACTTATACTAAGCTTATTGGACTTAAAATAGGTAAATAAGTAAAACTAGCAAACTAGTAAAACGTTACCAAAACGTAAACACTAAAATGAGTAAACAAGGATATATAAACCCACTTGATCATCATCATATGTACAAAATCATCATATGTATATTGTTATTTTGATAAAAGTAATTGGACAAAGTCTAAGACCGATTATTATTTATATAGGTTTCCGTGACCGAAGCACGCCCGTAGCCGATAATCCGCCTTTCATTAACAACGTGAGTTCATAGCCTCGCACTTTTTTAAATGTTTTATAAAATGATTTGTAAACCCGCGAGGGAGATAACATGCTAGATTTTATAAAAATAGAACACAAGTAGTCCCGATTGTAAGCTTAACAATATGGACCCGAATGATGCTATGACCCTATAAACGAGACTAAAAGGATTATTAGTAGTTAGGTTATGTCACTTAAAGTCCCATTAGCATGAATTGTGAACTACCGGGATTTGGTAGACTCTTATGCATTTGATAGTACTATTTGGGGACGATCACCCCAGTTCGCGCCTTGACGGTTGATCCCCGTCGTACCACATTGATTGGTAAGCGAATTTATGTATGAGAAGATTCCATAGCGTGATTTTTGTGATGACACGCTAACTTAGATGGGAAAATTGTTTGTCGGGTTCGCGGCCCGCTGTTTTCATAGTAAGGTAACAATGTCATGCGGCTAATAATAATCCTAATCCAAATAAAAATGTATCCTATACATAATAACGACGCTATTAACGATGAATATATTACCTATCATGGTAATATAGAGACTACGGTCTCATGGACGGTTTAAGATGTATGCTTGATATATATTGCCTGACAAGCAATATGAGGACTTACTTCCGATATTATACTTGTGTTCTGATTTTAAATGATTGTTTTATATAACGGTTTTTATTAAACTCTATGAATTCACTCGGCATTCGCTGATATGATTTTTGCATGTTTTTATCTCAGGTGCTTGAAGGTAATCCGGATGGAGATCGACTCTGATGGCCCACATAATATTAAAAATGTTCATTCGATCTATGTTTTGTAAACTAAATGACCTGTATAATTTGGGACCTGTTGTACGCTTTTGAAACTTTTTATCGAATGAATGTATGTTAAACCTTGAACAACCATTTTTATGTGTTGTCTATGATTGGAGTTATTGTGCTATCCCGTAACACTCTAAAAGACCCTTCCGCTGTACTGATACAAAAAATGAGAGTGTTACAGTTTGGTACCAGAGCTCTCGTTATAGAGAACAAAAGATTTTAAAAACCAAGGCTTTGAACAAAACTTTTCAAAATCTTTTGACAATGAACATTTGAGAAAATATTTGAAAAAACTTTTGACTATAACGGTGCCAGAGATCTCCGACGTTACCAACAAGCCCTATTGAGAAGATATATATTTTGATATATATAATTTAATTTATATATATGTATATATCGTGATTTCATTATGTAATTGTTTAACTAGTATGTTATCCTAATACGAGATATATATATATAAATGCAGATTGTCATGGCTGACCCTAATATTCCTGTAGAAAACCATGCTATTCCCGAACCTAATGTAGATGATGATCCTTATTTAGATTTAGTAGATTATGATATCGATGATGAGGAGGAACCATTTGAGGATCCCGAGCCCGAGTTAGGACTAGGAGATCAGATTGCCCCTCAGGTTGACTTGGTAGAGAATGAGATTGATAATGTTGATATAGAGAATGATGATGAGATTGGGTTAGATAATTTAGATGATGAGATTGATGACGAGGATGTCGAGGAGGATGTAGGTATAGATGTTGAGGTCGATGATGATGAAGAAGCTGAGCTTATTTATCCTTATGATGTTCCAGAGGGTGAGCCTTTGCCCCCACCAGTTTATTTATCTGATTCTGAGGTTGAGTTACCTAGGGATGAAATGTCTAAATCGTCTGAATCTGATTCTGAATCAGAGGAGGATGAGGATGATGATGCACCTGACGGTACGGATGGTATTGCTACTCGTAGACGTGAGATAGGAGAGTCGTCTAGTGCTCGAGAGGCTACTCATATTGATGGTCTTGCACCATAGGCCTTGAGACGTGATCTAGATGCTTCCCGTGTTAAGAGTTGTATGACAGAGGTTGGATTAGGTGTTGTTCAGACTCATGTTGCTTATTTGGAGTCGAAGGCTAAGGTTGGCGAGAAAGAGCGAGAATTGCTTAGTTTGGATTTGAGTAATGTAGAGCGTGGATTGAATGAGGCTTTTAGGAGGTTATCGGTGTTAGAAAGTGGTGAGTTTGCTGCTATGAAGAGAAAGGTAAATTCTATGGAGATTCAGTTGAGTGTGGCTCGTGCGATGCGTGAGAAAGCTGAGAAGGAGTTGAATATATCCGTGGGATGGAATAGTAGATTTTATGCTGACATGGTTGAAAGAGGAGTAATCCGTAAGCACCCAGCTGAAGATGTGTCTAGTGATCGTCCGACGAAGATTCAGAAGACGATGGATGATGGACCATCTGGCGGTTCTCAGTAGACCAGTCTGTATTTAGTAGTGACCTTTATATCTTTTGTGCTTTTGTAGCTTTGACTGAACCGACTTGTTAGTAATAGACTTGGCACGATTTTGAGTGTATATAGTGCTAGAACTTTGATATGGGATGTAACTAAGACAATACTTTTGTTTCAGATCGAATGAAATATGTATCTTGTCTTGAATTCCATATTGTGCCTTATTTGTATCTTGATTATGAATTCGATCCATATTATATAAATCCTTTGTTGGATGAATGCTTAATACTTTGAAATTGTGAAATTATAGAACTATGCCGCCCAAGAAGGCTGTGACTGAGGATGATGTACGTAGGATTATTATGGAGCAAGTTACCGCATCTATGACTGAATTTATGGCAAATGCTAGAAATGAAGCTGGCGGTAGTGGAGCTGGCGGTAGTGGATATGGCGGTAGTGGAGCTGGCGGTAGTGGAATTGGCGGTACTAATGTGAATGTGAATGCTAATAATGTGAATGCTAATGCTGGAGGAAATGTAGGAGGACTTGGAACTAATGCACCTGAAGTTGGTGGTTGTACTTATGTGACGTTCATGAAGTGTGAACCTCTACCTTTTAATGGAACTAAAGGTGCTGTAGGATTAAGCCAGTGGATCGAGAAGATTGAATCGGTGTTCCGGATTAGTAAGTGTAAGGAGGAAGATAAGGTGACTTTTGCTATGGCTACTCTTAAAGGTCGTGCGTTGACTTGGTGGAACGGGAGAATTGCTTTCATAGGTCTTGATGCTGCTAATGCTACTCCTTGGGCTGAAATTAAGAAGTGGACGACTATGGAGTTTTGTCCTCGTAGTGTGATTATTAGGTTAGAACAAGAGTTGATTCATCTGCGAATGAAAGGTGTGGACATTGATAGTTACACGAACCGATTCCATGAGTTGGCCTTGCTATGTCCTCGATTGGTTGAACCCGAAGAGATCCGAATTGAGCAATATGTTAAAGGGTTGACCAGGAATATCCGGGGGACGTGACATCAGCTAAACCACTGACCATTGATGATGCTATTCGAATGGCTTACCAACTCATTGGACAGATAATTCAGGATAGGGAAGATGAAGCCCGTGTTGGTGAGAAAAGAAAGGGAGACGGTGATCATATAGATAGAGGTGATAATAGGAAGAATTTCAATCGCCGTCAGAACCAGAGGAAGGGGAATGCAAATGCTCTTACCAACAATGCACCGCGCAACGATGATAGATGTCCTAAGTGTGGCAACAAGAGGCATGCTGGCGACTGCTGGAAGTGCCGAAATTGCGAAAAGCTTGGACACAAGGTTGAAAGGTGTAAGAAGGGAACCATTTGCTTCAACTGTAATGAAGAAGGTCATAGGAAATCGGAATGCCCCAAGTTGAAAGCGATTGTACCTGGAAGAAACCCCCAGGGTGGTATCTACCAACTTGGAACAATTGAGGTGAAGAAAGAGGATCCGAATGTCGTTACCGGTACGTTTTTACTCAACAATCATTATGCTGTTGCTTTATTTGATTCGGGTGCTGATAGGAGCTTTGTATCCACTAAATTTAGTGCCCTTATTGATATTGAACCTGTTGAGATAAGTACCAGTTACGAGGTGGAATTGGCTAATGGTAAATTAGTGAAAACTAATAAACTATTAGAAGGATGCTCTCTAAATCTCTTAAACCATTCATTTCCGATTGATTTGATGTTGATAGAATTAGGTAGTTTTGATATTATTATTGGTATGGATTGGTTGTCGTTGAATAATGCTACTATTTTATGTGGAGAGAAGAAAGTTAAGATTCCTCTTAGGAATAGGACGTTAGTAATTGATGGTAGTCGAGGTGAATCCCGTTTAAAAATCGTTTCATGTATTAAAGTCCAAAAGTACATCAGGAACGGTTGTGAGTTATTCTTAGCTCAAGTGACCGGGAATGAGTCTAGGGAAAAACGATTGGAAGATGTACCTATTATTTGTGAATTTCCTGAGGTATTTCCTAAAGATTTACCCGGACTTCCACCGATAAGGCAAGTAGAGTTTCGAATCGATTTAATTCCTGGTGCTGCACCTGTGGCACGTGCGCCTTACCGATTAGCCCCTTCTGAATTAAAGGAGTTATCTGAGCAACTTAAGGAGTTGTCTGATAAAGGTTTTATTCGACCGAGATCTTCGCCTTGGGGAGCTCCATTCTTGTTCGTTAAGAAGAATGATGGATCTTTTCGTATGTGCATTGATTATAGGGAACTGAATAAGTTGACAATTAAAAATCGATATCCTTTACCTAGGATTGATGATTTGTTTGATCAACTGCAAGGATCTAGTGTGTATTCTAAGATAGATTTGCGGTCAGGATATCACCAACTTCGCGTCCGTGAAGAAGATATTCCTATAACTGCATTTAGAACTCGTTATGGACACTATGAATTTCAAGTAATGCCATTTGGGTTAACTAACGCACCTGCGGTTTTCATGGATTTAATGAATCGAGTGTGCAAGCCCTACTTGGATAAATTTGTGATTGTGTGTATTGACGATATTCTAATCTATTCTAAGAATGAAGATGAACATAGAGAACATTTAAGGATTGTTTTGAATCTGTTGAAGGATGAAAGGTTGTATGCTAAGTTTTCGAAATGTGATTTCTGGTTAGATTCTGTACAATTTCTTGGTCATGTGATTAACAAAGATGGAATTCATGTTGATCCTGCAAAGGTTGAAGCTATTAAGAATTGGTCTGCACCGACAACGCCAACGGAAGTGCGATAGTTCTTAGGATTGGTTGGCTATTATAGGCGATTCATTAAAGAATTCTCTTTGATAGCTAAACCCTTGACTAAGCTTACTCAGAAGAATAAACCTTTCGTTTGGGGAAGTGATGAAGATGGAGCATTTCAGACATTGAAGCAAAAATTATGTAGTGCGCCAATCTTATCATTACCTGACGGGAGTGAAGATTTTGTAGTGTATTGTGATGCATCTCTTAGAGGTTATGGAGTTGTTTTGATGTAGAGAGAGAAAGTGATAGCTTATGCTTCTAGGCACTTAAGGAAGAGTGAGGAGAATTATACTACTCATGATCGTAAGTTAGGAGCTGTAGTCTTTGCTCTTAGGTTGTGGAGACGTTATCTGTATGGCACCAAGTGTACGGTATTCACCGATCACAAAAGCCTATAGTATATTCTCGACCAGAAGGAATTGAACATGAGGCAACGAAGATGGATAGAGTTGTTAAGTGATTATGATTGTGATATAAAATATCACCCAGGAAAAGCCAATGTTGTTGCCGATGCTTTAAGCAGGAAAGATAGAGAGCCTATCAGGGTGCGTTCTCTAGTCTTGACCGTGCATAATAATTTGCCTGAGCAAATTAGAAATGCGCAAATAGAAGCTTGTAAGAAGGAGAATTTTGTTAATGAAGGGTTCCGAGGAGAAGGAGATCCTTTAGAGGTTAGAGCTGATGGAGTGAAATGCTTAAGAGGTCGTATGAGGATACCTAAGTTTGGAGGCTTAAGAGATTTGATTATGTTAGAATCCCATAAATCTAAGTATTCCATTCATCCCGGATCTGATAAGATGTACCATGATTTGAAGAAGTTGTACTGGTGGCCGAATATGAAAGCTAACATAGCTATGTATGTTCTTCAATGCTTGACTTGTGCGAGAGTTAAAGCCGAACATCAAAAGCCATCAGGACTACTTCAACAGCCTAAGATTCCTGAATAGAAGCGGGAGCGAATTACGATGGACTTTATCACCAAGCTTCCTAGAACATCATCTGGAAACAACTCGATTTGGGTTATTGTCGACAGACTGACCAAATCAGCACACTTTATTCCGGTTAAAGAGCAGTTCTCACTAGAGAAGCTGACTCGTATATACCTTGATAATGTTGTATGCAAGCATGGAGTGCCTGTATCGATCATTTTAGATCGAGATCCTAGATTCGCATCGAATTTTTGGAAATCTCTCCAAAGATCTTTGGGAACGAATCTCGACATGAGCACTGCTTATCACCCCCAGACTGATGGGTAGAGTGAAAGGACGATACAAACACTGGAAGATATGTTGAGAGCTTGTGTGTTAGACTTTGGTAAGAATTGGGATAAACATTTGTCGTTAGCAGAGTTTTCGTATAACAATAGTTACCATTCTAGTATTAAGGTTGCACCGTTTGAAGCTTTGTATGGTAGGAAGTGTAGATCTCCTGTATGTTGGAGTGAAGTTGGGGATACCCAGCTCACGGAACCGGAATTGATCCGCGAGACTACGGAGATGATAGTTCAGATTAAGAATAGGTTGTTGACTGCCCGTAGTAGACAGAAAAGTTACGCGGATGTGCGGCGGAAGCCAATGGAGTTTGAAGTGGGTGACCGAGTAATGTTGAAAGTATCGCCATGGAAAGGCGTTATAAGATTTGGAAAACGAGGGAAATTGAATCCCCGTTATATTGGACCCTTTAAGATTTTATCTAGAGTAGGTCCGGTGGCTTACAAACTAGAGTTACCCCCAGAACTTCATGGTGTTCACAACACATTCCATGTATCTAATCTGAAGAAATTTCTAGTAGTGAGTGATGAGAAAATTCCGTTAGCTAAGGTTCGAATAGATGGGAAGTTGCATTTTATCGAAGAGCCCGTAGAAGTTATGGACCATGAGGTAAAGCAACTGAAACAAAGTCGGATACCTATTGTCAAGATCCGATGGAATTCGAAGCATGGAGCGGAGTATACTTGGGAACAAGAGGATGAAATGTGGAAGAAATATCCGCACCTCTTCGATTTCAATAAGAAACAGACATCCAAATGAAATGGATCACGAGGACGTTGATCCCTTTTAGGAGGAAAAGCTGTGACAATCTAACATTTTCAGGTAGTGAAATATTTTCTCGTATAATATTTTGAAACTTATTTTTGTGTTGGTTGACGAACTCACAATTTACGGATTTAAATTTGGGCTTACTCGCATAATTTGGCGTCTTTTACGACTAAACCGGAAACCTTAGGATTACGTATTTACGTTTTTGAACTCGGTTTTTGATGAGACAATTTTTATTGGATTCGTTTTGTGACGTTGGTTCATAATTTATAAAAACATTTTTCGTAAAACGACCCGAGGGCACGCAAATCGAGAAAACTAGAATCGAGAAATACCCGTAAACTAGTGAGATGGGACAAAACACATTATCCCACCCCACTAGCTTAAGTGGGACGGCACACTTGACACCACACCATGAAGGTGGCATCAAGTTAGCTTAACTTACTCCAAGTGTAAGCTTAGCTTACATTTTAAGCTTACTTCTCTTTACCACTTAACACAAAACCACTAGCAACTTCATTCCATCTTTCCATACATGCAAACCAACATCAAAATCCTCTCAATACTCTCCCCTTGCCGTCCAAAATAAAGCAACAAACACCCCTTTTGATCTCTTCTAGCCATGAAACACATGTTTACTAGCTCTATTAAGGAGTTATCTTGAAGCCTTGATCATTTGGTGGCCATATTAACATCATTGGAGGTGATTTGCTTGTGTCCTAGGGCTGATTTTCCAACATATGTTCTTGGTATTTGATGGTCTTGGAGTTACTTGTTGTGTTCATCAAGTTCTTGTCTTCCAAAAACAAGAAAAACACTTGGTTGGTAAAGAAGATCATCCTCTTCATTTTTCTCTTGTTAGTTTGTAAAGAACAAATGTATTTTATTTCGTTTTTATATGTATATGATGTATATATGATGATAAAAATGTTGTGTGGGGATCAAGTGTTGATAAATATGCTTAAAAAGGTTGATAACTATAAGAAATAAGGCTAAAATCTTGATTATTTAGTTGGCTGTATAAAAACAGTATAAAACTAAAACATGAACTGATAAAATTGCATGGTTTGATCCATATACAGTAAGTACAAGATGTTATACACATGTGAGAGTTGGCCATGCAATGGAATCAAAATAATGAGTGAGATATGATCAAAACAAGTTAGGTGGTCTAATCTGAATAAGCAGTTTTGTAGGGACTGTTAAGGCATGATAAACTTAAAATGGGCAGTATCTATAACTAAGTTACATGTAGCACATAATATGAAGAACATGTCACCCAAAAATTAGCTTCTAATTCATTATAGAACTCTAGATATGGTAAAAATGGTGAACATGAAGATAAAAATCAGATTTTAAGAATTAATGTTTATTATTATTATATAAGCACTCACATTTTAATGTATAAAATGTAAAAATAAAAACCCACTAACTTATAAAACTTATTTATATAAATATATAAAAGGTTAATTAAATGGATAAATTATATAAATGGTAATGAAATAATATTTATAAGTAATAAAAACTATAAACTTGATTTTTACGACTTTTTCGGCTATCGTCGTAAAATTAACGTTTTTCGCCAAATAAAACTTAGACGATCAAACCCGTCTAATGTAAAGTTTATAAAAGTCATATACTGATATATAGGTAACTAATACAAGTAAAAATCGATAAAACCCGAACTATAAGAAATACGGACATTTACGAGCTAACTAAACATATTGGACTTATAATTGGACTAAATAAGATTAAAACAAGTTAAAGAACTTATACTAAGCTTATTGGACTTAAAATAGGTAAATAAGTAAAACTAGCAAACTAGTAAAACGTTACCAAAACGTAAACACTAAAATGAGTAAAGAAGGATATATAAACCTACTTGATCATCATCATATGTACAAAATCATCATATGTATATTGTTATTTTGATAAAAGTCATTGGTCAAAGTCTAAGACCGATTATTATTTATATAGGTTTCCGTGACCGAAGCACGCCCGTAGCCGATAATCCGCCTTTCATTAACAACGTGAGTTCATAGCCTCGCACTTTTCTAAATGTTTTATAAAATGATTTGTAAACCCGCGAGGGAGATAACATGCTAGATTTTATAAAAATAGAACACAAGTAGTCCCGACTGTAAGCTTAACGATATGGACCCGAATGATGCTATGACCCTATAAACGAGACTAAAAGGATTATTAGTAGTTAGGTTATGTCACTTAAAGTCCCATTAGCATGAATTGTGAACTAACGGGATTTGGTAGACGCTTATGCATTTGATAGTACTATTTGGGGACGATCACCCCAGTTCGCGCCTTGACGGTTGATCCCCGTCGTACCACATTGATTGGTAAGCAAATTTATGTATGAGAAGATTCCATAGCGTGATTTTTGTGACGACACGCTAACTTAGATGGGCAAATTGTTTGTCGGGTTCGCGGCCCGCTGTTTTCATAGTAAGGTAACAATTTCATGCGGCTAATAATAATCCTAATCCAAATAAAAATTTATCCTATACATAATAACGACGCTATTAACGATGAATATATTACCTATCATGGTAATATAGAGACTACGGTCTCATGGACGGTTTAAGATGTATGCTTGATATATATTGCCTGACTAGCAATATGAGGACTTACTTCCGATATTATACTTGTGCTCTGATTTTAAATGATTGTTTTATATAACGGTTTTTATTAAACTCTATGAATTCACTCGGCATTCGTTGATATGATTTTTGCATGTTTTTATCTCAGGTGCTTGAAGGTAATCCGGATTGAGATCGACTCTGATGGCCCACATAATATTAAAAATGCTCATTCGATCTATGTTTTGTAAACTAAATGACCTGTATAATTTGGGACCCGTTGTACGCTTTTGAAACTTTTTATCGAATGAATGTATGTTAAACCTTGAACAACCATTTTTATGTGTTGTCTATGATTGGAGTTATTGTGCTATCCCGTAACACTCTAAAAGACCCTTCCGCTGTACCGATACGAAAAATGAGAGTGTTACATACGGATTCCAAAATAGACATAAAAAATTTAATTGCACTTTTGATACTTGAGGGCCAAAATTTTTCTTTGAAACATGTGCAAAAACAAGATAATATGCGTCCAAATGATTATTCATCAATATAATGATTCATTCAGTTTGATCAAATATGTTATTTATAACTTTATCAAATATTTTCATATAATGTTGAAATTGCTATACATGCTTGAGGCATTATGGATCCTTCATGGAATATGTGAGCTCTAACAAAACGCATATAATGCGAATTAATAGTTTAAGATTTCTTTTCTCATAAATATTGATAAGATATTTACATCCACCTCGAGATCATATAATTCTTAATCATTGATTTCATGCTTTTGTGAGTTTATTTATTCCACAATTCATGTCTTAAAGCATGTAACTTTAGAGCTCTTAATTCAGTTACACACACAACCCATGTATATCCAATACCTTTTACACATTCATGTGTATGGACTTCATGTCTTAATACTTCTTGTATTTTCTAAAGATCGCCTCTTTTCATATTGGAAAATCATTTTGATGAGCTCATTTTTGGATAATAATTAATTAATGATCCTCATCATGTATAATAACAAGCGCTATATTGCATGTAAAAGAGTTTATCAACGTCATTTTGTTTTGATTCCATATGATTCTAGACTAGATAAAATTTATTGAGATCTCATTAGTTATTTAAGGTTCTTTTGAAACCTTTATGTCTATTGTCTCTTTGTGAGACTATCATGGGATCTTTTATACCTCGAACAACCTTTTGGTTTTTATGCTTCATATTTTTCACCGAGGATTTTATTTGGAATCGGTTAATCTGCCATTATTGAGGCATGTCATGTTTAAATAGTGTCCTTGAGGGACAAAGTAGGAGCATGAGTAGCTGTAACTTTATTTTTTTACCAACGTATATGTATGGCTATTAGATTATCCATTGAATAATAAATTCATAAAAATTATCTCGAGGATTAATAGAATATGGTAATTCATTATTAGTTTGTAGCTACTTCTCTCCTCCTGAAGGAATTATCCCTTATTCTATATCCCATATATGTGCATTTAGGTGGAGTAATTATTTATATAATGCACAAAAAAACCTAACATGATATATTTGGTTTATAACCAAAATCAATTATGAATGGAGGATCATAACAACATATTTGCATGATGCTAATTTTATTTTTGTGTATATAATAGTATGACCCCATACAATAACAAAATATTTTCTTTCATTATCATTGAATAATTTAGAAGTAATTCATCGCATATTCGTAATGAATTGCTTATTCTGAAATATTGTTCTCTCACTTTAGTTAGTGGAGCTATTAATCATGCAAAACTGACGTTGCGGTTTTGATTACCATTTAGACGATGCATCAATTGTAATATTCTAAATGGTTCATTGAATGGATATATATGCAAATATATATCCACTTCTTTTCAGTCTATAAAATTGAGGGATTGAGTCCCCAATCAAATTGATAGATGAATAAACTTTTGAGAGATAAAACATTAGATTAATAAATCTAATCAGTTTATAGTTTTTACATCATTAGTGACTCATGATGGTATAATTAGTCATGCTAAAAAGATATTATAACTATGGGCCATAATCTTATGTTATGGTTAGTAATAGTTTTTCACTAATTTATCTATAATGTATATCGAGGAAGATGCAATGTAATGCATAATTTATATGAAACTCCATTCCTCGTGACAATTTTTATATTTTCTTTAGGAGCAACAATGTGTTAGCATAGATCCTTATATCTATGAATATAGTGTGATATATTTTTAACGCACTTGTATTTTTCATACATCACATTGCATTTTGCATAAATCATATTTTCATTTGCTTCTTTTTATTTTGCCACTATTAGTGGTTTGTCATTTTCCTATTATTTTGACCATATTCTTTCCCATGAAAAATGGTCTTTAAAAAAATATTATTACATCACATTTACTGGCGCAAATGAAAATCTCGATGTTATTCATATTATTACATTCTTATGAGAGAATGAAGATCTTTAAGTTTATCATTTCATCACATTCACTTGAGGGAATTGAGATCTTTATGTTAATCATCTTGTCACATTCACTTGATAAATGTAGATTTATACATTGATTGTTGTAGATTTATACATTGATTGTTGTATTATCACATTCACATGAGGGAGCGAGTATATTTTAAAACTCATTATTTTCTTTCCTATCAAAAAAATACATGAACATGAGTACGGAGATATGAACGAGACTAAAAAGTCTTTGGGCTATTGCTACTATATGAGCAAGTTGTAAAACTTATTATTGAAAATGTCTAATTAAACATGATTTTGATAAATTCATACCATCATTAGAAAATATTATATTATATGAAAATGTTGATACATAATAACATATGTAGAATGTTATAAAGAAACACTACGAAACCAGTAATGAATCATTTGTTTTTTTTTAATATGACAGTATTATTGTAGGATTTATTTGCTTAAATGACTTGCATATTGAAGACAAATATAATTCATATCGTTCACTCTATAGTTAACAAATAATTTTATATACAATGATGAATAACTTATTATCATATGTATAAATTCTAGTAATTTATAAATAAATGATATATAAATACCATAGTCATAAAATTATGTTAAAATTATGAAGGAAGATTTTATAAATTATGCATCACATAATAATGCATATTTTTTTAAATTAATATCCCGGTTTTCTTTCAGCTAAAACTAGTATACTTTAGAGAAAGAATTGAGTTGATGTTACTAATTATTTTGAGGGATCATAATAGAGCTTTAGGTTCTTTAGACCTTGAATCATAACTTTATGTTAGGTTATGTTGATGCTTTTGATAAGATCATAATTCAATTTAACATTCACAATATAATAACAATAACAATGAGGTTATGTTGTCGTGATTCACTCAAGGAAATCATCAAAAAACTTGATGTTCCTTACAAAATATAACAATACCTTAGAACTTGAGTAAATAATTATTATATACTCTATATTTTTTTTCAAAGATAAGTATTGAAGTTTAGATCATATTGAAAATATCATATAAGGAAAAAATTAAAATAAACGTAACATGATTTATGCATATTAATTGTGTAAAGAATTATAAACATTCAATCGAATCCAAATCCTTAAAACAAAATAAATTTAAGTGATATATTTATTCTTTTGCGAGAATCATGATACATTTATTCTTTTGCGAGAATCATGATTAAAATAATAACTTGAGGTTATTATATTTTGATTATATTCATCGTAGTATAACTTGAGGTTAAAAATAAGTGTAATCATAATATGAGATTATGATACATTTTGATTCTTTTTATTTATATAAGGAATTACAATAGAATTTAAGATTCATATATATTTTTTTTACATAACATGAGGTTATAATATTTTGATTTATTTCTTGTAAGCACAATAAAATACTTATTGTTCTTGTAAACTAAAATATAGCTTTATTTAAATAATAACAACATAAACAAATTAAGTTTAAAGTAACATAACCTTGTATCCAAAAACTTGAAGTAAAATAAAATCAATTTATATTAAAATGGATGTAGTCATTAATCGTAAAAATTAATGTATAGATGTTTAATAAAAAATATACCATTTAATAAGAATTATACCCAATAAAAATCTTTCATAAATGATATTGTAATTGCAATTCAAATATGCATAACGACACATCATGTTCAATGACATTTAAGTTGTAGTTCAATGATATTTAAGTTATGTATTTGTTTTCTCACATGTATATTAAAATAAATTAAAAAAATTTTATAGCTACTTGTTTTGTGATTCATATGCAATTGGCATAAAAAATTTACATGAAAAACTAATTGCAAAATTCAACATCTTGTGATTAACATTTCTAAGTTATTATTATTGTTTAACAAAAATCGCTATATAACTTATTAACATTTTATAGTGTATCATACTACTTGAAATATGAGAAGGGCTATTTTAAAATGAGGATCAAAACCATATGGGCACCTAAAAAATAACCCAAGGGAGTATCAATTAGCCAATTATCATATTCGACATATTCGACCGTTGACACTTGTCATTTTGGCTAATCATTGGATAGTACATGTGGGACCTCCTCAAGTACATACAAGTACAATATGTGTAAGTGTACTTGTTATTTGACTACCAGTCACATCCATTATTCGACCCGTACTTTTTGAATAAAATAATATTTTTTTAAATTAATCTTCAATTATTATGTTATTCGACTTTGATTTAAATATTATTCGACCTGTATTTTTAATTATAAAAAAATATAAAATCTTTTTCCCAAAAAGGGCATTTAGGTCTTTTTAATTTTTTCTAAACAACACTTTATAAAGAAAACTTTAAAAAACTTCAAATCTAGTTGTTTTAGTTTTGTTTTAACAGAAGTTGTTTTTCTTAACAAAAGTTGTTTTACTGTAGTTTTTTTCACATACATCTGCAGTTTGACTTTTATACTTTTAATTCCCAAAAAAATAAACTTAACACATGCATACTGGTAAAGTTAATCTCATTCCGTTATAATTCTTTTATAAAATGAAAAATATAGGAACCCAAAACAAGAAAGTGGACATTAGATAAAAATATAAAACTTCTTTAAAAAAGTATAGTCTTCACGTGAATACATATCAAAACGACATCATGTAACATCTAAAAAGTAATAAAACAAATTAAATATTAAAATTCCCTTTATCATCTTTATCTTCTTGCTAAATTCATCTTTTTACCCCTGCAACTCAAATACATAAAACTCCATTGATGTTGTAAACAGAAGATTCGACATGATAGATGTTGTAAAATGCATATACTAATTTTTTTCGGTGGCACGTGCCCCTCGTGCCCCCCTCCTGGATCCGCCTCTGGTCAGATCGATGTTGTAAAAGAAGATTCGACATGATTTAATAGATCTGAAATTAAATTATTTTGGTAAATGTTTAAGATCACTAAATCTGACTAATAGGGGTGGTGGTGTGAGTGGTGGTTTTGAAGGCGGCGGTAGGTGGTGGTGAATAGATAAATCTCATATCTATTTTTTTTTTAAATCTCATATCTGTTTGTGACTGTGATTTGGTGATGGATAATATATTTGTGTTTGATGGGGGTAAATGGTGGTTTTGAAGGTGGTGGGTTGGTGGTTTGGTTACTTTCCGGTGATATTGGGTGGTTTGGTTGCTTTCCAGCAACAGTGGAAAGGTCAGCAGCGGGGTGAGGGGGTGATGGTTTGGTTGCTTTCTGGCGGCTATAGGACGACGGGCATAATGGTATTAGTTGTAGCTCTAGTATGATGGTTATGTTGGATGATTATGAGTAAGTTGAGATGTTGAAGATGAAAGATTGAGAGAGAGATAAATAAAAATACCATTATTTTTTTTTGAGCAAAAATACCATTATGTATATGCAGTTTTTTAAATGAAAAAGTACTGTACTAAGAAAGTGGTGTCAAATTTGTGGTGTTGGTATATCATATCTTTGTTATTTTTGTAAATTTTCTTTTATAAATTATAGTTTAGAAAAAATTTGAAAAGACAAAAATGCCCTTATATTTAATAAAAAGTACGGGTCGAATAATATTTTAGTCAAAGTCGAATAACATAACTATTTGGGATTATTTTATTAAAAACTATTATTTATTAAAGAAAGTATGGGTCGAATAATCGATGTGACTAGTGGTCGAATAGCAAGTACACTTACGCCATGTGTACTTGCATGTACTAGTAGGGTGTACTACTTAATCTAGCCCGAATGCCAAGTGTCAACCTCAAATGATATTCGAATAGGTCGAATAGGGGTAATTGGCTAATTTCTTTTTGAGGGGGACATTTTTTTAGTGCAATTTCCCTTTTAGTCCTCTTTTTGAAACAGCCCATATGAGAATTGGTAAACAATCAAAAAGCAACGAAAAAAATAAGATCATCAAAAAGAAATGTAGCAAAAATGACTATAATTTAAACAATAACAAAAATAAAAGTGGTAGATCTTAAGGTTCTATAAAAATTACATAACAATTATAAGAAGTTATGTTTTGATTCTCTTGATGGAATCATAATAAAACTTGAGATTTTTATTATTAATTTTCTCTTTTTTATAGAATAACATAACATGAGGTTATGATATTGAATCATATTAGAACATGAGGTTCTAACTATTTGTATTTTTTATTTTTCTTTTTAACATAACATGAGATTATGTCATTTTATTTGTTTTCATGTAGCCACAACAAAAACTTTGTTGTTCATGTAAACTATGAGAGAATTCAATAATAGAGGAAACAAAAAAAATGAATAACAAAATGAATTCTCTTTATATAATCACAATAGAACATGTAGTGCTCATGTATATTACAATAGAGATCTATAAAGAATCTCGTTCCTAGTTTTGCTT
Source organism: Glebionis coronaria (assembly GCA_025667525.1). Classification (NCBI taxonomy): domain Eukaryota; kingdom Viridiplantae; phylum Streptophyta; class Magnoliopsida; order Asterales; family Asteraceae; genus Glebionis; species Glebionis coronaria. The sequence goes on from CM046882.1 coordinate 531,086,535, forward strand.
AGAGCAAAAATCATGCAGATAACGTGTTATGAAATATAGAGAACGAGATATTGAGGAGGAAGAAGATGATTGTTATTAAGTATCCAAATGAGTACAATGTGTATCTTATTTATAAGGGACTAAAGAGTGTAACCTCTCTAGCTAATTTACTAAAAATTCAAGAATAATTACTATGCATTCAAAGATGAATATACACATTGTTAATGCTATGATGCCTAAAAAACGTTACTTGCATTTTTCGGTCTCGCTTTATTTTGATTACGACAATATGTAAAAACAAGCATTTACGAAAACAACGTAAAACGAATTCTTTCAACCATTATCACTTAAGGTATGTACAAACAAGTACTCATCCTAATTAAGTGATCAATGATTTAATCTTTTCTTAAAACTCACTTTTTATTAAGTGTGACAAGTTTTTATTAAACCTTCTTTTTAAGAAAATGTTTTATTAAATTAAATATGTGAAAATTTGAAAATAGCATATTCTATCTTGGTTTGGAATATCCTTTTAGGATATTTAATCACCAGATTTAAACCATACCACTAAAAGACAAAAAGGAGTGGAGTCTACTCCGGCGGCTCCTTAAGTGGCTATGCGGTTCTTTGTCGATAAGGAACCGCGGGTAGATATAGTCGTTGGAGCCTTGTCTTATAAATAGTGGACCATTCTCATATTTTCTCTTCACCTCTTTTGCACATATATTTCCAGATTCTTTCTTACTTCTAAAATCACTCAAATCCTTGGTCATTTGGTTGATTACTACTTTTTTAGAAGTGAATCTTTATTCTCCCATGTCTTCCTCTCCAAGTGCAAAGAGAAGAACACTTTCATCCTTGAAGTGTTGTGTCTACCTCAAAGATCCATTAAAGATCAAATCTTATTAATTCATTGTTGTGTCATTGTTGTGAAGATCCAAGTAGTTGTGTCTATTTGGAAGTTGTGTATGTACTAAGGTTAATAATTTGTCGTTAAAGTATATTGGTGTAGATTGGTCCTAGCTAAGATTAGGGCTTGACTTTTAGTTTAGAGTCCGAAATTGGATAAGCAACATTGTGTACGGTTTCTCGAACTTAAGTAGCTTGTTGATTAGTGAACTCTCAAGTAAGATGTACTCGAGAGTAGGGACAAGGAGTGAGCTTCGTTGCCGAACCACTATAAATCCTTGGTGTTTGGTTTGATCTTCTTTCCCTCATCTCTTTACATGCACTATTCTTTATACTTGTAATTAATAGTTTAGTTGCACTATCCCTTGTTCATATTGTGTATAATAAGGTTTTACATATTTGATCAAGCCTAAGTTTTTGAAAAGGATTTTTGAAAACCGTCTTTTAACAAATAAATTTAAGAAACTATTCAACCCCCCCCCCCCCCTTCTAGTTTCTACAATTGGTATCAGAGCGTGGTTGCTCAAGACTTTTTAAAATATATTGTATTTTAAAACTTGAATCGTTCTATGGATTCCAACAAGTACCTAGAAGGGCAATCTATGCAAAGGCTACCTTAGTTTGAAACCGATAGTTTTATTTATTAGAAAAATAGATTTGAGACTTATGTGAAATCAAAAGATTTAGATCTTTGGCATGTTATTACCCATGGTGATTTTTTGCCTTATCAATATAATGAAGTTTCTAAAAGCAAAGAGATAGTCACTTTTGACAAAGCTAAAGATGACACTAAAAGGAAACTTGCTAAAAAATAATGAGGAATGGTGATTTATAATGCTTTACCAAAGAAAGAGTACGAAAGAATTTTTATGTGTGAAACCGCTAAAGATATTTGGAACACACTTTTAGTAACCCACCAAGGTAATAGCCAGGTCAGAGAAAGTAAAATCAATCTTCTTGTTCAACAATATGAACAATTTTTCATCTTAGAAGATGAAACTATTGATAGTGCATTTGCTAGATTTAACACTATTATTACTAGTCTAAAAGCACTTGATGAAGGTTTTTATAGCAAGAACAATGTTAGGAAGTTTCTTAGGGCATTGCATCCAAACTGGAGAGCCAAAGTCACGGCGATTAAAGAATCAAACGATCTCACCACATTATCACTCGATGAACTCATTGGTAACTTGAAAGTTTATGAGATGATAATTTTAAAGGACTCAGAAATGGTAAAAACCAAGAGTGAAAGAAAGTCTCTAGCACTCAAGGCCAAGAAGGCGCAAAGTGACCATGAAAGATCCTCGGATAGTGATGATGAGGAATATGCCATGGCGGTTAGAGACTTCAAGAAGTTCTTCAAAATACGAGGTCAACACGTGAGGCAACCAAGCAACGACAAGAAATCATTCTCCAAAAACCGATTTACCAAGGATGATAAAGGTGATGGGAAATGCTTTAGATGTGGTGATCCGAATCATTTCATCGGTGATTTTCCTAAGCCTTTACGCGACAAGAACCACAAGGCATTCGTTGGAGGTTCATGGAGCGATAGCGGTGAAGATGTTGATGACAACCCCAAAGATGAGAAATGTCTTATGGCTCACACTTCTAAAGAGGTACATTCTGAAACCGATTATTATAGCAATAATAGTTCTTCTCAAGATGATATTGAATTAGAAGGCCAATACAATAACTTACACAAAGTTAGCCTTAAATTTATTGAAAAGAACAAAGTGCTAAAATCAACTAGAACTAAGCTTAAAAATAAGATTAGTGAGCTAAGAGAGAAATTAGCTAAGCTTGAGAAAAACAAACAAGTTGATTTAGGTTGTCAAAAATGTGAAAACCTTAGACAAGAGAATGAAGATCTCAAGAGTACCTCCATTAAGTTGGAAAAGTTCATGAAAGGTACTAGTGCTCTTGATGATATGTTAAACAAAAAAATTCATTCTAAGGAAAGACTTGGGTTGGGATATAACACTAATGAAGCATCTACTAGTGAGCCTAAACAATTTAGATTTTCGGAAAAACGAACCGCTGTACGCGGTACGCCAGCATATGGCGTGGTTCCCTATAGCTATAAAACCGCGGGTTCTGATAACGAACCGCGGACAGAAGTTGGTTTTTGTGAAAACCCTGAACTTTCTGAAAAGTCTATTTTAGGTGAAGGGCCAAAACATATTCTTATTAACATCTACTCCTCCAAGAGTACGAAATGAGTCAAAACCTAGAAGTAGAACACCTACACCAAAAAGGAACGATCAAGCTAAGTCACGACCTAGAAGTAAAACTCCAACACCTACAAGAAATAACAATAATTCTAGATCAAGATCAAAGACACCTAGGAGAAATATGGACAACAAAATGGCCATATGAATTGGAACAATTATCAACAACAATACTTTTCCCCATGGGGAATGTCTCCTCCATTTATACATCCCAACCAAATGCAAGGGATGTTTGGAAATAACAACTCTGGACCCATGAAATATTGGGGACCAAATTTTTGATCTTGTATGTTATTACCTAGATATGCTTGGGAATCTATTTAGAGCCCGACGAGTGGATTAAGGATAGTGTATGTTCTAAACACATGATGGGTAATCGAAGTTTGTTCTCGCACTACAAAGCATATTGTAACACCCCCAAATTTATACAACTCAATACAGCGGAAGACTAGTTGGTGTTACGGGATAGCACATTACTCACATCATAGACAACGCATAAAAATCGTGTCGTTTAATAATAAAAGCATTTCCATTCATAAACATCAAAGATACATCGGTCCCAAGTCATTTTATTTCATACAAAGTTTTACAAGTATTTGAATGGAAAATATTGTTTAAGTGCGGGCCATGAATTCTTGTTGTCCTCCCGAGAATTACCTTCAAGTACCTGAGATAAAACATGTTAAAAGAAAAGGTCAGCGATAACGCCGAGTGAATTCATAGAGTTTAATAAATTCCATCAATATAACTTTGGTATAAAATTAGTAACAAAAAAATCAATTCGTACAAATCATTGTAATAGGCCGTAAAATAGCCAAAATCGTTTTATACAAATCTTTGTAATAGGCCATAAAATAGCCAAAGTCATTTTATATAAATCCTTATCGAAAATCATAATATAGGCATTTGCCTTAAAAATTATTATACGAGCCAATGTCGTAAAAACATCATACAATACGTTTTACAACGTTGTATAGATTAAATAAAAACCGTTATATGAATATGGTTATGAAAACCAAAATACAATCATAATATCAATAGTATGACCCTGTATTGCTAGTCAGGCAATACATCGTAATTTGAAGCGTCTATTAGTATTTCGTTAATTCGGATTATTATAAGCCGCATGACATTGTTACCTTACTAAACCAACAACGGGTAGCTAACCCGATACCAATTTTGCCCATCTAAAGTAGCGTGTCGTCACAAAGGTCACGCTATGGAAATCTTCTCATACATTAATTCGCTTACCAATCAATGTGGCACGACGGGGATCAACCGTCAAGGCGCGAACTGGGGTGATCGTCCCCAAATAGTACTATTAAATGCATAAGCGTCTACCATCTCCCGGTAGTTCACAATTCATGCTAATGGGACTTTTAGTGACATAACCTAACTTTAATAATCCATTTAATTTCATCTATCGGGTCCTTTAATCATTCATAGGGTCATACAATCGGGTCATTCAATCATTCGGGTCCAAAATCAATAAACAAGCAATCGGGACAAATGGTGTCCAAACTTTTATAAAAACTAACATGTTATCTCCCTCGCGGGTTTATAAAACATTTATAAAAACATTTAAAAGAGTGCGAGGCTATGAACTCACGTTGATATGGGAAGGCGGGTTATCGGCAATTCGGATGTACGGTACGTGCTTCAATCACGGAAACCTAGACAAATAATACTCGGTCTTAGACGTTTGTCCAATGACTTTATAAAAATATCAATTATGTATACATATGATGATTATATATATATGATGATCAAGTGGGTTTACATATTCTCGTTTACTCATTTTAGAGTTATATGTCGATAGCTTTTATACTAGTTTACTAGTTTTACCCATTTACGGGTCTTAAGTCCAATAAGCTTATTATAAGTTATTTAACTTATTTTAGTCCATTTTGTACTTATATTATCAGCACTTAAACTTCACAAGTTGGGCCTAAATGGGTTAATCCCAATAGATTCTTTTTACAAGTTTTTATCTTATTTAGTCCAATTATTAGTCCAATATGCTTAATTAGCTCGTAAATGTCCGTATGTCTTATAGTTCGGGTTTTATCGGTTTTTACTTGTATTAGATACTTATATATCAGTATATGACTTTTATAAACCTTACATTAGACGGGTTTGGTCGTCTAAGTTTTATTTGGCGAGAAACGTTAATTTTACGGCGATAGCCGAAAAAGTCGTAAAAATCAAGTTTATAGTTTTATATCTTATAAAACATAACAAGTTACCATTTTTATAAAATGTACCCTTATTTTACCTTTTTACATACTTATATAAATAAAATCCATAAGTTAGTGGGTTTTAACTTTACATTTTATACAATATAATTTTGAGTGCTTATATAATAGTATTATACTTTATTTTTCAAAATCTGATTTTTAACTTCACTTTCACCAAAACTGCCATATCTTGAGTTCTACATAGAGATAGAAGCTCAAATTTTTATCACATAAACTATATGATATTTGCTACATTTAACTCTTCTATAGCTACTGTTGAATCATCCTTTAAGTATTTTCTAAAAATCGTCCAAAACAGTAACTTCAGATTTATACCCTAAACTTGTTTTGATCATATCTCACTCATTATTTTGATTCCATTGCATGGCCAACTCTCACATGTGTACAAGACCCATAGCTTACTGTAAATGGGTTCTACTTCATCATATTATCAGTTCATAACATGTTTCTTTACTGTTTTATACAGCCATGTAAATTAATCAAGATTTTAACCTTGTTTCTTATGGTTTTTCACCTTTTTAATCATGTTTATCAACAACAAATCCCCACATAACATTTTTATCATCATATAATCATCATAAATATATACAATAGGAAATAAAATACATGTTTACATAATGAAAATAACAAGAAGATGAGGAGGACAATCTTTATACCACCAAGTTGATGTTGGTTGTGATGAAAACATGGAATTTGATGAAGAAACTTATGATGCACCAAGACCACCTTCAAGACCTCCAATCTTTATCAACTCCTTGTGGAAAATCAGCCCCATGAGACCTTGAATACTCCTCCATGGATGTTATAATCACCTCCAATCAATAGGGTTTCAAAAGGGCTTCAACATGTGTATGAAAAACATGAGATTTCATGGTTGATTTTTGATCAATGGTGGTGGTTCATGGTGAAAGTGGACGGCAAGCTAGAGAGAGTAGAGAGGAAATTGTGTTGTTTGCATGAGTGGTAAATGGGAGAATGGTTTTAGTTAGTGGTTTTGATTTGGGTGGAAGGCTTACATTGTAAGCTAAGACAAGTGTAGTTAACTTGTTGAAATGTTGACACATCACATGATGTGTTGGTGAATTTTGGCCGCCCCATGTGTAGTGGGGTGGGATAAATTAGTTTGTCCCATCCCACTAATTTACGGGTATTACTCGATTCTAGTTTCCTCGATTTGCGTGCCCTCGGGTCGTTTTACGAAAAACGTTTTTATAAATTATGAATCGACGTCACAAAACGAATCCAATAAAAATTGTCTCATCAAAAACGGAGTTCGAAAACGTAAATACGTAATCCTAAGGTTTCCGGTTTAGTCGTAAAGGACGTTAAAATAAAATCGTAAGTCCTAATCTCTTCTCGTAAATTTGTGAGTTTATGAACCAACACAAATTTAAAACTCCAAAATAATATTCTCAGATAAATTTATTTTCTGAAATGTCGGACTGTCACCAAAGACGGTGTATGTAAACGTAAGCACGTAACGTTGAATCCTCCGGTTTAGACGTAGTCGATGCTACTCCAAGACGTAATTCCAAATTTCTTCCCAAAAATAAGTGAGTTCATATTGTAAATTGTTTTTAAATAATATTCGAGAATAAAATATCAACCATAAATTGACGGATTGTCACAGCATTTACCCCTAAACAGGATCTTTGTCCTCAAAGATCATCTTACTACTCGCTTCTTATAGAGTTAAAGCCATGTGGGTATTTCCTCCACATTCGGTCTTTTCTCACAAGTGTAATCCATTATAATACGCGAGTTTCATCAAACATAACTACGGGAATAAGATCAGGCTAAATGTTGACTTACTTTCTCTATCCATGATGTTCACGGGTTTCTGATGAATGCAACTTTTCGCCGATCTAAGCTCTACTAAGAATAATTCAGAATTTCACTTGATAGACATTCCATCAAGTTTGATTTACGAAACAAAATTCACGCAGTCTTTGAAGTCCTAGGGTAGATCCAGCTTATATGCCTTTCAAACCAATCTTTTATACCATCTCAATGGTCCCATACAACGGGGACTTGTATCCCATGATTTGTCAGATCATGAATTCATTTTTCCAAGTTAAAAAAAAATTGTGGCATAACATCGCTACCCGTTTGGCACTTCAAGATCTACATTTCACATTCACATAACCTCTTGCCCACTACCGACAGTCAATATCAGATCCTAATTTCAACAATCATTTCAGATCTCGCGGGTCAGGTATTTTGCAAGGACAGGTTCGCCATCATAGGAAACCTTAAACCTAAAAGACATGTCCAACTCACAATGGGTGTATGTCGGATGTCTTCTTCTCAACTTCTGCTTATAGATGCTCTAAGATTCAGATCCTAACAAGATTCAATCTCAATCCTAACACGATGATTATCAATGATAATCTTTCCAAAGGAAAATGATTATACGGTCTATTACCAAAGGTCAATCATTCAAACATAGAACAGCGCTTATAGTATTTTGTATCGTTACTTTACCTCGTCCCTTCGATTGGGGTGGTACATAGTACTCTCATCAAGGTTCGTTCTCAATGATTTCTGAGCAAATCTCTAGAAATTCGATGCGAAACGAGGATCTTGATATATAGATGATCGATACAGGCGCACTATGTTTATATAACTCTTTTAATTAAAAAGAGTCTATTTCTTCATCAAGATTCTATCTTTAATGAGAATGATATTAGCAGATTTGGTCAGTCTGTCGACGATGACCCAAATCGAATCAAATTCAGATGATGACCTTTGCAATAGCTAGACGTTTACTAATGTATGAGGCGATCTCTGCCTTCATAATTCGTCATCAGTACAACTTCTTCAGACAAAGATACTTTTAGTCAAAAATGACATAAATAGAATACTTATACTTACAAATTCCAACATAACTATATCTCACAATCTCCGTATTTAGGCAACCACAAGTGGCCTTTAAAATATTTAACACTATTGGCTTCTCAATTCTAATGGTTTACACTAGCCGTGAAACCTTTTTATTATCTATATTATCCTTCTTACAACCATCGTTTATTTTTATATCGTTCGGCAATTTATTTTGCACCTTCATTATCAAGGAACATGTCCTAACTGGTTCTTTATCTTTTCTACATAATGCGTCGGTATCTATATTCATTTCTCATGATGATATAGTTATCATGTCCACAATTCACTCAGGTATTCTTTATATATTATGCGTCAGTAATTACGTTCACCTTCCTGATGAAATAAATATCACAATCGTATTTATTCAAAATTCTTTCTTCATATCTTCTATGCTTTAGTTTCTTCTCAACTATCATTTTTATCCGTTTTACTCAATCCGTCGTTTAAAGCGTCGATAATTATCATAATTAATTAAATAATTATTAGTAAATTTTTATGAAGCGTAAAAGTTTTAAATTTCTTAGTTCGATCAATTATATAAAATGTTCAAAATAAATTTGAATTTAATTAACAAGATTTTGTTGATTTGTCGAAAATAATTAATAAGATTCGTAAATGTTCGAAAAACCTTTATTTATACTTTGGTCAAAGTTTTCTTATTTGAAAAGCAAAAATTGTCGTTCCAAATTTCAAGTTATAAATTATATAGTTTCCTCAATTCTTCTTAAGTTGTCTAGAAGTATACACAAACATTTACCCCTAAACAGAAGTTTAGTTAAATGGTTTGTGTATAAGGGAATAATCCCTTTAAAAATCCTTTGTTAAAACATTCGTCAAAACATATTTCCATTTTCTTTTTGGTAAAATCCAAAGTCTTAAAAGGGCTCTTAATTTTTGAAGAGTCTATATGCATACATCTTACCATTATTAATCCAACGGTCATTTTATGTAAAGGATTAAGTCCTTAATCACGTGTTAATTATTCAAGGTTCAGGTTTTCATTGTTTAGCCAATTCAGGGCATTCTTATTAATAATTATTAACTCATCCTTATTCTTATATACAAACAAATAGTCCTTAATGATCACGAGCATGAATTTATCAAATTACAGCCTACACACGTGATTCACCAAATTTATGAATGCTACATGTGTATTAGTCAATCCAAACGTCATCTCATGAAACTTATAATGTTCAATACAAGTTCTAGATGTAGTGATTGGAATACATAATCTTCTTCGCAGATGCGAAGTTGATGATAACCATGCCGTGGATCAAATCTTTAAAACATACAGTAGAACCTTGTAAATGATCGAACAAATCTTCCATTTCGAGTTATGGATATCGTTTTCGATTGTCAATTTACTCAGTCACAGTAATCTATACATGTAAGGAAAGATAACACCATAGCTCTTCAGGATGACAGGCTTGGTATGATAAAATCTTTCTCCGACAACTTTCTCAATTGTACGGTAATTCCTTTAATTTAGATGGTGCTGACGTACAGTGCACAAGGCACAAGTGCAACACCGAGAATATAATCAATACCAAATTCAACTTGCCTTAATGGCAAAAGTCTAGGTAATTCACCAGCAAATACCTCCTAAAGTTTCAGATAACGGAAATATCTTTTAATAAATTAATATTAGATTCTTTCTAGATTACAATATCTATAACTAGTTCACAACCAATCACAATATAATCTCAAGTCTAAATACAGGATATGATCATCCGTCAAGAATTATTTAGTTCACTTTTGATAATCAACATCTTATCGTTTAGGGGAATTCTATTCGAGTTCCCATCAATTAAGACAATGTCGTCATGTCATAATCAATCAATCCATTCTACGAGCACTATCAACTTTCCAGTTGCATTGCCATCGATAAGATGTGAACTTCTCAAAAGGCTAATAATAATTCATAATCCTTCACAATTTCAGGGATATCTGGAGACACAACTACTATAAAGAGTAAGGTCAACGCATAATCTACGCAAGAGAATTTCAAATCAGGTACAGACGAAAACATTTAACGAATATGAATATATCCCATGTTTTCATGATTCGAGTACGCATTCGAAAGCTCCTCGGATCGTTACCCAGGTCACTCAAATGAGATCAAATCAAGAGAAATGATAAGAACGTCGATACATCCAGTCGGGTATCAACACTCGGAAATCAGATACTTTTCCTAAGAATCTCACTACGGGAGAATTGGACAAGAAAGAATTGTCAATTGTCAAATAGGACAATTCACAGATGAGTAAGTTTGACTCAGAAGAATAGATGCTACAGGCACATATGTAGGTGTCCCTAACACTATGTCCTTATTTTCCACTTCTTGCAGATCTTATAAAAATTAATCTTTCACAATCTTCAAAGAGAATGTAGTGTTTATTGATCAGTTTTATGGTGACTACTAATCAGTCTTGCATAGTCCATTCCAAATTGTATGTAGGCGCGCAACTATATACAATTTCAAGATTAACGATGCAATACTCAGTTCGTCAAAAGTTTATCATCGTGTTGATAATAAAAACATTTTTATGCTAAATTCTTAAATAAGAATCAGAAATAAATTTATAAAGATTTTCTTTGTTATGGAAATAATTAAGTTTTCCAAAGCGTCTCATAAACAACTTCATTTTGATATCAATCACTTATAAATCTTACTTTAAATAATCCATATAGTGATGAAAATTCAATTTTTCTCAATAGATACGGTTTTATCTTATAAAAACAATGAGTGATCTGCAAAAGAGTGATGAAGAGTTGTTCACCAAGATCTTAACTACAGTATGATAAGGAATGAGCTTTAGCCAAATGATCATGAGGTTCATGACCTCGATGGCACTCAGGAATACAAAGAGAATAATCCACAACGTAACTCAATTCGATATGAGTACTTGTTCAACGGTTGCATCACTAATGCGAACATTAGGATGAAGCAATAAGAGATAGATATCATCGATACATGTAGAATTTAGCAATCAAAGGTAGTCTTTTCATTAATCACAAACAAGTCAAAATTGTACCGTAACACATTATGTGTCACTATGTCATACAATTCTCAGAACTCATCCTACCAACTGATATCTCAGTTAAGTTAGGGATTTTTAAAAGATACCACAATGAATACTAATCTACAAGAGTCATTAGGTGTTCTGCCTGTCCCGGAAGATCCATCGGTCCCAATTCAGAAGAAGATTTCTTCAATTTATTTATTGGACATTGGGCATCCTCGTTAGTGGACAATGGCCTAGGAACAACACTTAACACAAACCTACAATCAGTTAAATCCTTATGATTCAATCACAGAGCTTAACAACTTCCTCTTATCAATCTCATATTCCATACGGGTTAAGTTTTACTTTTATTCAAGTTTCAACCAATTTTTATACTCAATTCGATATCCTACCTCAATCTCCAATACTTTCAATCTTATTCTTCGGCCTTGTAAAGGCAATACAATCTCAATATAAATCAACACTTAATTTCTAATCCTATTAGCTCTTACAACAACAATTATCAAATGAGTCATTAATATGAAATGACTTGATCATTCAACTAGACTTCTCGGAAAGGTATTAGTGGCATGAGGCTTTTGGGTAATGGTTCCAATGACAGCCTCAAGTGCAACATTCAGCCTTTCGATTTCAAATTTAAGAATTGGATGATAACGAATCATATGACATCTTTCCAGGTGATAACGTTTTGTCAAACTCCACTCTATAAGGAAAGATCGTCATGACATCGATATCAGATTTAATCTCGCCAATTCTTTTTTAATATCACAATCAACTAATATCTACATCCCTACGAATATCAACCATTTTTTGGGATCATATATATCCACAACTTGGTTTAGATCTAGGATAGCTAGAATTCCTACGAGAATAGCTTCGATTAATTTACTAGGGGATTTAGGGTACATTGTGACAATCTACGTCGTATAAATACCTCGTATAAAAATCAAAATAATCATCAAACAATCATGTAATAAAATTACATCATATATATATAATCCAAGTTATATATATATATATATATATTAAAATAACACTTCTCAGTCTTGGCCTTGTCGGTAACTCGGGAATTCTTCGGCACCGTTATAGTCAAAAGATTTTTAGACATTTTTAGAAAAATGTTTATAGTTAAAAGATTTTGAAAAGTTTTATTCAAAACCTTAGTTTTAAAAAATCTTTCGTTCTCTATAATGAGAGCTCTGGTACCAAACTGTAACACCCCCAAATTTATACAACTCAATACAGCGGAAGACTAGTTGGTGTTACGGGATAGCACATTACTCACATCATAGACAGCGCATAAAAATCGTGTCGTTTAATAATAAAAGCATTTCCATTCATAAACATCAAAGATACATCGGTCCCAAGTCATTTTATTTCATACAAAGTTTTACAAGTATTTGAATGGAAAATATTGTTTAAGTGCGGGCCATGAATTCTTGTTGTCCTCCCGAGAATTACCTTCAAGTACCTAAGATAAAACATGTTAAAAGAAAAGGTCAGCGATAACGCCGAGTGAATTCATAGAGTTTAATAAATTCCATCAATATAACTTTGGTATAAAATTAGTACCAAAAAAATCAATTCGTACAAATCATTGTAATATGCCGTAAAATAGCCAAAATCGTTTTATACAAATCTTTGTAATAGGCCATAAAATAGCCAAAGTCATTTTATATAAATCCTTATCGAATATCATAATATAGGCATTTGCCTTAAAAATTATTATACGAGCCAATGTCGTAAAAACATCATACAATGCGTTTTACAACGTTGTATAGATTAAATAAAAACCGTTATATGAATATGGTTATGAAAACCAAAATACAATCATAATATCAATAGTATGACCCTGTATTGCTAGTCAGGCAATACATCGTAATTTGAAGCGTCTATTAGTATTTCGTTAATTCGGATTATTATAAGCCTCATGACATTGTTACCTTACTAAACCAACAACGGGTAGCTAACCCGATACCAATTTTGCCCATCTAAAGTAGCGTGTCGTCACAAAGGTCAAGCTATGGAAATCTTCTCATACATTAATTCGCTTACCAATCAATGTGGCACGACGGGGATCAACCGTCAAGGCGCGAACTGGGGTGATCGTCCCCAAATAGTACTATTAAATGCATAAGCGTCTACCATCTCCCGGTAGTTCACAATTCATGCTAATGGGACTTTTAGTGACATAACCTAACTTTAATAATCCATTTAATTTCATCTATCGGGTCCTTTAATCATTCATAGGGTCATACAATCGGGTCATTCAATCATTCGCGTCCAAAATCAATAAACAAGCAATCGGGACAAATGGTGTCCAAACTTTTATAAAAACTAACATGTTATCTCCCTCGCGGGTTTATAAAACATTTATAAAAACATTTAAAAGAGTGCGAGGCTATGAACTCACGTTGATATGGGAAGGCGGGTTATCGGCAATTCGGATGTACGGTACGTGCTTCAATCACGGAAACCTAGACAAATAATACTCGGTCTTAGACGTTTGTCCAATGACTTTATAAAAATATCAATTATGTATACATATGATGATTATATATATATGATGATCAAGTGGGTTTACATATTCTCGTTTACTCATTTTAGAGTTATATGTCGATAGCTTTTATACTAGTTTACTAGTTTTACCCATTTACGGGTCTTAAGTCCAATAAGCTTATTATAAGTTATTTAACTTATTTTAGTCCATTTTGTACTTATATTATCAGTACTTAAACTTCACAAGTTGGGCCTAAATGGGTTAATCCCAATAGATTCTTTTTACAAGTTTTTATCTTATTTAGTCCAATTATTAGTCCAATATGCTTAATTAGCTCGTAAATGTCCGTATGTCTTATAGTTCGGGTTTTATCGGTTTTTACTTGTATTAGATACTTATATATCAGTATATGACTTTTATAAACCTTACATTAGACGGGTTTGGTCGTCTAAGTTTTATTTGGCGAGAAACGTTAATTTTACGGCGATAGCCGAAAAAGTCGTAAAAATCAAGTTTATAGTTTTATATCTTATAAAACATAACAAGTTACCATTTTTATAAAATGTACCCTTATTTAACCTTTTTACATACTTATATAAATAAAATCCATAAGTTAGTGGGTTTTAACTTTACATTTTATACAATATAATTTTGAGTGCTTATATAATAGTATTATACTTTATTTTTCAAAATCTGATTTTTAACTTCACTTTCACCAAAACTGCCATATCTTGAGTTCTACATGGAGATAGAAGCTCAAATTTTTATCACATAAACTATATGATATTTGCTACACTTAAATCTTCTATAGCTACTGTTGAATCATCCTTTAAGTATTTTCTAAAAATCGTCCAAAACAGTAACTTCAGATTTATACCCTAAACTTGTTTTGATCATATCTCACTCATTATTTTGATTCCATTGCATGGCCAACTCTCACATGTGTACAAGACCCATAGCTTACTGTAAATGGGTTCTACTTCATCATATTATCAGTTCATAACATGTTTCTTTACTGTTTTATACAGCCATGTAAATTAATCAAGATTTTAACCTTGTTTCTTATGGTTTTTCACCTTTTTAATAATGTTTATCAACAACAAATCCCCACATAATATTTTTATCATCATATAATCATCATAAATATATACAATAGGAAATAAAATACATGTTTACATAATGAAAATAACAAGAAGATGAGGAGGACAATCTTTATACCACCAAGTTGATGTTGGTTGTGATGAAAACATGGAATTTGATGAAGAAACTTATGATGCACCAAGACCACCTTCAAGACCTCCAATCTTTATCAACTCCTTGTGGAAAATCAGCCCCATGAGACCTTGAATACTCCTCCATGGATGTTATAATCACCTCCAATCAATAGGGTTTCAAAAGGGCTTCAACATGTGTATGAAAAACATGAGATTTCATGGTTGATTTTTGATCAATGGTGGTGGTTCATGGTGAAAGTGGACGGCAAGCTAGAGAGAGTAGAGAGGAAATTGTGTTGTTTGCATGAGTGGTAAATGGGAGAATGGTTTTAGTTAGTGGTTTTGATTTGGGTGGAAGGCTTACATTGTAAGCTAAGACAAGTGTAGTTAACTTGTTGAAATGTTGACACATCACATGATGTGTTGGTGAATTTTGGCCGCCCCATGTGTAGTGGGGTGGGATAAATTAGTTTGTCTCATCCCACTAATTTACGGGTATTACTCGATTCTATTTTCCTCGATTTACGTGCCCTCGGGTCGTTTTACGAAAAACGTTTTTATAAATTATGAATCGACGTCACAAAACGAATCCAATAAAAATTGTCTCATCAAAAACGGAGTTCGAAAACGTAAATACTTAATCCTAAGGTTTCCGGTTTAGTCGTAAAGGACGTTAAAATAAAATCGTAAGTCCTAATCTCTTCTCGTAAATTTGTGAGTTTATGAACCAACACAAATTTAAAACTCCAAAATAATATTCTCAGATAAATTTATTTTCTGAAATGTCGGACTGTCACCAAAGACGGTGTATGTAAACGTAAGCACGTAACGTTGAATCCTCCGGTTTAGACGTAGTCGATGCTACTCCAAGACGTAATTCCAAATTTCTTCCCAAAAATAAGTGAGTTCATATTGTAAATTGTTTTTAAATAATATTCAAGAATAAAATATCAACCATAAATTGACGGATTGTCACACATATGATGGAGGTAACGTTACATTCGCAAGTAATCGACGTGGTAATATCATTGGCAAAGGTACGGTTTCTCTTGACTCCATGACCATTGAAAATGTAGAGCATGTAGATAACTTAGGTTTTAACCTTCTAAGTATGGGTCAAATTTGTGACAATAAGTGTAAGGTCACCTTTTCGGAATATGACAGTGAAATCGTAAAAGATGAAAAGGTCATTGGAAAAGGTGTTAGAAAGCATGGGCTTTATGACATGAAGGTCAATAGAAAGTCAAATGACAACTTATTTCTAGCGACTTTAGATGATAGTTCTACTCTTTGGCAGAGGAGATTAGGTCACGCTAATATGCGTTTAATTTAATCTTTAGTCTCTAAGAAGTTGGTAAGACATCTCCCCAAGATGAAGTTTGATAGTCACTTTTGTGATGCTTGCAAAGTTGGGAAGCAAGTTCACTCAAGTCACAAAGCCAAGAATTTGGTTTCGACCTCTCGGTGCTTAGAGCTCCTACATATGGATCTCTTTGAACCTTCCGCCATATAGAGTTATGGAGGTAAATTTTATACCCTAGTCATAGTTGACGACTATTCTAGATTCACTTGGACTAGATTTTTGGCGTCTAAGAATGAGGCTTTCGATCACTTTGAAATCTTTAGTCGAAGAATCCAAAATCAACTAGGATGTCCAATAGTTTCTATTAGGACGGATCATGGTAGGGAATTTGATAATGAAGTGCAATTCGGTGCCTTTTGTGAAGCTCATGGTATTACCCATAACTTCTCGGCTCCTCGCACTCCACAATCAAATGGGGTAGGTGAAAGGAAGAATAGGACCATTCAAGAGATGAATAGGACGATGTTAAACGAGCAATCTTTGCCTCAAAAATTTTGGTGCAATGTCGTGGACACATCGACCTATATTCTCAACCGAATTCTTATTCGACCTTTCCTAGGAATGACCCCCTATGAAATTCTTAAAGGTAAGAAGCCCTCATTGGAATACTTTATGGTGTTTGGAAGCAAGTGCTTCATTCTTAACACCAAAGATTACCTTACTAAGTTCGACCCAAAGTCGTACGAATGTATCTTTTTAGGTTATTCCCAAACTAGCAAAGCCTACATAGTCCTCAATAGAACCTCGGGTGTAATTGAAGAATCACTTAACGTGACATTTAATGAAATCCCTTCTTCATCTAAGACATCACCTTTGGTAGATGATGACTTGGATGAAATAGATATAGTTAAAGCCAAAGATGTTAGAAACATAAGATTTGAAGACCTTAATGATGAAAAGGGAGTAAACATTAAGGAATCAAAGGATCATGCTCTCGACAATGTCATAGGAGAATTAAATCAAAGGACCCCAAGATCTCAAGTCCAAAATCAAAGTAACTTCTTTTGTTTCGTCTCCTTGATTGAACCAAAGAATGTTAAAGAATCTTTGATGGACGAGAGTTGGGTCATCGCTATACAAGAAGAAATGAATCAATTTATTGCTAATGACGTTTGGGAACTTTTTCCTCTACCTAGAAGTTAGACCATTAGAGGAACCAAATGGGTATATAGGAATAAGTTAGACGAGAATGGTGTTGTGTCTCGAAACAAGGCTAGACTTGTAGCTCAAGGCTATAATCAACAAGAAGGTATTGATTATGACGAGGCATACGGACCCGTAGCAAGATTAGAATCCATTAGAATCCTTTTAGCCTATGCTTGTGCCTTAGAGTTTAAGCTTCAACAAATGGATGTAAAGAGTGTGTTTCTTAACGGTTTGATGAATGAGGTAGTGTATGTGTCTCAACCTCTCGGCTTCATTGATTTTGAGAAACCGGATCATGTTTACAAGCTTAAGAAAGCTCTTTATGGTCTTAAACAAGCACCCAAATCTTGGTATGATAGACTTAATGAATTTCTTGTAAAACATGAGTATTCCATGGGGATGGTAGACAATACGCTCTTTAAAAATAAGAAAGGTTCTCACCTCATTATCGTACAAATATATGTTGATGACATTATATTTGGTTCAACTTGTCAATCATTGTGTGATGACATTTTCAAAATCATGCATGATGAGTTTGAAATGATTATGATGGGAGAACTTAACTTCTTTTTAGGACTCAAAATTAAACAAATGGACGATGGTATTTTCTTTAATCAATCTAAGTATGTTAAAGAAATGCTAAATAAATTTGGATTAAAAGACTCTAGACCGATGAAGACACCTATGGCCTCGGATACTAAACTCATCGTAGATGATGATTGTGAGTTGGTAAAAAACACCAAATATAGAGGTATGATTGGTAGTTTGTTGTACCTAACGGCAAATCGACCGGATATCATGTTTAGTTTTTGCCTTTGTGCTCCCTTCCAAGAGGCTCCCAAAACCTCTCATCTCGAAGAGGTTAAGCGTATCTTCTGATACATTAAGGGAACTATACATTTAGGATTATGGTATCCTAAAGGGACCAGCGTAGAAACCATTGTCTACGCGGACTCGGATCATGCGGGAGACTATGTGGACCGGAAAATTACTAGTGGAGTTTGTACCTTCATGGGTTGTTGTAAAACTTCTTGGTTTTCCAAGAAACAACCCGCTCTTGCTATATCCACCACGAAAGCCGAGTATGTGAGTGCCGGTAAAGCTTTTCAACAAGCTCTATGGATGAAGCAAGCGCTTGTTGATTACGGGATTTCTCTTGATGATGTTCCCATCATGTGCGAAATTAAGGGTGCAATAGACCTTAGCAAGAATCCCGTGCAACATTCGCGAACCAAGCACATAGAGATTCGCCACCATTTCCTTAGGGATAATGTTCAAAAGGGGAACATTTTGATTGAGAAGGTACCCTCGGTAGAAAACTTAGCCGATATCTTCATAAGCCACTTAAGAGGGAACCTTTTAATTACTTGCGTCTAGGTCTAGGTTTAATGGAACATATTCCTTAATTGCGTATTTTATTAATCGAGTCTTTTTCTCTTTTGGGTCTTTTCTTTCTTTGAGTCATTGAGTCTTGCAAACTTTTTTTGGAAAACCTCTCTTCTCTTTTTCAAAATTCTCAAAGTTCTTTCGAAAATGGTCGAGAAATTATTTTGCATTGTTAATTTAATCTAAAAACGTTTTTCTTAACTTCTTTCAATTAATATTGAGTTTACATAATTCAATGTATGTGTCTCTCATGTATAGCAAGAACAAAAGAGAACTATGGAGGATCATTGTGTCATGACTTATTGTCTAGTTCTACACACCTCCAACATTGATTTTCTTTAAAATCCATGTATTTTGGTCAAAACCTTGTTTGGTGAGTTCTTGTGTGTTTTCTTTGTCTATCTTTGCTTCTTATCATATCTATATGATTAGTTAGACTAGAAAAATAGGATTTAGTGAATTATAAAATCCTCCTTCATCACCAGAATCAACCCAATGTAGGCGGTTCTTTATAGAGACCGCGACTCCATATTGATATGGAACCGCCGGTGGAGTAAAGGAACCGCAGGCAATGCTTCCTATTTCGGGTATTTCTGAAACTCCAAATTTGTTCCAACACTTTTTGGAATCTTTGTTTCAACCCTTTGACCACCCTCATAATATCTTGAGCTTTCTCTATTTAACCCTAAGCATTTTGTATCCTTTCTCAAATCAAAATATCTTATTCTCCAAATAAAATCCTTGACTCTCCTCTATTTTCTCTAATTGATTTCAATCCCAATTCACCCAAGAACACTCAAAATCACATATCTTCTCCTTCTAAGAATGTTAATTATGGAACTTCTTTTCTTCCACCACTAGCCTTTAGTGTTCTTCCTCCTTCACATGATAATGTCATGCATCATGGAACATATTGTCATCGTTGTCAATATCAACATGTTGATATGGCTCATATCTCTGAGGAGTTGAATTACATCAAAAGTCTCTTAGTCAAACCTCCTCTTCACTATGACTATGAGATTACTATTGATGTGATGAGGAATATCAGTGTATTTTAATTAGATACGTTATAGAGCAAATTTAGGAAATTACCCTTAGGAAAAGGTAATAATCCATAAATAAGCCACATACGAATTTAATTAAACACGTGAGCGATCCCGGTTCGTTGTACACAAGGACCTTATGAATTTGAGACGTTCGTTTTAATTTGGACAATTGATTTGAATTGGGTTTCGATTTTTTATCTAAATTAATTCTACCAATTTTTAGATCCTAAGTGCATGAATCGTTACCCAAAATAAATCTATTAGATAACTATTTATACTATATAAAATTTTAACTATTTAAAATAAATCTAATCAATTAAAAACAATTTTAAAACTATTCAAAAATTTAAACTAAATCTATTTAGAAATTTACTTTTAATAAAACAAAATCATTAAGATCTAAAATTATTAAAAACAAAAGTTTAAAACAATTTAAATTTCTAAAAAGTAATAAATTATATTTATTTATTTATTTATTTATTTTTATTTTTTTATATTATATTTTTTTATTTAAACTAATATTCCTATCTTAAAAATTTATAATAACTAATATTAAAAGTAGTATAAAATTTTCATCTAACTATTTTAAACTAAGAAATTTATTAAATTCATCTATTTAAAGCTGACAGTTAAAAAAAGTATTTAAATATCTAAAGATGAATAAAGAAAAACAAAAAGACTGCTAGAACAGTTTGTTGGGTTTGATTGGATGTGAACGGCAGGTCTCGAGTTCGAGACCTGCTAGTGACTATTTTTTTATATGTTAATAACTATTATATTTTTGGAATAGATAAAATGACAGACTAATGAACAAGTTAACCAAACACTAGTTTGGTAAATTAAATTTAACAGAACAATTCAATAACCAAAAGCAGCCAACAAATGGATTATCAGTAGTAAGAATAACTCAACCAAATCTCAGCAGACACGCATAAATAAGGCAGTATCAAATATTCAAAACTGAATTAGAGCAGTATAAACTCAAAGCAATTCAGACAATAAATCAGCTAACAAATTCCAAATTATCAATAGCAGAATAAAAAAATTCAGATAAATTAAAAGCCTAGAACCCAAAATAAATCAATAGCAGATTCTTCAACATAACCCAAACTTAAATTTCAGACTAAATGCATAGAAGAAAATAGCATCAAACATTCAGTGATCAATCATAAGATAAATCAGTGGAAAGCTAAAACTTCTATTACCAATTATCAAACGGAGAAAAATAAAACACAGATATGATGTTACACTGTCAAAATTAGCATCTGATATGAGTGTATTTACTCATATCATTTGTAGCTTAAAACAATGAAATATTGCTCATAATGTATCAAATATGCCTTGGATATGCTTGTTTCTTGTTTTCATGTGTGTAGGTACCAAGTTCGCGAAAACCGATGAAAACCGACACGAGAATGAAGAAAAAGATCAAAGATGCCAAAATCGAGTTCAACTCTAGAGGATTTAATAAAAATGCAAATTTATGGACCAAGTGGGACCCACATGGGCTTATTGGTCCTGAAAAGCCCAATAATGGATATTAAGTGAATAAGTTAGACAAGTCCAAAATCAAGGCCCAATAAGGGGAACTAGCACACGGATGGAGTAATGGGCTTCAAGCCCAATGTGCATTTTAATGAAATAAAAGAAACGAAAGAAAAAAAAATGGGCTTCTAGGTTTCACAATTTTGGTTTTCACACGTTTATTTAAACGTGTTACACTTCCATTTACTCCCATTATATTAATATAAACCGATCCTTTTCTCACCTACTCACTTCATTTTTTATGTCACCCACTTTCCACCACTTAATAAATAAAACCGTATACCTCACTCATTATTTTTTTAATACTTCCTATGAGAGTTTCTTTCACCTCTCCCATTATCTTCCCCATCAAAACCTGTAAAAAACTCCACTGTTCATTAAACCTAGATGGGTAAAAAGGTTAGAATAAAATGGGGCTTTTTATTATTTCGTTTAATTCACCCCACAAGGAAATAAAACCCCAAGTTTAAAGGAAGAGAGGGTATGGAAGAAGATGCTACGTGGCCGGATTCTATTTGTTAAAACACCTCACATCTCCAATCCAGCCAATCACAGGTCAAAGAAGAAACACAACTAGCACACGGATGCCACGTTGGCAATCCGTGTGCTACTGTGACTCATATCCACCATCCGATTAAAGAGAGAGAAAAAGATTGAAGATCGAAGGCTCAGAATCGAGAGGAATATTCTTCATCAGATGCGCATATTCGCTCACCAACAGCCTTTGGGGGGCTATAAATACCCCCAATTTCTTGTGTAAAAGGCATCCTTTTCTTTACTTTATTGTTATTCTGTTAAAACTAGTGTAGAATTTGTTCTTGTATTTTACTTTAAATCTTGTAATACCTTTTGAAGATTAATAAAAAAAATTAGTTTAATTCTTCACAAAGTGTCTCGTTTTTTTACTGCTTTAAGTTTTTATAAATAAATTCTATTACTGTTTTACATTATAACAAGGGAGATGTTAAATTTAAACTTATTGATAGTTTAAGTTTGATATTGTAAGTGAAAATTGGATAATATTTTTCCCTACTGGAAAAGTATAAAAGAATATGCTCGATTCAATAGTAATTGATGGAGATGCTTCGTGTGATGAACATTAATGGTGGTATGGTGGTTTCAGTTTAAGTTAATAGGATGCTCAGCGCACTCCTACGTCTCAAAGGTTTCGACAAAAGGTGCTCATTTCCTTTTATTTTAATGTTTATAGTTTAGATTTTGTTTGAATGATTATCTGTTTTGGATGCTTGATTAATTTGAGTATGCTGGTTACTGATTTAAGAAGTGATATTTAGGAATCTGAAATTGTTCTTAGTTGATTTTGTTTGCTGATAAAATGATTCATTTGCGTAAATGAATAGTTAAATTGCTTATGGTAGCTACTGATTTGTTAGATTGATATTATTGTTTTAAATAGTTCTGATTAGGTGCGATTGGTTCTTGTATTTGCTTAGATGAATTTATTTTTTCCGTTAACCTTGCATCTTATAGTTTCTTAAGCTGATGAAAATTTGGTTTTCTGAAAATGTTTATAAGTTAAACTGTTTGAATGGGGTCCAATTGAAATCTAGTTTGCTAATCAGTTAAGTTGTATCTGACTGAATGAGGGTTTTATTTGAGATTTAATGGGTGCAAATGTGGTTTGGATATGCATTCTAATCTAGTGTTAATTTAAGTTTAAATCTGATAACTTATCTGCTTGAAAATTGTTAGGACATTGTAATTCTGCTTGAATTTTTGCTGTTGAATTTTGCTAGTTATTGTTACTTAATCGTGGACTGTCTTTATATTTGGAGTTTTACTTGCATTGTTCTTGTTGTTATATTGTTTTATCCGCTTATCAGGTTCAATTATCTGATAAGTCAAAATAAGCTGTGACCTCATAGCTTTCAGCAAATAAGCTACCAAAAGTCTTACCTGAGGCTTTTCTTTGTGATATACTGTCAAAAATAATTAATCCAAAAATATATGTCCCATGTGGGTTTCGAACTCGAGACCTTCAGAATAGAGCACCAACGAGTTAACCATCTGGGCTTGAGGCCCTTTTGATTTTATTTTCATATATTTCACTAATATAGTGGTTTTCGTTCTGGCTGATTTGGTTTGAATTTATTGATTTAATTCACGTTTTTATCTTTTATATAACTTTTAATTATAATTTTAACTAAAGTAAATTTTTTATAAAAAAGTAGTTTAAAAATAAAATAAATAAAAATAATAAAAAAAATGTTTTTATTTAAATAGTTTAATTAGTTTAAATTTTAACTAATTTAATTTTTATAACTTTAGATTTAAAAAAATATAGTTTTTAAATAAATTGTTTAAAGTAATTTTTAATAATAAAGTAAATTAGTTTAAAAGTTGTTTTAATTAAATAGATTTATTTTAATAGATTATTAAATAGATTAAATTTTTAAGATTTTCAATTAGTTTAATTCTTAAATAGTGTTTTATTTTTAAATAATTAAGTGTTTATAGAATTTTAAATAGGCGGGGTTTACGATTCATGCACTTTAGGGTAATTTTAAATAGCTTAAAATTCGTAGATTTTAATTGTAGTTTAAAAACCGAAAACTAATTCAAATTGATTGTCCAAATCAAAGCAAAACGTCTCAAATTCATAAGATCTTCGTGTACAACGAACTCGACTCACTCACGTGTTTAATTGAATTCGTCATTGGTATTATTAGATTATTACTTTTTCTTAAAGGTAATTGTCTAATTTACCCTATAACGTAATCTAATTATCACATATACTATCCACGACACATCAAAAATTTTGGCGCCGCTGCCGGGGATCTTGTGTACGATTCGTCTTTTGTGGAGATTTGTTGGTCGTGGATTTGAAGACCCTTTCCGTCCTCGGAAAGTTTTGTTATTTTTCTATTACGTAGTATGTATCGTTTTTCTCGTTTTTTGTGAATAATATATTGTATTACGTAGAACAACAATTTTAAATACTTTTCAAATAAGCCTTAGTTGGGATTTCATCACCTAGCTATTGTATTCGAATCCAAAACAAAAATAAAAGGCAAAATAGATAAATACTAATAAGAAGTTTGAACTCGATTTATACAAACTATAAGGTGGGTATAAGGCGACGTGCTATAAAAGGCCGTCTAAGGAAAAAGGTTTTTAAGTGCTTAGTGCCACCTCGTTTCCCCGCTTGCTTGTGCATATATTGAGAGGGACAACCTATTATTGGTTTGCCGACTCAAGTAGTAATAAATCTTATTTTATGTTGTTTACTTATTGAACCTCGAGACGTTTAGGTTTTCACCTATCGTTTCAAAGTCGACCGAGGGTAATTTACTTCCATAGTAGTTATCCTTATTCCTTGTTTTTTATCGATCATTATTGATTGAGCAATACCAAAATAAAATACCAAAAATTAATCTTCTTTCTTGTCTAATTTCTTTTCTTCAATCCTCTAAATTCTCGTCTTTGTAGTGTATGCAATTACGTTCATCTCGTCTTGTGAATGATTTTAATAGGCTTGAAAATATTCCTCGTAGAAATAGAAATCGTCAACAACGAATAGTGGAACCCGAGATTCCACCTATTGTTGTAGAGATGGCCGATAACCGAACAATGGAGGAATTGCTCCGTGCACCCACCGAAGGGTATGGGGAAGCAATCGTTGTGCCGGCTATTTTGGCGGATCATTTTGAGATTAAGACGGGTCTTTTATCGCTCATTCGTGCCGACCAATTTCGTGGCAATGAGACCGATAGCCGGCATTCTCACATTCGGAATTTAATCGAATTACCTCGACTCTCAAGTTTAGAGATGTGCCGAATGACATGATTAAGCTCATTCTTTTTCCGTACTCGCTCGAGGGTAATGCTAAGCTTTGGTATGAGAAAGAACCACCGGGTTCGATTTTAACTTGGGATGATTTAGTGTCAAAGTTTATGAATTATTTCTTTCCACCATCCAAGACAACACACTTTAAAAATGAGATCACTGGGTTTGAACAAAAAGTGCATGAATCGTTTGGGGTTGCTTGGGAAAGATTTAAGGATTTGTTAAGACAATGTCCACACCACGGTTTCTCGGAATTGCATCAAATAAATAGTTTTTATAATGGGCTTAATATGATTGAACAAGATTCTTTAAATGCCGCCACGGGTGGTAATCTTTTAAGAAAAACACCGAGAGAAGCGTGGAGAATAATTGAGGATAAGTCTAGAGCACAATATTCACGAAACACACCGGTTGTTTCCAATGTGAATTCATCTAATCACGAGATTTCTAGATTGGACTCTAAGATTGATAGTGGATTTGCGACTTTGTTGAGTGAGATTAGGAAGAATCCTCATGGATCGATTAATATGATTGAGAATGTTTGTGTATCATGTGGTGGAGCACATCCTAATTATGCTTGTTTAAACGCGGGGTTTGATCAAGCTAGTGCTTTTGCCGCGACGGGAACTTATGGCTCCAACGGTCAAGTTCCTCGTCAAAATCATGTTGCTCCACCGGGTTTTCCACCGGTTCAAAATAGGTACAACAATGGTAATAATGGGAATAATTTTAACCGTGGTAACCAAGGGAATTATAATCAAGGAAATGGTTTTAATGCTAATCAAAACAATCAAGGTTTTCAAAGGAATAATCAAAATGATTTGTCAAGTTACATCAAGTCAAATGAGGCAAATATGAAAGCTTTTCAAAATAACATTCAAGGGCAAATTAATACTTTGAAACTTGATTTTCAAAATACGATTAAAGGGCAAAACAATAAGATTGAGCTTAATCAACAAAGGCTAGAGCAAAACCAAAATCGTATGCAACAAAATTTGGAACAAGGTCAAAACAAATTGCTTTCGATGTTTGAATCTTTCATGAGTCAACCTTCCTCGTCTTCGGGTGGCTTACCTAGTAACACCATTCCAAACCCGAAGGGTGAGATGAAAGCTATAACCACACGTAGTGGGAAGGCTTTAGACGGACCTTTGCTTCCACATGTGAGTACCTCTACGGTGAGGGAAGTGGAGCAAGAACCCAAGGTGGTTAAAGAAAAGGAAATTCCTATTCCACCAAAGGTAAACCAATTGCCTATTCCGGATCCCGAGCTTCCGAAGACTAAACCCATACTACCCTACCCTTCGAGACTTAACCAAGAGAAGCTCCGCGAAAAGTCCAATGCTCAAATGGCTACTTTTTTAGAGATGTTTAAGAATCTTCATATTAATGTTAGTTTCGCGGATGCATTGCTTTACATGCCTAAGTTTGCTTCGACAATTAAGAGATTGATGAATGATAAAGGGAAATTGGTTGAAATGTCTACATCTTTAGATGCTAATTGTTCCGCGGTTCTTACACAAAAGCTTCCCAAAAAGCTTGGAGACCCGGGCAAGTTTGTGATACCATGTGATTTCCCTAATATGGAAGAATGCTTAGCTTTAGCCGATCTTGGTGCTAGCATTAATTTGATGCCTCTTTCCGTGTAGAAAAGGTTATCACTTCCCGAGCTTACACCTACTAAGATGACTCTCGAGCTAGCGGATCGATCGATTGCCTTACCAAAAGGTATAGCCGAGGACGTGTTTGTCAAGGTAGGGAAACTCGTCTTTCCAACGGACTTTGTGGTTTGCGATTATCCTGAAGATTCTCGTGTACCACTAATTTTGGGAAGACCGTTTTTGATGACGGCTAGTGCTTTAGTTGACATGAAAGCGGGGAAATTGACTTTAAGAGTTGATGAGGAACATATCACGTTTGATATTGGTCATATCTCTAAATTTTCTTCCAAGTACTACGAGGAATCAATTAATCAAATCGATTTGATTGATGTTACTTGTGAAGAATATTCTCAAGAAGTTCTTGGATTCTCGGCTTCTTCTAAGAGTGGCAATCCCACTTCTACGAATCCTATTATCTCTTCGGCTAAGCCTTCACTCACTCCATTCGAGGGAGGTGACTTCGTTCTTGAAGAGCTTGAGAATAATGGTTATTCAAAAATAGAGAAGGAAATTGATGATTACCTTAGCACACCGTTTAATCCTAGTGAGTTTGATAGTGACAATTTTGATCCCGAGGGAGATATTGCGTTAATTGAGAAATTGTTGAATATGGATCCTTTGGAATCACCACCTATGGATTTAAAAGTTGTGAATGAGAATGAGACTAAAGTGAAAACATCTATTGAGGAAGCACCCGAATTAGAACTTAAGGAATTACCCACTCATTTGGAGTATGCTTTTCTTGAGGGATCGGATAAGTTACCGGTGATTATTGCTAAGGGATTAAAGGAAAATGAAAAGGATGAGCTTATTAAAGTGCTTAAGAAACATAAACGGGCCATTGCATGGAAAATCTCCGATATTAAGGGTATAGATCCCAAATTTTGTACTCATAAAATTCTAATGGAGGATGATTATAAACCCGCTATCCAACATCAAAGAAGGGTCAATCCAAAGATTCATGAGGTGATCAAAAAGGAAGTCACTAAACTTCTAGACGCCGGAATGATCTACCCTATCTCGGATAGTCCATGGGTTAGCCCCGTGCATTGTGTTCCAAAGAAAGGAGGAATGACGGTTGTTACTAATGAGGATAATGAATTGATTCCTACTAGACTTGTGACCGGTTGGCGTGTTTGTATTGATTATAGGAAGCTTAATGATGCCACTAGGAAGGATCATTTTCCATTACCTTTTATGGATCAAATGTTAGAGAGACTAGCGGGGAATGAATTCTATTGCTTTTTGGATGGATTTTCCGGCTATTTCCAAATCCCCATTGACCCTCGTGATCAAGAAAAGACCACATTCACTTGTCCTTATGGAACATTTGCCTATCATCGCATGCCTTTTGGACTATGCAATGCTCCGGGGATGTTCCAAAGGTGCATGATGGCCATTTTCCATGATATGATCGAGAAAACCATGGAAGTCTTCATGGATGACTTTTCGGTTTTTGGGGAATCTTTCACTTCATGTCTCTCTAACTTAGAAAGAATGTTGCAACGTTGTGAGGAAACAAATCTTGTGCTTAATTATGAAAAATGTCACTTCATGTGCAAAGAGGGAATTGTGTTAGGTCATAAGATCTCTAAGGCCGGTATTGAGGTTGATAGGGCTAAAATCGACGTGATTGCCAAATTGCCTCCACCCACCACCGTTAAGGGAGTAAGGAGTTTTCTCGGCCATGCCGGCTTCTATCTTCGTTTTATACAAGACTTCTCTAAGATAGCTCGGCCTATGACCCATCTTTTGGAAAAAGAGACTCCTTTCATCTTTTCGGATGAGTGTATTCAAGCCTTTGAGATGCTTAAAAAGAAGTTAACCGAATCTCCAATCTTAGTTGCCCCGGATTGGGATCTACCTTTTGAAATTATGTGTGATGCTAGTGATTATGCGGTAGGTGCGGTTTTGGGGAAACGTAAGCTAAAACACTTCTTGCCTATACACTATGCAAGTAAGACTATGACGGATGCTCAAACAAAGTACACTACAACGGAAAAGGAGTTACTTGCCGTTGTGTATGCTTTTGAAAAGTTTAGACCATATCTTGTCTTGTCTCAAACCATAGTGTATACGGACCACTCGGCTATCAAATATCTTCTTAATAAACAAGATGCTAAGCCGAGGTTGCTCCGGTGGATTCTCCTCCTTCAAGAATTTAATGTCAAAATTCTAGACAAAAAAGGAGCCGAGAATCTTGCGGCCGATCATTTATCTTGACTTGAGAATCCTCACCAAAGCGATCGAGAGAACAAGGAAATCAATGAAACATTTCCTCTCGAGACGCTTGGTATGATTGCTTTTCGTGGTGATGATAGTACCCCATGGTTTGCGGACATCGCAAATTACCATGCGGGGAAGTTTGTGATCAAGGGTATGTCGTCCCAACAAAAACGAAAGTTTTTCAAGGATATCTCCTATTACTTTTGGGACGACCCCTATTTGTTTCGTGTGTGCACGGATCAAGTGATTCGTAGGTGCGTGTTTGGCAAAGAAGCTCAAGATATCCTTAAATCTTGTCATGAGGGACCCACCGGGGGACATCATGGTGCTAACGCCACCGCGAAGAAAGTCTTTGATGCCGGCTTCTTTTGGCCTTCCATATATCGTGATGCCCAAGACTTGATCAAGACTTGTGATGCTTGTCAACGTCAAGGAAAGAACTCACAAAGGGATGAAATGCCTCAAAACATTATCCACGTTTGTGAAATCTTTGACATGTGGGGGATCGATTTTATGGGGCCGTTTCCATGTTCGAAAGGAAACAAATACATTCTCGTAGTCGTGGACTATTTGTCTAAATGGGTTGAAGCTAAGGCTTTGCCCACGAATGATGCTCGAGTTGTGGTGAACTTTTTGAAACAACTCTTTGCTAGGTTTGGAACTCCACGGGCTATTATAAGTGATCGTGGGACCCATTTTTGTAATGAACAATTTGAAAGAGTTCTAAAGAAATATGGTGTCACTCATCGACTTTCTACGGCTTATCACCCTCAAACGAGTGGTCAAGTGGAGGTTTCAAACCGAGCTCTTAAAAGGATTTTGGAGCGTTCTATTGGAGAAAATCGTACTTCATGGTCGGATAAATTGGACGATGCATTGTGGGCTTTCCGTACGGCTTACAAAACGCCGAGTGGTTGTACACCATTTAGGTTGGTCTACGGAAAAGCATGCCACTTGCCAATTGAACTCGAACATAAGGCGTATTGGGCTCTTAAGCATTGCAACTTTGATTTGAGGACCGCGGGTGATCATCGCAAGGTTCAATTAAATGAACTAAGTGAATTAAGGGATCAAGCTTATGAAAATTCTTTGATCTACAAAGAGAAGACTAAGAGGATTCATGACTCTAAGATCAAAAACCGCATTTTCAATGTTGGTGATCAAGTCCTCTTATTCAACTCTAGACTTAAGATTTTCTCGGGCAAGCTTAAATCCCGTTGGTCCGGACCATTCACCATTGCACAAGTTTTCCCTTATGGCACCGTTGAGCTAGCTCAAAACGACGGGCCTAACTTTAAGGTGAATGGTCATCGTGTGAAACATTACTTTGGAGGGGACATACCTACGGAGGTTGTCCCGGATCTTCAAACTTTCCCTAAGGACCAATGAATGCGGGGATCGAGTCGAGCTCATGACTCAGTTAACAAAAACGAGGTGCCTTGTGGGGGAGTCCCATACATTCTATCTTCTTTCTATTTTCTAACACCTAATAAGGCTTGATCTTTCACGCTCGTGTTCGTGATTTGTTGTGTTGTGATCTTAGGTACGACCCTAATAATTGAAGACTCTCATGTTCGGTTTTTGCCGGTCCACTTGATCTTCCATTCTTTGAATGCCAAAAAGGGGCACACTTTCTTACCCTTGATTTTTATCGACTAACGTTTTTCTTGAGGCATAATTAATAAACGGCTTATAGATTTGCGTGCTCTTTCCATGCTAGGAGTTTGCATTAGACTCTTCTTGTCTTAGCAAGGGGGTGTTACTCTTGAGCTAAGAAACATTGAAGACAATGTTTGGTTTTAGCATGGGGGAGTCAATCGATATAATCGCTTTCAATTGCTTTTGTCGTGTCCTAACGTAGTTTTTCTTATTTTTCAATAAAATTTTATGTTTTTTGTGTTATTTTTAAGTTTTAATAAATAAAATAAGTGTTTTTGACACAAATGTAGGCTTTCAATAAGAATAGTTTTTGACTCGACTCGGTTTTTAACCTTAGCTTTTCCTTAACGTATTTGAATTAAGTTTTGCTAGGCTATTATATAGGGAGCTTTAAAACGCGAAAGTCTTAATTCATACGAGTTAAGAACAAGAACTTTTCGCAAGCTCCTATAATTGATCCTAGAAAGTCGTTTATCAAGGGAACTTTAAAACGCAAATTCTAAAACTTGCAAAAGTATAAGAAGTTGCAAGATCCTATAGATGACTTGAAAACCCAAAACTTTGATTTAATAGGCTAAGTATCCATTGATTTCATTCTTGGAATTTTACAATATGGAGAACAAGAGATGATAGAGCCAATTATAAGTTCGGTATTCTTTCAGGAATTTATGTGAGTTAATTATGAGCCTATTCTCCCATCACTTGTTAATAAATTTAATTGCAATAAATAAGGTTGAACAATTTGAAAAGTTACTTAGCTTCTAGCCCAAGATCGTTTAGAAGTTGCTCGGTATGGATTAGAGTTCATAGCCAAGGCATAACTTATTGAAGCGGGATGCGAAGATTGGCGAGTCCAAAAAGGTCCTAACAAGACATGAGGGCTATGTTATATTGCTAAAGATCTCAAGTGATGTGAAGATTCATTTATCAAAAATCAATATGAAGGATCGAGACACACGACGAAAAGCAAAAATACTCCCAAAAAGTCATGGAGAAGTCTATCCAAAAAAACCAAAATAAGGTATGAGGATAAATGAAGCCAAGTCCAAAAAGGAGGCGGATCGTTGTAAATCAAAATCCCAAATAAAGATTGGAGAAAAATGAAGAAGTCGTGGTCCAAGTATGAATCTCTCAAAAATTCAAGTGAAGAAATATTATGAAGAGAAGACCATTATTTCGTGAACGTCTCTCAAGGTTGGAAGTATTAAGTCATTGCCAAATATCGATCCGAGAAAGGTCTCAAATCGCGAAACAAGTTATGCCAAGATATGAACTTTATGAGAGCCCGAGAAGCAGTTTTAAAAGATTTTGTCCTTTAGCTAACTATTGATTAAATCGTTCACTTTATTTTCGGCTTAATAAATTATCGAAATAAGTCAACAATGCATCCTCGTGATCATTTAAGACAACAATAAAATATAAGAGATACACATAGGAATAAGGGAGTCTAAGTGATTAATTAGCCCACATGAGTTCGTGTTAGTCTACCAACTTATAATAACAATGATCTTGTTTTTGCACTTGGCATAGAAAAGTGAAAATTCGAGGACGATGAATCTATTTGAGCTTTTATGATCCTTAAAGTTATTTTATTTCTTTGCAAAATAAAATGTCAAAAGTTGAATAATGATGTTGATATAGCTTTATTTTATCATTGCGTGAGGACACGACAATTGCTTTGCATGGGGGAATTTGATATGAGTGTATTACTCATATCATTTGTAGCTTAAAACAATGAAATATTGCTCATAATGTATCAAATATGCCTTGGATATGCTTGTTTCTTGTTTTCATGTGTGTAGGTACCAAGTTCGCGAAAACCGATGAAAACCGACACGAGAATGAAGAAAAAGATCAAAGATGCCAAAATTGAGTTCAACTCTAGAGGATTTAATAAAAATGCAAATTTATGGACCAAGTGGGACCCAGATGGGCTTATTGGGCCTGAAAAGCCCAATAATGGATATTAAGTGAATAAGTTGGACAAGTCCAAAATCAAGGCCCAATAAGGGGAACTAGCACACGGATGGAGTAATGGGCTTCAAGCCCAATGTGCATTTTAATGAAATAAAAGAAACGAAAGAAAAAAATGGGCTTCTAGGTTTCACAATTTTGGTTTTCACACGTTTATTTAAACGTGTTACACTTCCATTTACTCCCATTATATTAATATAAACCGATCCTTTTCTCACCTACTCACTTCGTTTTTTACGTCACCCACTTTCCACCACTTAATAAATAAAACCGTATACCTCACTCATCATTTTTTTAATACTTCCTATGAGAGTTTCTTTCACCTCTCCCATTATCTTCCCCATCAAAACCTGTAAAAAACTCCACTGTTCATTAAACCTAGATGGGTAAAAAGGTTAGAATAAAATGGGGCTTTTTATTATTTCGTTTAATTCACCCCACAAGGAAATAAAACCCCAAGTTTAAAGGAAGAGAGGGTACGAAAGAAGATGCTACGTGGTCGGATTCTATTTGTTAAAACACCTCACATCTCCAATCCAGCCAATCACAGGTCAAAGAAGAAACACAACTAGCACACGGATGCCACGTTGGCAATCCGTGTGCTATTGTGACTCATATCCACCATCCGTTTAAAGAGAGAAAAAGATTGAAGATCGAAGACTCAGAATCGAGAGGAATATTCTTCATCAGATGCGCATATTCGCTCACCAATAGCCTTTGGGGGGGCTATAAATACCCCCAATTTCTTGTGTAAAAGGCATCCTTTTCTTTACTTTATTGTTATTCTGTTAAAATTAATGTAGAATTTGTTCTTGTATTTTACTTTAAATCTTGTAATACCTTTTGAAGATTAATAAAAAAATTAGTTTAATTCTTCACAAAGTGTCTCGTTTTTTTTTACTGCTTTAATTTTTTATAAATAAATTCTATTACTGTTTTACATGATAACAAGGGAGATGTTAAATTTAAACTAATTGATAGTTTAAGTTTGATATTGTAAGTGAAAATTGGATAATATTTTTCCCTACTGGAAAAGTATAAAAGAATATGCTCGATTCAATAGTAATTGATGGATATGCTTCGGGTGATGAATATTAATGGTGGTATGGTGGTTTCAGTTTAAGTTAATAGGATGCTCAGCGCACTCCTACGTCTCAAAGGTTTCGACAAAAGGTGCTCATTTCCTTTTATTTTAATGTTTATAGTTTAGATTTTGTTTGAATGATTATCTGTTTTGGATGCTTGATTAATTTGAGTATGCTGGTTACTGATTTAAGAAGTGATATTTAGGAATCTGAAATTGTTCTTAGTTGATTTTGTTTGCTGATAAAATGATTCATTTATTGTTAATGAATAGTTAAATTGCTTATGGTAGCTACTGATTTGTTAGATTGATATTATTGTTTTAAATAGTTCTGATTAGGTGCGATTGGTTCTTGTATTTGCTTAGATGAATTTATTTGTTCCGTTAACCTTGCATCCTATAGTTTCTTAAGCTGATGAAAATTTGGTTTTCTGAAAATGTTTATAAGTTAAACTGTTTGAATGGGGTCCAATTGAAATCTAGTTTGCTAATCAGTTAAGTTGTATCTGACTGAATGAGAGTTTTATTTGAGATTTAATAGGTGCAAATGTGGTTTGGATATGCATTCTAATCTAGTGTTAATTTAAGTTTAAATCTGATAACTTATCTGCTTGAAAATTGTTAGGACATTGTAATTCTGCTTGAATTTTTGCTGTTGAATTTTGCTAGTTATTGTTACTTAATCGTGGACTGTCTTTATATTTGGAGTTTTACTTGCATTGTTCTTGTTGTTATATTGTTTCATCTGCTTATCAGGTTCAATTATCTGATAAGTCAAAATAAGCTGTGACCTCATAGCTTTCAGCAAATAAGCTACCAAAAGTCTTACCTGAGGCTTTTCTTTATGATATACTGTCAAAAATAATTAATCCAAAAATATATGTCCCATGTGGGTTTCGAACTCGAGACCTTCAGAATAGAGCACCAACGAGTTAACCATCTGGGCTTGAGGCCCTTTTGATTTTATTTTCATATATTTCACTAATATAGTGGTTTTCGTTCTGGCTGATTTGGTTTGAATTTATTGATTTAATTCATGTTTTTATCTTTTATATAACTTTTAATTATAATTTTAACTAAAGTAATTTTTTTAAAAGAAAGTAGTTTAAAAATAAAATAAATAAAAATAATAAAAAAATGTTTTTATTTAAATAGTTTAAATAGTTTAAATTTTAACTAGTTTAATTTTTATAACTTTAGATTTAAAAAAAATATAGTTTTTAAATAAATTGTTTAAAGTACTTTTTAATAATAAAGTAAATTAGTTTAAAAGTTGTTTTAATTAAATAGATTTATTTTTAATAGATTATTAAATAGATTAAATTTTTAAGATTTTCAATTAGTTTAATTCTTAAATAGTGTTTTATTTTTAAATAATTAAGTGTTTATAGAATTTTGAATAGGCAGGGTTTACGATTCATGCACTTTAGGGTAATTTTAAATAGCTTAAAATTCGTAAATTTTAATTGTAGTTTAAAAACCGAAAACCAATTCAAATCGATTGTCCAAATTAAAGCAAAACGTCTTAAATTCATAAGATCTTCGTGTACAACGAACTCGACTCACTCACGTGTTTAATTGAATTCGTCATTGGTATTATTAGATTATTACTTTTTCCTAAATGTAATTGTCTAATTTACCCTATACGTAATCTAATTATCACATATACTATCCACGACACATCAGCATCCTAAATTAAGATTTACACTCTACTTTTGGCAGTTCAAAAACAACAGATTTAACCAAATAAATCAGCACATACTCAAATATTAACATCAGCAGGCTTCATAAAAAAATCAAATCACAAAGAGTAAATTGAGCACTTAAACTCTAATTCTAACCCATACGAATATCAGATCTAATATAAACTAAGAAATAACTCCATCAGACTATCAAATCAACTCAATTCATTCTAGGTATAATCTGACTACAAATTATCCCTATACTCCTATAACTCAGCAACATACAGTCATGCCCTATCATTAACGTTAACAATAAAAGCAAAAGCTTGCTCACTCTTAAACATTAACATAATTAAGAACAAACACACAGATTAATTTCTATTCAAACACAAAGTCATACCCTATCAAACAGATTCATAATTAACTAATCCAAAAATCAGTTTATAAGCATATTCATATTAACTAGACAGCATTAAGGATTAAGCCACCAAAATCACATACACAATAATCTAATCATAAACCTCATAGCAGATTAACGAATATTACAGAAAATAAATCTAGCTTAACCCTTTTTAGTAGAGATTCCGTTGATGTAGAAGATCGGTGCTGAACCGTCTTGTCTAAACCGACACCACCATAAATCAAATCACCATTCTCGTATCACCATTGACCATCAGCGAACCATGGACCACGAATATTTCTCTATTTATGACATAAATCGAACCAAAGTGATTTTTTTAAATCGATTTATCAGTAAGATAAAACGAACTCCCTAACTCAGTAAAAATCCAACTAATAAGCTATTATAAAGCTTACAAGTCAAGATTTATTTTATGATGATCAAAATAGTCTAAGAGTAACAATAACAGTATTTATCTCGAGAACATAAACAGATTAAAACACAGTTTTGAAGCAATATTAAACAAACTTTATTTACTAAAATAGAAAATTATTACAAAATCATTACATGAGAAAAGTAATAAAAATTCCTAAAACTAAACTATCATTATAACAATACTAAAGAAAGGGATAATAATACTGATTTCTTCAGGGGTTTTTTATAGCCTCACCGAGAGGGTGGTAGGGTGAGTTTGTTAGAGATGAAGTGGCATCTTGACCTTCTGATATTCTCATAAGCCTTTTCTCTCTTTCTTGTAAACATCCAACGGCTTTAAATCTCTCCCTTTCACTCGGATTGCCAGAGTGGCAATTATTGTGTTTCTTATGCTTCTTGTATGCTGATGTGGAAGCCAATCATTGGACAAATGATTGGATAAGAGTAAATCAACCAATCATAATCAATGAATGATGCATATCATAGCCACGTGGGATCTTTGTAGCATCATCTTTATTCTGATTTTCTTGCAAATTATTTTCAGCGCGTGGATGATAAACGCTTGATTTTGAAGACCCCCAAAAGCTAGGGTTCATAACCCTGGTTGCGTTCTTCTTTTCCTCTTTGCGTCTTTTTTTTATTTTTCTTTGTGTCTAGGTTGTAACAAATGGGATGTGTGGCTTTGAATGAAGGTTTGACCAAGAAAAACTGACCAAGTGAATTTAAATTCACGTTCCACCGTCTCATAAGTTTACTTTGGGCTTGGGCCATTTATGGATAACAAATCTTTTCGTTTCTTTATGAATTGGACTTGGAATTTTCATTCGTCTGTTATTTATTTTGGTTTTGGGCTTGGGCCCAATTAAATCATAAACTTCCTCTATTAGCCCAATAATTAAGCCTGTTAAACTAATGTGGGACCTACTTGACCAAAATCCTTCATAAACTTAAATCCGCGAACAAAAACGAACTTGATATTTTTGGCTTTCTCGATTTTTCTTCAATCTCGTGTCGATATCTGCCGATTTTTGTCATCTTCGTACCTACACACACGAAAGAAGAAATACACATATACATGGCCATTTTCATACAATTTATGCATTTTAGGCTTGTTATTTGATATAAATGATATGAGTAAATTCACTCATATCAAACTCTTCCTTGATAAGCAATTGTCGTGTCCTCACGCAATGATAAAATAAAACTACTAACTACACTTTTATTTGGCTTTTGAAACTTTATTTTGCAAAGACATAATGTAATGCTTTCATTATTTGAAAAATAACTTTTAGGATCATAAAACTCAAATAGATTCATCGTCCTCGACTTTTCACTTTTCCAAGCCAAGTTTAAAAACAAGATCATTGTCAATCATAAGTCCCAAAGTTAAGACCACTCACACAAGTAATTTGTCTTGAGCTCAATCTCCTTTTATTCCTAATTGTATCTCTAGATTTTAAATTATTGTCATTCACCGAAAGGCTCATTTGACTTATTTGATATAATTATTAGTCCAAAAATGAAGGCAAGAACGGTGTAACCTCAACACTCAAAACCTAACCTCGACTTCAAAAACCGTTGTCACTAAAGAAAGCCCACATCAAGGATAACTTAACACGATTTGAGGGATAAATCCCCGGATCCGAAATTTGGCTAATAGGACTACTTAAAGCAACAATAAATCCTCCGAAGTCAATTTTGACTTTATTAATGGAGTTAGCAACATCTACATCATATCACCTTGAGGCTCTTTAAGATGTAAAAGTGCTCCTTATTTTTAATCCACACCCGAAGGCTCCTTGGACATAAACAAGGGAATTGACATTCACCATCCCACCTAATGGGTCATGATGATGAAGCAATTTTTATTAAACACGTCACCATGCCATACACCCTAAGGCTCAAATGACAAGGTTAGTGCTACATGACTCCCACCTGAAGGCTCATAGAGAACATGTTTTTATTTATTCTTCTTATTATTATGATATATATAGTAAGCCAAATTTCCGCAATCCCATGATCAAAAAGTCCAAGACGCTGACACCTTTAATGTGTTCTCACTTTAATTACAAGGGAAAAAAAAGAAGGAGTTACGAGTTAAGATATTAAGCCTAAACCGCTAAAAACTTCATTTATTAAGCAATTAATTATTCAAGCGTGATAAATAAATACGAGGAGATTACATCAAACACAAAAATACTTATACAAGGATGAATTAACTTTTAAAACTTATGATTAAACTTTATCATCTCTTGTTCTCCATATTGTAAAATTTCATAAAAAATGTGAAATTAATGGATACTTAGCCAATTAAATCAACGTTTTGAGTTTTCAAGTCATCTATAGGATCTTGCATCTTCTTTAAGTTGTTCAAGTTTTAGAATTTTCATTTTAAAGTTCCCTTGATAAACGACTTTCTAGGATCAATTATAGGAACTTGCGAAAAGTTCTCGTTCTTAAACCTTTATGAGTTAAGACTTTCACGTTTTAAAGTTCCCTCTATGAAAGTCTAGCAAAACTTGATTTAAACACGTTAAGGAAAAAGCTAAGGTAAAAAACCGAGTCGAGTCAAAAACTATTTTTATTTTCACCAACGGAAAGCCTACATTTGTATCAAAAGCACTTATTTTCTTTATTATTAAACACAAAATAACACTAAAAAATTTAAAATTTTTATGAAAACGAGAAAAACAATTACGTTTAAACACGACAAAAGCAATTGCAAGCGATTATATCGATTGACTCCCCCATGCTAAAACCAAACATTGTCCTCAATGTTTCCTAGCTCAAGAGTAACACCCCCTTGCTAAAATATGAAGAGTCTAATGCAAAAGTCCTAACATGGAAAGAGCACGCAAATCTATAAGCCGTTTATTAATTATGCTTCAAGATAAAACGTTAGTCGATAAAAATCAAAGGATAATAAGTGTGCCCCTTTTGACAATCAAAGTGGACCGGAAAAAACCGAACACGAGAGTCTTCAATGATTAGGGTCATACCTAAGATTCACAACACAACAAAACACGAGCACGAGCTTGAAAGATCAAGCCTTATTAGTATTAGAAAAGAGAAAGAAGATAGAATGTATGGGACTCCCCCACAAGGCAGCTCATTTTTGTTAACCGAGTCATGAACTCGACTCGATCCCCGCATTCATTGGTCCTTAGGGAAAATGGTGAAAACCGACATATTGGAATAAAATCCATAATAAAGCACGATGCCGGGGTCAAAGATCACATCCTCGTTGTCGGATCACAAACGAAAGGATGAAACTCCAACATAAATCTCCAAAAAGATATGGTGGTCAATGTCACGAATCATGAAATGGATATAGTATGCTCCCCGAGATAGACTCGCACCAAGATAATTGAAAAATCTTTCAATTTTTGCATCGGTAAAAGGCCAAGATTTCCCTAAATCAATAATTCCGGGATCGAATACCTCGTCCTCGGGAGAGAAAGAAATAGACAATACGGTGTCTTCCCCTCATGCTAATCCAAAATCATATGAAGCACATGGTAATGGTGGGATAAAAGTTTCATCCATAGTGGAAACAACATTCTTATTCTTATCGACCATTTCACCCTTAGGAATGTGATCAATCGGGTCATGCTACTCAATATGAGTCACATGAAAAACCCGCACATTAAGATCAAAAAGGATGGGAGAAGGACTTGGGACAAAATCATCATCAAGTAAATTCTCTAAAAAGAGAGCGCCCCCCTCTAGGTCTAGTTCATCAATACCCGGTGGTATCGAATCATTAGAAGCAAGAAACATGTCAATCTCTTCCATAAACGGATCACTATCCTCAACGGGAATAGGAGATGGAGAGAAAGACTTGGCATTAGGCTTAGAATTCAAAGCTTCAATCTTAGAAATGAGAAGATAGACGTTTGATAACTTTTCACAAAGAATCACGTCTTCCACATCTAAATGAGTAAGTTCATTGGAGAACTTCTCAAGGATCAGAATAGTCAAATAAACCTTATTACCCGGTGGAAATGGGTCTAAAGGAGCAAGTTCAAAGGTGAACCTCTCGAAAACCGGATCACTATCATCCGCATTTCCCGGTGGAAATAGGTGAAGAAGAGTAGGTCCATCAGGAAACCCCTCAAAATCCGAGTCGTGAATGTCATCTTTATAAGAAAGTTCATCGGAGAACTCCTCGTTAGAAAATTCACTAGAAGTTGAATCATACTCAAAATCTTCATTCCATCACAATTTTCATCATTAGAATTGGAGAAAATCTCAACATGAATGGAAGAAGGAGAGTCATTACGATGTGGCAAATCACACGCTTCATCGGAAATACCATCAAACTCTCTCGGGTTTTGGACAAGGATCTCAACACTAGACTTTATTACTTCGTCCGGTTCCGTTTCCAAAATAGTGCTAATATGCTCGTCCCCCTTGCTTTGAGAATTGTCGGGTTCCACGGTGGAAGATTCAAGAATAGGAGTGGTGATGTCATAAGATGGAGTGAGATCAAAAATATCTTCATCATCGTCATCATCAATAAGAATAGAACGCTCGAGTTCACGAGTGGCAAGATATTTTGCTTCCTCTTGAGCTTGTTCTTCCTTTCGAATCTCAATGCTTAATCCATTATAATCTTGCGAAAGTTGTCTAATCTTAATTTCACACTCTCTTTTAAATTCCTCATCAATTATTTCTCCATGATATCTTCGACTTCCCAATTCATTAGCTATATCGTTAGTCTCTTGATCAGTTTGTCTCTTTTCTTGCAACATATCTTCGATGCTCTTTTCAACAAGTTCAACACTTCTTTGATTCATTTTTTGTTGGAACATTGTTTCAATTTGTTTAAAATTTTCACTCTCAAGAGAATAGGGCTCATAAAAAAATTTATCCCTCGGTTGACAATTAAAACTCTCGTGAGGACATCTACAATACTCACAACAAAGATATTGTTGTGATAAACTCGGCGAATCTTGTAGATAACAATTATCATTAAAGTTTTGATTGTAGCCCGGTTCTTGCTCGTAATTAAGCGAGAATCGATGCGAACAATTAATTCCAAAATGAGAATCATTTCAACATAACTCACACGAGGGTGTCTCTTATGTGGGGTGTGAAGGTGGGTAAAAATCGAGAAGATTATTTGAAAAATTCGGGTTTCCACATGAAGTATTTTCATTACAAAAAGGACAAAATCCAACCCGTAAATTGTGACGTAAATCATTTCCACAACGCTCACACGTACACCACCGACATGGTAAAAGACCATATAACGGTTCTCCACACCCTACACAATTGACGAAGGAATTCATGGAAGAATTGAAAATTGGAGGGTGATGAGAAAAAGAATTAAACATGATAGAGGATCAAGAAAATTATTATTGGTATTTTTAATTTTCAAATCAATCATAGATCGACAAAAACAAGGAATAAGGATAATTACTATGGAAGTAAATTAACCTTGGTCGACTTTGAAACGTAGGTGAAAACCTAAACGTCTCGAGGTTCAATAAGTAAACTACAAAAATAAGATTTAATACTACTTGAGTCGGCAAACCAATAATCGGTCGTCCCTCTCACTATACGCACAAGCAAGCGGGGAAACGAGGTGGCACAAAGCACTTAAAAACCTTTTTCCTTATATGGCCTTTTATAGCTCGTCGCCTTATACCAACCTTATATTTGTATAAATCGAGTTCAAACTTTTTATAAGTATTTATCTATTTTGCCTTTTTTCTCGGTTTGGATTCAAATACAATAGCTAGATGATGAAATCCCAGCTAAGATCTTATTTGGAAGTAGGTAAATTTATTGTTCTACGTAATACAATATAGTAATCACAAAAAACACGAAAAACGATACATACTATAATAATAGAAAAATAACAAAACTTTCTGAGGATGGAAAGGGTCTTCAAATCAACGATCAACAAATCTCCACGAACGAATCGTACACAAGATCCCCAGCAGCGGCGCCAAATTTTTTAATGTGATGAGAAATGTCGGTGTATTTTAATTAGATACGTTATAGAGCAAATTTAGGAAATCACCCGTAT
Source organism: Glebionis coronaria (assembly GCA_025667525.1). NCBI lineage: Eukaryota > Viridiplantae > Streptophyta > Magnoliopsida > Asterales > Asteraceae > Glebionis > Glebionis coronaria. The sequence goes on from CM046882.1 coordinate 531,128,986, forward strand.
GAAAAGGTAATAATACATAAATAAGCCACAGACGAATTCAATTAAACACGTGAGCGATCCCGGTTCGTTGTACACAAGAACCTTATGAATTTGAGACGTTCATTTTAATTTGGACAATTGATTTGAAATGGGTTTCGGGTTTTTATCTAAATTAATTCTACCAATTTTTAAATCCTAAGTGCATGAATCGTTACCCAAAATAAATCTATTAGATAACTATTTAAACTATATAAAATTTAAACTATTTAAAATAAATCTAATCAATTAAAAACAATCTTAAAACTATTCAAAAATTTAAACTAAATCTATTTAGGAATTTAATTTTAATAAAACAAAATTATTAAGAGCTAAAATTATTAAAAACAAATTTTTAAAACAATTTAAATTTCTAAAAAGTAATAAAGTATATTTATTTAATTATATATTTTTATTTTTATTTTTATTTTTCTATATTATATTTTTTTTATTTAAACTAATATTCCTATCTTAAAAATTTATAATAACAAATATTAAAAGTAATATAAAATTTTCAATTAACTATTTTAAACTAAGAAATTTATTAAATTCATCTATTTAAAGCTGACAGTTAAAAAAAGTATCTGAATATCTAAAGATGAATAAAGAAAACCAAAAAGACTGCTAGAAAAGTTGGTTGGGTTTGATTGGATGTGAACGGCAGGTCTCGAGTTCGAGACCTGCTAGTGACTATTTTTTTATATGTTAATAACTATTATATTTTTGGAATAGATAAAATGACAGACTAATGAACCAGTTAACCAAACACTCGTTTGGTAAACTAAAATTTAACAGAACAATTAAATAACCAAAAGCAACCAACAAACGGATTATCAGTAGCAAGAATGACTCAACCAAATCTCAGCAGACACGCATAATTAAGGCAGTATCAAATATTCAGAACTGAATTAGAGCAGTATAAACTCAAAGCAATTCAGACAATAAATCAGCTAACAAATTCCAAATTATCAATAGCAGAATAAAAAAATCAGATAAATTAAAAGCCTACAACCCGAAATAAATCAATAGCAGATTCTTCAACATAACCCAAACTTAAATTTCAGACTAAATGCATAAAAGAAAATAGCATCAAACATTCAGTGATCAATCTTAAGATAAATCAGTGGAAAGCTAAAACTTCTATTACCAGTTATCAAACGGAGAAAAATAAAACACAGATATGATGTTACACTGTCAAACTTAGCATCCTAAATTGAGATTTACACTCTACTTTCAGCAGTTCAAAAACAACAGATTTAACCATAAATCAGCACATACTCAAATATTAACATCAACAGGCTTCATAAAAAAAATCAAATCACAAAGAGTAAATTGAGCACTTAAACTCTAATTCTAACCCATTCGAATATCAGATCTAATATAAACTAAGAAATAACTCCATCAGACTATCAAATCATCTCAATTCATACTAGGTATAATCTGACTACAAATTATCCCTATACTCCTATAACTCAGCAACATACAGTCATACCCTATCATTAACGTTAATAGTAAAAGCAAAAGCTTGCTCACTCTTAAACATTAACAGAATTACGAACAAACACACAGATTAATTTCTGTTAGTGCAAGTGATGCCTAAAAACATTATTAGTGTTAACTAATCTTTCTTAGTTTTGATCACAACAAACTATACAACACATTTAGTGTAAAACACAAAACGAATTATTTAACTAACACTATCATCAAGGTAATAATCATATCACTAACTTTTCTTAATCATACTTAGTGATCATCAAAGTGATTATCCTTAAAACTCACTTTTGTTAATATGACAAAAGATTTTTTAATAAACTTTCTTTTTAGGAAAATGTTTTATTAAATTGGAAAATGTAAATTTGAAAATGGCATATTCCATATGCCATAAGAATATCCTTTGAAGGTTTAAAAAACCTCAGACATTCCTACCCTACTAAAAGACAAAAAAGGGAGCGGACTCTACTGGGCGGTACCTTAAGTAGCTAGGCGGTTCCTTAGCGATATGGAACCGCCGGGCTAGATAAGGATCTGCGCCCAGCTAGCCGTTACACTCTGTCTTTTATAAATAGTGGCTCAAATCTCATTTTCCAATAACCTTCTTGGACGTTTTTCTCAGCCCCCTTTCTCTTTTCTATAGCATAATCATTAGTAAATGATCACTTAATGTGTTAAGTATGTTTACATATGATTATCCTCTTGATCCCCTCCTTTACCTTGTCTAGTGAGAAGATCACTCACTCACTAGTGTTGTGATAAAGATGAATTCATGAATTAGTCATGTTTATCATGTTAGCCTTTTTGTTTTTGTTGATCCATTTGTATTTATGAATACTTGGACTAGTTGTGTTCATCCAAGCTATTTGTGAATACTTGGATTTGTTGTGTACATCCATTGCATATGTTTTTGCTTGGATTTGTGTTGTGTAGATCCAAGCTACATGTGTGTACTTGGATATGTTTAGTTGAGTTCTAATAGATTGTGTAGTAGTTCTCACTAAACTATAAAGTGATGTGGTTGTGTCTTGTGAGTTCTCACTAAACTTGAAAGTGATTAGTAGTTGTGTTGTGTGAAGTTCTCACTTAGCTTTAAAGTGAAGAGTCGTGAAGATTGGTTCTAGCTTTGGATTAGAACTCGACATCTAGCCTTGTGTCTTAAAATGGTTAAGTAGGCAACGTCGTGAAGATTGGTTCTACCTTGAGATTAGAACTCGACATCTAGCCTCGTGTCGTTAAATTATGAAGTAGGCAACATTGTGTATATTGGTCCTAGCTAAAGATTAGGTCTCGACATTTAGCTTAGTGTCGTAATATAATGTAAGCGATGATGTAAGGCTTTCTCCACCAAGAAGGGAGCTTGTGGATATAGTGGAAATCTCGAGTAGGTGTACTCGAGGAGTAGAGTAGATACGAGGATAGAGCCTCGTTGTCGAACCACTATAAATCTTGGTGTCTTGTCACTAGGTTGTCTATTTCCTTACTTTTTACTTATTTCATTATCATTATACTTACATATTACCATTTCTAATACATTTGAATTGAACCTAATCATTATGCAACTTAGCTTCAAGTAAAAGATAGTTTTGATACAAACCTAATTGAAAGTAATTTTAATTAGGTGACAAATCAAAGAGAAACTATTCAACCCCCCCCCCCCCCCCCCCTTCTAGTTTATACAATTGGTATCAGAGCGATGGTTACTCAAGATCTTTGAAGTATATTGTACTTTAAAACTTGGATCGATCCATTGTCTCCTCAAAATAGAAGGTCAAGTTGTACTAAAGTTTCTCTTTGGTCAAAACTTTGTTTTCTTGGAAAATAGGTCTTTTAATTAGTAATATTGCATCCCTCTTAGATTAGTAGCTTTTATGCATTTTAGATTTACTCTTGAAATGTATCTACTAGTTTGCATCTTGCTTTGTGTAGGTACTCATGAAGATCAATCATTTAATTGGTTGTGGATTGAGTTACTTGCACTTGTAGAAGACTCATCTTCATTGATCTTCAACATCTTTGAGTGATGATATCAAGATAATTGGGAATGATACTAGTCCTTGAAGACTTAGTACTCATCACAGTCATTGTTGGGCATTGCATTGATTCCTTGATAGATTGGAATGCTCTTTGTGGCCAAGGTACGCTTTCGTTCTTCCACACGCCCTTTGATCATTCTTTTGATCATTACTTGACTATGTGCTTGTTCTTGGCATCCTTGCCTTGACATTTGTTTGTGGTTTGTGATTCTTTTCCTTTACCCTCTCAAACCTTCATTGCTTGGATAATTGACTCACTATGGTGATGTAGAGTGAGTTAGTAGTAGCTTAAAGTATCAAGCATGATATCCATGGTTTGCACCCATACGGTTAGTAGGCCCTTTGTGGGAGAGAAAGTGAAGTAATACCTTTCTCATATTTTCGTTTAGACTAAGACTATTATTGAAAGTGATCTTAGTCTATGCATAAATATTTGCTTTGTGCTTATTCATTACCAAAGCCGTTTAACACTTCGCCGGAAAGGCACGTCTTAAACCACTATATATGACACAATCTCTTCGTCTCCACGATTTGAAGATTGTCATTAATCCCTTGAGCATTGATCTTAATCTTGATTCACTTCCCTTGACTTCTCTCCACTTTTCTTTTTCGCTACGAGTAGTCGTTTGTCCGTTTCGGTTCTTTTCGATATCGATTCAACTCGTAATCCTTCATTAAGGCATATTGCTTAGTGTTATGATGATCCAATGATATTCTAAAAGGTTTAAGATATATTTTTAAGTATTTTAGAAAACTTGGTTTTCAAAATTTTGGCGTATTTCATTGATAAAAACCAGCCTCTATAGGCAGTTCTTTATCTCTGGCGGCTCAAACCCGCGGTACCTTATCGATAAGGAACTGCGGGCAGTAAAGTTTGTTAGAGCACCAGTTTTATTAAAATAATCTTTTTCAAACCAAACCCTCTCTCTCTTAAAAACACACAGCCGTTGGGTTTCACCTTTTCCACCATTGTTGAAGCTTCAAAAACCTTCAATCACTTAAATTAATTGATTCCAAGTTGTGGGTTTCACTCATCCTTCATCTAACATCAATTAATTGTAAGTATTTTCCTTCAATTTCATCTATTTTGTTCTAGGGTTCATCCTTTCATAATTGGGTATTTTTAAAATTGATATTGAATTAGAACCTTAATAGGAATATGGGTTGACTTGGTTATTTTACTATGATTCCTTAGGTTCATATTCATTAAGATTTCACTAAAACCCACTTGTAGAACAAATCTGAATTTTGGCTAAGTGATTTTGGTTAAAAATAAGGAATTGAGATGAACCCATGAACAAATAGGTAGTTGCATTGTTAATGCTTATCTAAAAACCTTGTTTTGAAAAACCAATGTTCTAGTCCATTGTTGATCCAACATAGTTCATATGTTCTTGGTTAATAATGGATAGATACATTGTGAACATGAGAATGATATGGGTTCAATCCTCTGTTTGTCAAGAAATTGATATAACACATTCTCATATTTTTGATTTTTGATTTTATTTTTAATATGAGTGATTGGAAAAATATTTTCTTGTGTTTATATTAGGTACTAATCATGCCTTCACAATACCAAAAGGATCATCAACTCACTAGACAATACATGCCAAACATTTCCCAAACCTATGCTTCCACTCAACTTCGAAACTCCTTTTCATCCCTTTCAACTCGAAATTTCCATGAGGGTAGAGTTGTTGATGAGGGAATAATGGGTTATGACTATATCAAATCTATGTTTGAGCTTTCGGGGTTTGATTGCTTGCTCAACATAGAAGAAGATATTTACCCCTTATTTCTTCTAGAATTCTTTAGCACTTACTCCATGTTTGAATACAATGGCGAAATCTTCATTCGATTCTTGTTGAACGATCAAATCATTCAATACTCTCTTGAAGATTTTGGTGAAATTCTTGGTGTGCCATATGAAGGCACTTGTCGTTTCACGGATAAATGGAGACTTGATGCTCTCTTGTAATCCTAAGACAAACCTCCAAATGACCACGCCGAAATTGATCCAGAATTTATCCTTGATATCATTTCGAAAGAGCGTGATGGAAACGTTGTGAGAAGCCTTCATTCTAATGTGCGAAGTGTGAATCGCTATGAAGTGCTCTCAAGCGACCTTAAGGATTTTATGGTCCAATGGGCAAATATCCTTAGGGAGAATGTATTTTGTCTTGGTGGAAACCGAGATCATATCCCGGCTTGTATGGTGCATATGTTGTGTTGCATCTTTACATCAACCAAGTACAATTTGGCATTCTATATCGCTCGACGAATAAATTATGCCCTTTCAAAGCCCAAAACAAACCTTCCCTATGCTATGCTTCTTACTCGCCTTTTCAAAAGGGTTGCTCAAGACTTTCCCCACCTCGACCTTTCTCGCTTTCACCCGGTTCATCGGGTTATGTTGCCTATTCAAGAGGTATATGAAAGAAATCCTAGAAGTGATCGAGCTTCGCGAAAATCTGATCATCAAGAGTCGGATGATGAGGACACCTATATGCCAACAAGTGATGGTGGTGGCATAGTGTTGTCCCATGTATTTGTGATGATTAAGCAATGAATAAAGAAAGAAAATAGATGAAGAAGAGATGAATTCCTAGAGAGAGAAAGTAGTGAGAGAAAGTAGAGAGGAAATGATTAACTTGGTGAGATTAGATTAAGAAAAGAATTTGTTACAAATGACCATCCACCCTCCTAACATGCTAGGAGGGTAGTATATATAGTCCACCCACATGCGGGCTTTAATGGACTATATATTGGGCCGGGCTTGTCTTTTGGACTTTAATTAGTTTAAATCCAAGCCCGTGAACCACGACTAAATAACTACTTATTACAACGTTCTAATAAATATTACAATAGAAACCTATGACCGAACATTCTTGTTTGACTCAATATTTTGAGGCTAACAATCTCCCCCAATGTAAGGTCATTCCTCTTTGATATTTTGGATTCCAATGGAGTTTTATGAATTTCGTCATAAATGAGTCTTGAACGTGTAACAGTAGTTTTGTTCTTTCATGTTGTGATCTTTGAGCCTTTGTCGTTGTCTTTCGACTTTGTCTTTAAGTCTTGAAATCTTCAAATCATCCTTGACTTGTCATTGCCATCTTGCGATCTTGTGTCTTTATTCACATGCTCACACTATCAATTGTTGGATAAGTCTTTGGGCATGAATATGTGGTTGTGAATCTTTGACTTTGCTGAGTACACCGTGACGCCACCTTCTCGAGACAAAACATAGACACGGACTGAATGGCTTTGACATTCGTCCTAAATCGGTAGCGTTTTACCTCCGGTCGGTGAAGACCGTTATACGATATTAAATATCGTACCTGTGATCAGGTAGATTCAATTAAGAATCTCCTTGACAGGGTTTCGCGGCAGTACTATCCGTTCTCTTTACTCGACCGTCTCAAAGCAAGACTGCGAACATAAAGAGTGAATCAATTGGATAAATATCCGCTTGATTAAAGTCGTCAATTCACGTTCCTGGAACAAGTTTGATTCATTAAGAATCTTACCATTGTTGCTTTCCAGTTGACACAAGTTTGATTCATAAGAATCTCACAAGTCACCTACCGTAGCGCTGTTTGATGTTGACGCTAGAAGGATTTCCATTCGTCACTGTGAATATTAATAAATATCACTCTGAATGTTCTGGCAAGACCATAAAGATATTGCGTAGAAACCTGAAACGAGTTTGAATCAATTCAGAATCAAACCACTGTTGCTTTTCAGTTTTACATATGTTCAATTCATAAAGAATCTTGCATATGACCTACCGCAGTGCTGTTTGATGTTAACACTGGAAGGATTTCCACTCATCATCGTGAATACTAAGTAGTATCACTCTGAGTGTTCTAGCAATATCGCAAGGATATAGCGTAGGACTCTCTTGATCTTCATCCGTGTGTCCTAACGAGATTTGATTGATCTCTTGGCTCTAGACTCGATTTGTGCACTTTTAGTGGTCGGAGGCTGGAGCAGATGCCACCTATTCAATATCAACTATCTCGGAGTGAGAAAGTCAATAGAAGTCGTGTTGATCTCCGTGACAATAAAACAAACTTCTTTTGAGAGAAGCCTGAGTAGCTAGGAAAGGGTTGTGCTTCACATCACTGGGTCCATGATGAGTTTGTCTTCATGATGGGTTGACCCGGTTTCTGCCTAAGTTGTATGGAGGGCTTCTTTCTTTAGACCCTTTATCCTTACATTTCTTTTTCATTCTTCAACCCCTTCAATGCTTACCAAGACATCATTAATAGCACTTTGTTGTGATTGTTCCAGTGCTATCATCAGTACTTAGTCGGCATTCAGCTACGTTCACATTCTACTCCATCTTTCCTAAGGACTTCTAATAATCTATTGGATTGTCCATGGGAAGATCCCTCCGGTTCTGGTTGGATCATAGGACTTAAACCTAACCACCCTTTTGACACCAATAACGTCGTGAATTAAAGATGTTGTGGGTATTTGATCGTAACCATGAAAACCACTTTAAATTCTAACAAAGTGTTTGAAAAACATTTAACACCTTGCTAGTTTTGTCGTTTCAGAAATGCTCCCCCTTCACATGTGCATCGATAATCGAAAGTGTTTCGCACATGTAGGTAAGAGTTAAAGTGCTTGAGTCTTATATTAGATCACATTTTAATCACATTTTCTCCCCCTATCTCTAATATATAAAATCTTTTGATATTAGAGATACCAAATTTGATTAAAATATATTTTGAAAAAATAGTCTTGAAATCTCTGGGAGAAAGATGTGTTAATCTTTTGCATGAAGTTTAAATGCTCCCCCTCAAAAATTGATCCAATGGAATTGTCATTACGAGGATGTGATCCACATTAAACTTTTGAGGATAGGAGTTGTTGAACACACAATTTTTGAAAGATTTTGAATATCATTGAGAAATTCTTGAAAAAATTGTGTTCAACGCTTTTTGAAAAAAATCAATTCTTTTTGACGAAAAGGTTTTTCTAAAGCATAAACTTGAGTTCATAGACTTTGAATGTCTTGACGAATCCACTCAAGTGTAAGAAGATTTAACTTCTTTTGCTAAGGGTAAGAGTACAAAAGCGTACACTCCCCCGTGAATTTAGATCCGGGTTGCAATCTGAAAGTGATTACAAGCCATTGTGTTGAGCTCAAAACGTTGAATGTTTTGTGATAAGCTCAACCCAAGATAGATTGCTCTACCCGTTGTTGGAAATATTGTCCAAAATAGACAATTTCCTTCTGAAAAGATAGAAATGACATGTTTTGAAAAATATTTACAACTTTCATTCGAGCTTTATGTACACACCCGTGTCGTTATTGAGCGACATTTCTAGGTACGTCCATATTATCGATACTGAAAGACATGTCGAGAAGAATATTTTTGGATTATCAAAGATTTTTTACTTTTGTATTTTGCTTTTTGATTAATATTTACAGGTAGATGTTTGATAGGTGAATCAAGCAGGCTTCTTTGCCAGAACCTCCAGTTCTGCTGGAGTCAAACATCTCATACCAATTTGCCTAACGAGGTACTCAAACCTATCTTTCGACAGAGCTTTCGTAAACAAGTCGGCTAATTGGTAATCCGTTCCAACAAAGTATAATTCAACGATACCTCTTTCAACTTGTTCCTTTATGAAGTGATATCTGACATCAATGTGCTTCGTGCGGGAATGCTGAACCGGATTGCAGGAGATGGCTATGGCCGACTTTGAGTCACAGTACATAGGTACTTTATCAAAATGGAAGCCATAATCCGTGAGTTGTGTTCTCATCCAAAGAACTTGAGCACAACACGCAGATAGAGACACATACTCCGCTTCGGCTGATGAAAGTGACGTGCAATCCTGCTTCTTGGAAGACCATCCCACAAGCTTGTCTTGACCTAGAAATTGTGCACCACCAGAAGTACTTTTACGTGTATCAAGACACCCTGCATGATCAGAATCTGAATAGGCCGTTAGAAAGAAACCGGTTTCCCTCGGATACCAGAGTCCCATGTGAATGGTATTCTTAAGGTACCGAAAGATTCGTTTAACCTCCTTGAGGTGCTTTTCAGTGGGTCGTGCTTGATATCGTGCACAATAGCATGTAGCATGATGTATATCAGGTCTGCTTGCTGTCAAGTACATGAGGGACCCGATCATGGAACGATATCTCGTTTGATCTATGGGTAATCCCTCCAAATCAGCATCAAGGGATGTGGTTGATAACGGTGTCCCAACGGGGTCACATGATGTCATACCATGCTTTGTGATTATCTCTTGACAATACTTAGCTTGGTTAATAAAGATACCACTTGGGAATTGGTGAACTTGAATTCCTAGAAAGAATTTTAGTTCGCCCATCATAGACATTTCAAATCTGCTGTGCATTACTTTTTCAAACCATTTTGAAAGTTTTGGGTTTGTAGACCCGAAAATAATGTCATCAACATAAATTTGCACAAGCAGAATGTCATCCCCATATTTATAAGTGAACAAAGTTAAATCAATGGAACCTTTTGAGAAACCTTTGGAGACCAGAAATTTCGAGAGTTCGTCGTACCACGCCCTTGGAGCTTGCTTGAGTCCATAAAGTGCTTTGTGGAGACGATACACCTTGTCAGGATAATGAGGATTGACGAATCCTTCCGGCTGCGTGACATAGACTTTTTCCTTCAAAGGACCGTTAAGAAACGCCGTCTTTACGTCCATTTGATAGACAATGAATCCCTTATGTGCCGCATAAGCAAGAAAAATCCTGACCGCTTCCATACGAGCTACTGGTGCAAATGATTCTTAGAAATCAATACCCTCTTTCTGTCCATACCCTTTAGCCACTAGCCTAGATTTATTCTTGATGATCGTGTTTTCTTCATCCATCTTGTTTTTCCAGATCCATCGAAGATTTAATGGTGTTACATCGTATGGTCTGTCAACCAGTTCCCAGACTTTAAGTCTTTCAAACTGTTGAAGTTCATCCGTCATCGATTCAATCCAAGCATGATCAGCCATGGCTTCTTTGATGTTTTTCGGTTCAGCAGTACTCACGGCGAGTGCGAACATACAAACATCGCCATCGGTTTCAAGTTGTCGCCTTGTACGAACGGGCTGTGAAGGGTTTCCAATTACGTGAACCAAAGGATGATCTCGGGTCCAATGATGTGTTGAAGGATGTCGTTGGTAGAACATATGCATATTTGACGGATCAACATGGCGAGTAGAAGACTCTCCAGTTTCGTGTACCGGTGTACCGAATGGGTTGATAAATTCGTCTTCGTCAGATAATGCACCGTCTGCTTGATTTGTGTTCTCTAGAGCAATGACAGTAGTTGTGGATGTTGTAGGATCGATTGTTGAAGTGATATTCTGAGGAGGTAAATCTGCAACAACCCGTGTTGAAGTAGATGAAGTTGTATCCGGTTGTTGACGATGATCGGTATCATCATTCTTATCATGAGTGATAGCGGAAGACTTCGATACAACTTGTTTCTCCCCCGTGAAATATTCATCATACATTGGTCCATACAACATTTCCAACTCTTCAATAGTCGTGTCGACTGTCATATCAGCTCTAGGAACATTTTCTGGAACCAGCGTTGAACTTGTCGGTTCATTGCTGTGGTCTTGAGTTCCGAGTTCCGTGCGGTTGTGAACGGAAGTCGTTTGTCGTTGTGGATCGGGACTTAAACTGTTTTGTTCAAGTGCCATTTCTTGAGATTCATCAAATCGGATGTGAATTGTCTCGACAATCAATTTTGTTCTTTTGTTGTATACTCTATATCCTTTTGACTGAGTTGCATATCCCACAAGAATACATGCATCACCTTTCTCTTTCATCTTATCCAAATTTTCACCATCTCGAATAATGTAGCAAGTACATCCAAAAACATGAAGGTGTTTGAGTGAAGGTTTTCGATCATGAATTATGTGATATGGTGTCTTTTCATGTCTTGGGATAATTAAGGAACGGTTTTGTGTATAGCATGCGGTTGACACAGCTTCGGCCCAAAAGTACAGTGGAAGTTTTGAAGCGGATAATAATGTTCGAGCAGCTTCAACCAAAGTACGGTTTCGTCTTTCAACAACGCCGTTTTGTTCGGGTGTTCGAGCAATGGATGTTTCATGTTCAATCCCTTCGGCTTCAAAATACTTTCTCAGATTTGAATTCAAAAATTCTGTACCTCTGTCAGTACGAACCACTTTAACTTGAGCCTGAAGACCACGTTGTATCAATTTAAGGAAGTTGATGAGAACGTCGGGTGTTTCATCCTTGGACCTCAAGAAGTGAGTCCATGTGTACCTTGAGTAATCATCGACAATTACTAGAATATATTTCTTTCCATTGATACTCTGAACACGCATGGGACCACACAGATCCATGTGAAGAAGATCTAACCGTCCTTTAGAGCTTGGTGTGGTCTTTGTTTTGAAGCTACTTCGTTTAGCTTTACAAAGTTCACAGGAAGAACAAAGATGATCTTTGATGAATTTCAAGCTTGGAAGGCCTCTCACAATATCTTTCTTGGAAAGCAAGTTAATGGTATCAAAGTTGAGATGAGAAAGACGTTGATGCCATAACCATGCCTGAGTCGTTGAAGCTTTAGCCATGAAGCAAATTGGAGTTGATGAAGTTGTGTCTTGAAGTGAAATTGTGTAAAGATCAGTACCCCGTGTACCGGATTATGTCGATCATACTTAGAAGGACTTTCACCACGTCGACGTGTGTCATACCTTGGAGGACTCTCAACATATCGGTTCTTTGTGTTAGATGATGTGCGAAGATTGTTGTTGGTGGGTTTGTAGATTTTCTTGTAAGTCTTCATTATGTAAGCAATTTGTTGTTTCATCTCTCGGTTCTTTTGAGCTTGGTCTTCATCACTATCTTCTTCAGATGATGACTCAGATGGTGGTGATGGTGCTCTTGGCGCTTTACCTCGAGATTTTGTGGAAGATGAAGACTTAGATGATGTGGAATATCGTGGTGAAGATGATGTATTGGAGTATGGCTTAGGAGCACGATAGTGAGGATCTTGAACATGTTGAGTGGTAGTCACTAAAGCAAGTGGATTAGCCGTCTTGGCAACACGTTCAGCTCGAATCTCATTTGCTTCATTCTGAAATTGCTTCAAGATGTCAAAGAGTCGATGATATGAGACCTCGTCTAACTTTTCTTGTTGTTTCACCAAAGTGACGAACCGTGTCCACTCGGGTTGAAGTTGTTGAAGAAATTGAACATTGACTTGCATGGTGGAGACTTGCAGGTTATTTCTTGTCATGTCATTCATCATCTTATAAAACCTGGAGTAGTAAGAGTCAATTGATTCTCCATCCCTTGAAGTAAACTTGCCAAAATTCCAAAACAAATTTGTTTTGACATCTTGTTTGTTGAGTGATTCTCCTTGTTGCAAGCGTTCAATAGCAGTCCACATTTCATGTGCTGTTGGGCATGCATCAACCGTGGAGTAAATATCATCTCCAATCCCACTTAAAACCATATAGATGGCTTCCTTCTCCGCATCATGCCAAGCACAATTTTCAGGTGTGAGATCAGCTCTTGTTTCATCACGTTCACTTGCAGGTATTGGATCAGTAGTATCTGTGGCTGCTCTTGGAGGAACTGAGATCTTTTTAAATATATATGGTCCATGAGTAATACATTTCCTCAAGGCATCACCATTAGGTCTTGTATCAAGATATCGTATGAAACGTGATTGCCATTGAGCATACCTACCAGATACAAGCATTGGTGGTCTCTCTTTGTTACCCGCCACCATTATGTTGTTGTTCGTCACACGATATTCGGCAGTAGAATCCATCTCAATATTCTCTGAAATGATGAAGTGAATATGGATCTTAAGTAGATTTGTTGTGATTGTTGTTGTGGTTTAACTTCCGAAAATTGCAATTTTTCTCCAGGCCGACAATAAATTCTCCAGTCCGACTAAAACGGTAGTCCAAAAATTTTGTAATCGCCAAAATTTGAAATCGAGCTAGAAATGTCCTAAAACTAGTATGGAAAAAATTTGAATTTACTTGACGAAAAATTTTTAACTCTTTTTTTTTTTTTTTTTTTTTTTTTTTTTTTTTGATCTTCGTGGAAACGATATTCCGAAACTAGTCTAGATGGTGGCTAACTCTAAAAAATACTCAAACAAAAATTAGCAAAAACATGTCATCGGAATCACCATCGGAATGTCCAATCGGAATGTATGATCGGAATGTTTTCGGAATGCACCAATCGGAATGTTGTCGGAATGCACCAATCGGAATGTTATCTGAATACACCAATCGGAATGTTATCTGAATACACCAATCGGAATGATATCTGAATACACCAATCGGAATGTTATCTGAATATACCAATCGGAATGTTATCTGAATAAACCAATCGGAATGTTATGAATACACCAATCGGAATGTTATCTGAATCCACCAATCGGAATGTATATTGGAAGTCCAATCGGAATGTTGATCTGAATCCCAATCGGAATCTATAACCCCTTTTCAGATTGTAGCAATCGGAATGTATCCCCCTTTTCTCGGACAAAACTCAACCAATACGTGATTTTAAGCCAAAAAATGATCAAAAAACCCAAAAATTTTGTGTTTTTAGCCAAAGTAAATATACCAAATCACTACTACAACTATGTAGAAGATGTAGATGAAGAAGTAGAGCACGAAATACACAAAAAAATTTGAATCCGAGATGATTTATGGATTAAATCATTCGAATCAAATATACTAACAACAACCAATCACAAAACTACCCCGTGGCGATTGATACCAAATGTTGTCCCATGTATTTGTGATGATTAAGCAATGAATAAAGAAAGAAAATAGATGAAGAAGAGATGAATTCCTAGAGAGAGAAAGTAGTGAGAGAAAGTAGAGAGGAAATGATTAACTTGGTGAGATTAGATTAAGAAAAGAATTTGTTACAAATGACCATCCACCCTCCTAACATGCTAGGAGGGTAGTATATATAGTCCACCCACATGCGGGCTTTAATGGACTATATATTGGGCCGGGCTTGTCTTTTGGACTTTAATTAGTTTAAATCCAAGCCCGTGAACCACGACTAAATAACTACTTATTACAACGTTCTAATAAATATTACAATAGAAACCTATGACCGAACATTCTTGTTTGACTCAATATTTTGAGGCTAACACATAGGTTCTAGTTCTCATTTCAACTCTTTGAGTAATTCCCACCCATCCTCAAACTCATTCGTGGATGGACTTGAAGACTTAGCTCCTCCACCTCATTATTCCTCGAGTGAAGTACCAGAAGATCTCAATATGGAGCATCTCTACCGTGAAAATATTAGGACTCGAGGTGATCTACATGAACATCGGGTGGAGTCAAGGAAGGGATTCAAGTATTTGGGGAATATGATCAAGGGATTGGGCAAGAAAAGAAGGTGAAGACTTTGAAGTGTTTCAAAGAATACATGTTGGTAAACATGTAATGTTGAACAATTTTTAATATCTTGGTTGTGTATTAACTAAATTCTACTTGTTTGGATTATTTTTTATTTATCCTAAATGATTGCCTATGCCATTGTGATTATGATTTGCATAGCTTTGTGCATCCTATGTGTTAGTTAGCTTCCTAGATTTTGGTCAGTAGTTAACTTTGGCTTGAAAATCCTTTGGTAAAAATCTGGGCTAACCAAAGTTTGAGGAAGTACCATTTTTGAACACCTCTGGTCGCGGTTCCATATCGACCCGCGGTACCTTATTGATAAGGAACCGTCGTCCCTAGATAAGGAACCACCGGCTACTGTGTCCGACAGAACCTTTGCTTTACACTATTTTCCTTAATCTGTGTAAACCTTGCTTGATTCTTTGCAAAAACCTGCACATTTCCTAAACTAGGTTAGCTAAATTCATTGTTCACATAAAAAATTTTAACCCATTACTAGTTTGGATCAACCCCTCATCCTTTAAAACCCACCTTGTTAGCCATGTTCTTCACATCAAACCATTCTTCCTTAACCCTTAAACCTCTCTTTACAACCATGGTTTCTACAAGAATCTCAAACTCATCCAAAACCTCCACTTCAAGGAAAAATCTTAAGATTAAGATCAAATTGCCTAAACCTAACTCATCACCCTTTCACACACCCAAGAATGATATTGTCCCAATTCTCATCTCTTCATCAACCTCACCACCTCTTGCTCCATGCAAGACTACCTCTACCCATGGTACCAACCATTCTCATGGTTATACCTCCTCTTCATTCCAATCTAGAATGAATGATCTTTCCTCACCCTTCACTCCAACTAATCTCTTGGATGTGACTACCCAACCACAACCCATCCAAAGCATTCCCATTGTGAATGACTTTGAAGATACCTTGGTGACTTCACCATTTACCCCTCCAAACTCACCCTTTTCACCCTTGGAGAGCATACCTCCACACTCACCCACATCACCTTTGGAGAACATACCTCCTCCACCTCCTCCAAACACTCCCATTTTGGGTGTTCCACTTCCCTTCTTATGGGTGATCCTTACTGTTGGGAGTAAATTATGGCCAGATCACTTGAGCGCTGACAAGAGGAAATCAAGCATTGACAGGAGTAAAACAAACACTGACAGCTCAAGCGTTGACAAGATAAAGTCAAGCGTTGATACATTGAAGACAAGCACTGATGGGAAGATATACTCTACGCGTTTATTGTATTTTAGATTACTTCTAGTAAAGATAGGAACAACAATGTATTTTCTATATTTATCTTTACCTAGAATAGCTGATACGTAGATTATTGTACAAGGCTTCTTATGTCTATAAAAGAAGACCTTTAGGTTAATGTTTTGATATAAGTTTTCATTCGTAAACTACTTTCATTGTAAGCAAGTTTGATATCATTAATCAAAGTGAAAGTTTGTTTATATCTTGTGTGTTCTTGTTTAAGTGTTAATTCCGCATAACACTTAGATTATCATAAACATATACAAAGGTTTCTCTAAGTGTATTACTTGATCTAATATCGTATACATAAAGCTAAATCGATCTAAGTTTGGGATCAACAAGTGGTATCAGAGCCAGGTTGAGGAACTTTTGATCTTAAAGAACACAAGAACCCTAAAAATCACCAAAACCCTAATTTTCTCAAGAATCCTAACAACATCATGTCAGAAACAATTAACTCCTCCTCACCTTTACCAAACATCAAGATTACCATGCTTGATGCAACCAACTTTGAATTGTGGAAATTTAACTTTGAGCAATATCTAGGGATCTATGACTACACACTCTGGGAGATCATTGAATATGGAAACACATTCGATAAAGCCCAAAAGATTGCTGATGCTATTTCTCAAAGATCAGCTGTTGCTGGATGTTCTGAAGAAGATAAGAAAGAAAAACCTGAAGATGGTAGAGCTGTGGCTGCTGAAGACATAGCAAAGAAAAGGGTTGACATGAAAACCCTAAATATTCTAAAAGTCTCTTTGGGACAAGAGAACCAGCATAAATACAGAGGTTATGATTCTACTAAAGACCTTTGGGCAGCTCTTGAAGTTGCATATGGTGGCAATGCAGACACCAGAGAAGAAAAGAAGAAACAACTCATGCATGATTATGCTGTTTTCAAAGCTCAACCCAATGAGAAGCTGAGTAGTGTGAGAAGCAGATTGCTTGACATTACAAGTAAATTGTCCTTCATGGGGACACAACTTGGTGATGTTGACATTAATGCTACCTTTCTTAAAAGTCTTGGTGAGGCGTGGAAGATTGAGGCAAGATCTATTCTTGCCAATAATACTTACAAAAGTTCCACGTTTGATGACATTTACAACAAACTGAGGCTGTTGGAAGATGAAACTCTTTTAGAGCATGGAAGCAAGTCTACCAATAGTAACATGGCCTTCTTCTCTCATAGTGAAGGTCAATTGAATCAGAAGGACTCTTACATGCATCCAGTTACTGGATCATCATGTGTCAGCGCTGGAATAAGTCCTGTCAACGTCTCCTTTTCAGACGCTGACACATTCAAAAGTGACTCCCCAAGAGTTAAACCTGCTGGTTTGGATTTGGATACTGTATGTGCTTATATTGCTTCTTTGCCCAATGGTTCAGTGATTACATATGAGGACCTTGAGCAGATAAGTGATGAGCATTTGGAAGAGATGGACATTAAGTGGAACATGGCTCTTGCTAGTATAAGAGCAAACAGGTGGAACAGAAGGTTTAAGAAGAAGATGACCTTCAATGCAAAAGACACATCTGGATTTGATAAAACCAAAGTTGAATGCTACAACTGTCATCGTATGGGGCACTTCATGAGGGAATGTAGATCTCCTAGAAGATCTAATGCTGGTAAACCCTCAAGTCAAATTGTTAAAGCTCAGGATCCTAAAGCCATGGTTGCAGTTCAAGGAATTGATGGTGTGGGATGGGATTGGAGCTATCTGACTAAGGATGTGGAAGAGGATAAAGCTTTGGTTGCTGAAATTAAAGAAGAAGAGCATGTTGAATATGCTCTCATGGCATACTCCTCCTCTTCATCTGATAATGAGGTATACAATGATGCTTTTTGTAGTAAAGGTTGTAGGTTAAACACTGAGAAACTTAACAAAGAGGTGAAAAGATTATTAAGTGATGTGAGTACTAAAAAGTGCAAACTGTCTAATTACCAACTAGCTCCCACTCAAACTGAGAAAACTGTTTCTGAATGCAAGAAAATGGAATTTGACTTAAAAGATAAAATAAATATCTTAAAACATGAGTTAAATGCTAGTATGGATATTAGAAACATCATGGAAAGGGTTAATGGTGAGTTACAGGCTAAGCTAGATGAGGCCATTAAGAATAAGGATAATGTTGGCCTTAAAATTCAAAGATTTGATAGAGCCACACAAACCCTAGGAGACTGTGTGAGTAAACAAAGAGATCCTAAGGACATGACTGGGATTGGGATGAATGATTACTCTGTGGTTCCAGCACAAGCTGGTGACTTCTATGGTGTCCAACAAAAGGACCTATCTTGGACTGGTTTGCCAGAATTCCAAGAGGAGGAATTTATTCCTCCACCAAGAGTTGTCACTCCAGTTGAAGAGTACCAACAAAAGTTGACCGACCTGAATGAATGGAAGAAAGCTAACCCTACTTTATTTGTTAAGGGTGGCTTGCTATGTGAAAGTCCCAATGAGTCAACTCCCATTAAGGTTACAAACCCAATCACTGGTAAAGCTGTTGACCTAGGCTCAAACACTGTTAGAAAACCTAGCATTAAGTATGCAGAGATGTATAGGAATACTAGGTCACCTAAGAGCCAAATTAGCAATGATGGAACAGGCTTTTTCTCTTCTAGACCTAGGGTTGTGTCTAGAAAAGCTTGTTACACTTGTGGTAGCTTTTCACACTTGGCATATAAGTGTGTCAACTCTCCCACAACCAGCGCTGACAGGAACAAATTCAGCGCTGACAGGAACAAAGTCAACATTGTTAAGAAGTCAAACGTTGTCAGACCCAAACCTTGTGTGCAGCAAAGTCCACAAGTTGTTAGACCTGCCCCATTCTTCACTAGAGGGTCTAACACTCATGGACAAAGACCATTTCAAAAGACAAACACTTGGTCTAATAGGCAATGGGTTTCTGTAGCAAACCCTAGGTTCAACGCTGACAAGGGTAATTTCAGCGTTGACAAGACCAATTCCAACGCTGACAGAAACGTGACCAGACCTAAATATTTGCAACCACAAGGAAAGGGGTCTAAAGCTTCTTCAAGCTTAACATGGAGACCCAAGAAAGATCGAAACCCTAATGATAATGGGATTTCAATGACCTGCAACAGATTTAATTACATTTCAAAGGGCATTACAAAACCTATTGGGGTTAACTGGGTTTTTCATCCTAAGAAGGATGAAAATGGGGTTGTTATGAGAACTAAGTCTGTTCTTATTGAACAACCAGATGAATCCAAGTCTTCTAAGGCTTGGGTTCCCAAAGAAAACTAATTTGTTTTCTTTATGTGCAGGGCATTCAAAAAAGGTCAATGATTATGGATATTGGGACAGTGGATGCTCAAGGCACATGACAGGGAAGGAAGATTATTTAACTAACTTCACTCCCATTAAGGATGGTGACAAGGTTTACTTTGGAGGCGGATATGGTACTATCACAGGCAAAGGAACCCTTCTCACCAAGAATTTGCGTTTTGAGAACGTATTTCTGGTAAAAGAACTTGATTACAACCTCTTTAGTGTATCACAAGTTTGTGATAACAAAAATAAAGTTATGTTTACTGATACTGAGTGTTTGGTGTTAAGCAAGGATTATAAGATCCCTGATGAGAAATATATTGAGTATAGAACACCTAGGAATAAAGACATATACAATGTGAATCTGAATGGGATTAGAATGAATAACAATATGTCTTGTTTTTATGCTAAAGATTCAGTAGATGAGAGTAATTTGTGGCACAGGAGACTAGGGCACATAAATTTTAAGAATATAAATAGGCTTGTGAGACTTGGCTTGGTTGATGGTTTGCTGAGAAGGCCTTCCACAATGACCACTCTTGTGTTGCATGTCTTAAAGGCAAGCAGCACAAGGTCTCATTCAAGTCCAAACAGGTGCACTCTAGTACTAAACCTCTTCATTTGCTTCATATGGACCTCTTTGGTCCAACCAATATAGAAATTTTGAATGGTAAGTCATATTGCTTCGTTATCACATATGACTTTTCTAGGTTTACTTGGACATTCTTTCTAGCTATGAAGAGTGACACAGCTGATATTCTAATTGATTTTATCACTCAGATTGAGAAGAAATCTGGCAATGAAGTTAAAATGATTAGGAGTGATAATGGTGGTGAATTTAGGAATAAGAAGCTAGATGATTTCTGTGCCAGGAAAGGAATTACTAAGCAATTTAGTATTGCAAGAACCCCACAGCAAAATGGGGTTGCTGAGAGGAAAAATAGAACCCTAATTGAAGCAGCCAGAACAATGTTGGCTGATGCTCATTTTCCTATAGCCTTTTGGGCTGAGGATGTTAATACAGCTTGTTATGTTCAAAATAGAGCATTGGTCAAAAAAATTCAGAACAAAACACCTTATGAGTTACTTTGGGGAAGAAAACCTAATATTGGTTTTCTCAGACCTTTTGGTTGTCATGTAGTAGTTTTAGACACTAGTGATGCCTTAGGTAAATTTAGTGCAAAAGGTGATGAAGGCTACTTTATGGGGTATTTAGTGCAGAGCAAGGGATATAGGGTTTATCTTAAAGAGGAAAAACGTATACTTGAAATAGTACATGTTAGGTTTTTAGAAAATAAACCTAGTGATCCTGAAAGTGGTCCTAATTGGTTGTTTGACTTGGAACCTTTATCTAGAACTTTAAATTATATGCCTGTCACTAATCCAGACATTGTGAAGGTAACTTCAAATGTTGTGGAAGAACAAGTTGTTGATGTTTCAGGTACACAGGTTCATGAGAAGGTTGGATCACAAGCAGAGAAGCCATCTCCTATCCAAGAATATGTTACAATTCCCATTTGGACAGATGCTTTTGTTGCTGCTGCTGCTGCTGGTAAAGATAATGGTGGTCCCCAAGTACCACCAGATACAAACATGCATGGTCCTTCAGGAGCTGACAAAGGCAAATCTAGCGCTGACAAGACCAATTCAGACGTTGATGACTCAGACGTTGACAACAACAGTTCAAGCGTTGTTAGCCCAAGCGCTGACAACCAAGATTCAGGCGTTGACAACACTTTTGCACATCTTTTCTCTTCCACTTTTGAACAAGGTGAACCTTCCAATTTATATGAAGAAGGTCATCCTTATGTTGATGTAAGATAGTCTGATGAAGAAGATATTGGCAACATGGAGAATGAGGTTGAAGATACCAGATTGTTTGAGGGAGGAGTTCTTACTTCAGTCATGAAGAATCTTCCTCCTTCTCAAATCATTGGTAATGTTAATACTCCAGTTCAGACTAGAAGATCTCATCAAGGTCTTGGTGGGTTTATTGACAATATAGACAAGAAGGTTGATACCCCTCTTGTGCAAGCATGTTTGTTTGCCTGTTTTCTGTCACAACAGGAACCCAAGAAAATATTTGATGCTCTCAAAGAACCAAGTTGGGTGGAAGCAATGCAGGATGAGCTTCACCAATTTGCAATTCAGGATGTTTGGGAGCTGGATGATTGTCCCAGATATGTCAGACCTATAGGGACAAGATTGGTTCTAAGAAACAAGAGAGATGAAAGAGGGATTGTGGTCAGAAACAAGGCAAGGTTAGTGGCTCAGGGATATACACAAGAGGAGGGGATAGACTATGAGGAAGTCTTTGCACCAGTTGCAAGGATTGAAGCTATTAGGATCTTTCTAGCCTATGCATCCTGCATGAGCTTCACTGTCTATCAAATGGATGTCAAGAGTGCCTTCCTCTATGGAACTATTGTTGAGGAGGTTTATGTGATGCAACCTCCTGGTTTTGAGGATCCAAAGAATCCAGACAAGGTGTATAGAGTCAAAAAGGCTATGTATGGACTTCATCAGGCCCCTAGAGCATGGTATGGTACTTTGTCTACCTACTTGGTGGACAATAGATTCAAAAGGGGCACCATAGATCAGACACTATTTACAAAGAAGAAAGGCAAGGATGTGTTGCTTGTCCAGGTCTATGTTGATGACATCATTTTTGGGTCTACTGATCCAAAGATGAGTGAGGATTTCTCCAAGCTTATGACAGACAAATTCAAGATGAGTGCTATGGGGAAGATGAACTTCTTTCTTGGTTTACAAGTTCAGCAGAAAGAAGATGGTATCTTCATCTCCCAGGACAAATATGTGGTTGAGATCTTGAAGAAATTTGGCTTTTCTCCACATGAAAAGAGGGCTAGTACTCCTATGGATAGAGAACACCCTTGGGGAAAGATTGGAGATGGGAAAGATGTTGATGTCAGGCACTATAGATCCATGATTGGATCCTTGATGTATCTTACAGCCTCCAGACCTGACATCATGTTTGCTGTGTGTGCTTGTGCATGCCATCAAGTAACTCCCAAAGACTGTCACCTTTATGCTGTGAAGAGGATCTTTAGGTACCTAAGATGCTATCCTAGTCTTGGTTTGTGGTACCCAAAGGATTCCCCATTGGAGCTGATTGCATATTCAGATAGTGACTATGGAGGTGATAAATTTGATAGGAAATCCACAACTGGTGGATGTCAGTTTCTTGGGAGCAGGTTGATATCTTGGCAATGTAAGAAGCAAACAGTGGTGGCTAATTCTACAACTGAAGCTGAGTATGTGGCTGCAGCTGCTTGTTGTGGTCAAGTTTTGTGGATTCAGAACCAGCTGTTGGACTATGGGTATAATTTCCTGCATACCAAGATATTTGTTGACAATAACAGCACTTTATGCATCATTAAGAATCTTGTACATCATTCTAAAACTAAACACATAGAAATTAGACATCATTATATAAGAGATTGTTTTGAAAAAGGTTTAATACAACCAGATAGGGTGGACACTGAAGAGAATGTGTCAGATTTACTAACTAAACCTTTTGATGCTGGTAGGTTTCAATACTTGGTAACAAGTATTGGAATGGTCAATCTCACATAATATATGTTTTAGAGTCTTTTTGTAAAAGTATGTACAGGATGATGCATTGTTATTAGTCTTATTGATGATTCAGATTTTCCACTATATTTTTCTAACACTGACAAAGGTTGCTTGAACGCTGATAAGTGTTTTTGTAACGTTGTTAGCAATATAATTGTCTAACGCTGACAAAGCTTCCCTCAACGCTGTCATGTGTTATCGGGGCGTTGTCAGCAACAATGTTAGTTTTGTGGTTTTCAATCTAAATGTGCAGGTGGTGTTAGCAGTATACCATTGGATACAGAGTTGCTTATGGATCAATGGAGAAGCATTTGGGCATATTTTTGTTTATGGATGATGGTTGGAAGTTTTAATTCCTATCTTGACATAAATTTTTTATGTTCATGCATATTTTTAGCAACTTATGTATCATAGTTTAAGGGGAGGTTTTAGGAACCTTTAGGATGTTTGGGTATCCATATGATACTCTTATCACAATTCTAGATTGTGTCCACAAGTGAGTATGAGTTAGTTTTACTAAATCATGAGGCACTGTAGCATGCAAAGTTGATATACTATGCATGCTGCCAAGACATTTTTGGCCTAGAATTGGTTGTGGTCTGTTGGGAGACTTGGGAATAATTTTGTTATGGGATTTCCTGGGAGTAACAAGGAATTTTATAAGGTAACTTGGTTGTTAAGAGTTTTTGGTTAGCAAGGGACACTAGAGGACTGTTATGTCTATCTTGCTTAAGCAAGTGTGCATAACTGGACAGTGCTTGCCGCCCTATAATAATTATCAGCTTTTTGGTTATCTTCTCTAGGATAAATTACTTTGTTAAGGTCATTTTTCATTTTTAAACATTTTTATTTTTGAACGCTGACAAGAATTTTTCCAAGCGTTGTTGTGACCAATTTAGACGCTGACATGGCTATAGGCAAACGTTGACAAGATTATAGCCGTTGGGCGTTGATAGGTTATTTTTTACCGTTGACACTCAATGGGTCCTACCCAGTTGTTACTTTTTGACATATTTTTAGGCCGTAATTTTGGGAGTTGATAGACTTCATTTAATGCATGAGATAAAATTATTCTTTTTCAATATTTTCATGATTGTGTTTTTGAAAATACTTGCCTATTTTTGGGCCAATCACATGCATTTTCTTCTCCTATAAATTTGGCTCCTATTTTTAAACAGGGTATCTATAATTCTTGTCTAACACAATTTTATCTTATCAACTTCATCTTCATCAATCAATTTTAACAGCTTTCAACAATGGCACCAAAGTTTAAACCATCAGAATTGGAATTGGGGTTCAGAAGTCAACACAACATGATCGCGTATCTTGACGCTGATGATACTATGTTTCCTCAATACACACAAATGGTGGCGTATTTGAACTCATCTCCTCTTAGGTATGCTCTTTCTCATGCACCACTCATTCCTGTCACACATATTAAACAGTTTTGGAACACTGTCAGTTCCTGAACAGTTAATATAGTGACTACATTAACTTCTATTGTTCATGGGAGACCTTGGGTGGTTACTGAGGCTTTGGTACGCCAAGCCTTGCATCTTGATGATGCTGATGGTATAGCCACCCTTCCCATTAGAGAAATAGAACAAGGACTAAGGGCTTTGGGTTATCCTTTTCCTGATGAAGGTACTTTAAACAAATATCATAAACAGGAGTTTCCCCCAGCCTAGAAGTACCTCATACATGTCCTCCTACAATGTTTGAGTCCCAAATGCACTGCACACAATGAGATCAATAGATCTATTGCAAGTGCTATTGTGTGCATTGCAACAGGGCAAAAATTTAATTATTCTAAAGTGATTTTTGAGGGCATGTGTAAAAATAAGGGGAACAAAATGACTTTAGCTTATCCCCGATTTTTGCAAATGGTTTTTGATGTTCAAGGATACTGCACAAGGGATCATAATGATTTTTATGAGATCCCTATGCAAAAGAAAGCAATTTTTATGAAGATGAACTCACCCCCCATCGTGACCTACCCTTAACCCAAGCTATGCTTGTTGTCATTGCAGCAGCACAACCCCAACCAGACCCCCAACCCCAAATTGACCCAATACCTGAACCATTACCTTCACCTGAACATATGCAAATTGACCAAGAACCCTTCAACGCTGACACGTTAAATGTTGGCGTTGATGTGTCTATTTCCAACGTTGACACACAACCTTCACAAACCCAAACACCCCTTAACCAACCCACATCCACCCAATCCACATCATCTTCTACACCCCCTGAATATAGGTTGATGAAACGCCAAAGGACTACTGGAGTGTTCTCCTCTGGTGGTCCTAGCCATGTAGCAGAGAGAACCACCACCACAAGTGTGGCTGGTGCTATGGATGAGGCTGGGACTATTGGTTCTGGCTTAGAAGCTGGCCAAGGCAGTCCCACCATCATTAAGTTTTCATCCATGCCCAATGAATCTGACTTGGGAGGTCAAATCCCCATTTTAGAAGAGGGCAGATTGGAACCAATGACCCTACTTGAATTAACAGCAGTCTGCATGAGCTTGCAAAAGAAAAATGCAGACTTGGTACAAGTTTTCAGCTCACAAGGCCTTGAACTCAAGTAATTGAGGGAGAGGATTGTTGTTTTGGAGACTGCTAGTGCAAGGGAAGGGATGGAGGAATCTTCCAAAGGGGAGGAAAATCAAATAAATGTGAGTGACAAGGGCAGCCATGATGGTCAATCTTTGGATGTTGCTGAGGCCCTTACAAGTTTGAAGAAACAGACAGGTTTTGATACGTCCTTAGTCTCTCCTACAAACTTAAATTTATCATTTACAGCCATGTTGGAGGAAATTGCAAAAGGCGCTGAGACAGGAATTTTGGGCGCTGACACAGCAAAATTGGGCGTTGACAGACCTACACATGAGGGTGATGTATCCCAGTCATCATTCATCATCAAGGAGGTTTCTTCATAGGTATCACCATCTACCTTACCAACAATTGATCCATTAGATAAGGGTAAGGGTATTATGGTAGAAGAGATTGTTCCAAAGAATGCAGCTCAAGTTGAGTTTGATAGAAGGTTGGCTGCACAAATCATGGAACAAGATAGAAAGGAGGTGAAAGAGTCACCATTTGTTGTCACTTTAGAAGAGAAAGAAGGAAGTGATGAAGCTAGCTCAGACTCAAGTATTATGATCATAGAACAGCCTAAAAGACTTGAGTATGGAGATGAGTTGGCCAAGGAGAAATTGAGAGAGTTGAAATTGCAGGTTGACTTTGATATGCCAGAGGTGGTTCAAATGTATCATGCTTGGGAAGAAAGATGTATGGAGAATCCACACTTGACCATTTCAGATCAGATATGGTGTTTAGAGATTCTCCTCAGAGTACAAAAAGACTGCCAGGTTATTTTGAAACACAAGGCAAGCAATATTCTCTCAGAGTTGAAAAGTGATAGAAGGGAGCTATACTGCATGTTGCTCAGATGTCATGAAGTAGGATGGACATATCAAAAATTGAGGGCATTGACATTTGATGAGTTGGAATGCAAAGCTTATCCCATCTGGGTTAGAGTGTAGGAAGCAAACACTCTAAGACTTCTTTCTGATGAAAGGAAAGAAGAACTTGTAGAAGAAATGGAGCTCAAGAAAGCAATGTTTGTTCCCAGACAAGTGAAAAAGGGAGTTTCTCTTGAGTTTCCCAAAGATATGGATCCACTATATCCAAGTGAAGCTGTTATAAGAAAGAGCCTCAAGCTCTCACCATTAGAAGCTTCAGATATGGTGCAAGTGTTACCACTAGATTCCAGAAACCCAATTGTGAGCTATGAAGAAGATGAATGTGGGTTTTGGAAAATTGGCAGGTATGGCAAAGAGGTACACACTTTTACCACTCTTATATCTTTGTTTGCAAGTTGTGATAGAGAAGACTTGGTAGACCTATGGAGGTTGCTAGAGACCAAGTATGAGGCTGAAGCACCAACTTCAGCTAATGGAATAAAACTGTGGTCCACATTCAAGAGAATGTGTGGACCAAAAGATGAGGATCCTGCTATTTGGAAGGATCTTAAAGATGACCTTAGTGGTCTTTAATGGAGATTATATTCAGCTGCTGGTGTTTACCATTTGAGTTCTACAAAGTTTGCTGAGTATCTACTTGTGGATGGTCAGTATTTCATATCCAAGGATATCTTGGAAAAGATGAAGAACACTCAGCTGGAAATTGATTATTCAAGTGACGTGGCAAAAGACTTGATCAGATTTATTTATTACCAATATGAGAAGGTTTGTAAGATTCCTCCTAGTCCTTAATGTTGATTCAGAAACTTGATCATAAGAGTGGATATCAAGTTTAGGGGAGGATTGTTGGGAATAAATTATGGTCAGATCACTTGAGCGCTGACAAGAGGAAATCAAGCGTTGATAGGAGTAAAACAAACACTGACAGCTCAAGCGTTGACAAGATAAAGTCAAGCGTTGATACATTGAAGACAAACACTGATGGGAAGATATACTCTACGCGTTTATTGTATTCTAGATTACTTCTAGTAAAGATAGGAACAACAATGTATTTTCTATATTTATCTTTACCTAGAATAGCTGATACGTAGATTATTTTACAAGGCTTCTTATGTCTATAAAAGAAGACCTTTAGGTTAATGTTTTGATATAAGTTTTCATTCGTAAACTACTTTCATTGTAAGCAAGTTTGATATCATTAATCAAAGTGAAAGTTTGTTTATATCTTGTGTGTTCTTGTTTAAGTGTTAATTCCGCATAACACTTAGATTATCATAAACATATACAAAGGTTTCTCTAAGTGTATTACTTAATCTAATCTCGTATACATAAAGCTAAATCGATCTAAGTTTGGGATCAACACTTACTTCCTTGGGTTCCTAGAAGCTCATGGTTCTCATTGTCCATGTTGCCTCTACAACAACTACATCATTCAAAACCTTAGGATGGAGATGTTTGGACTTAATATGAGGTTGCAATACTTCTTTCTCACCTTGTTTAACATGCCTCCTCCTAGGAGATGAATGGTGATTTTCTTTAAAAATATTATTCAAGAAAAATCAAGACAGGGAAGATTACTAATCAAGACCTAGTTTTAATTTATCTTTAGTTTAGTTAATTGTCTTTCTTTATTTCCTTTATGTATCTCTTTCATGAGTGTTTTATGAGAATGAATTATGGACTTAGCATTATGTGTTTCTATCTTTATGTGCACATTAATCAACTTTAATTCTAAATTAAAATTGAACCTAAATCTATCACGACCTCTAAAACTTGACTAAAATTGGTTCAAAATGTTATCCAAATAATTTGTCACCCTTTGTCAAGACATTCTTTGTTAGTGTGTTGCTTTTATGCAACCCTGGCATAATTTAGTGCTAATAGAGGTAAAATTCCAAGATTTGCAATTTTTTGAAAAAATCTTAGTTTTTCTCAAAACCCTAGAAAATCAAGGTTTCAAGTCTACTGCACGCGGCTCACTAAAGTCGCGTGGTTCCTTAAGTGATAAGGAACCATCGGTCCCTATAAGGTACCACGGACAGAAAAGCCAAATTTTGGCTCGTTTTTTGTCTTTCTTCATAAACCTATCCCCTGTCAAGATTTCATGTTTACTCAAATTGGCTAAACATCCTTGACACTTTACATTTGATTTTCAAACCTTTGCCTTGTCTACTTTCTTCTTATACCCCCACCTTGATTTTTTGATTCTCACACCTCAACAATGCCTAACTCCTCCTTTCATAACCTTGACATTTCATTGTCACAAACCTCCTCACCCAAAGCTTCCTCATCCAAGCTTTCAAAGAAACCGAAGATCTCGGTTCGACCTATTTGGATCATGAAAAATGAACCCTCTTCATCCAAACCACCCAAGAACCCCACCTTCTCTCCAATCAAGTATTGGAATGAGACCTACTCCATTAACCCCATCACCGGAGAAATGGAAAATCTCCCCCCACCACCAAAACCTTTTGACACCCCCCAACTCACTGACCTTTCAACCTTCCCAAACCTCACAAGGAATTGTGAAAACATTTCCTACCTACTCTCCTCACCGCCACCAAACCCTAGGTGTGATGGCCTTCCCTCATCAACCGAATTTGTGTTGCATCATGGATCCTCGTGTGCTTGTTATCGATTTCAACAAATTGAACTTGCTCATGTGTATGAGAAGTTAAATTTTCTTGAATTCCTCCTCACTCGACCTCCTCTCAAAGTTTTCGTTCCCATGGACAAAACTTCGAATGATGCTTCGTCGTCTTATTTTTCCAACTAAAGGGCTATGCACTCTTGGAGTCAATAAAACTTTAGTTGTTTTAGAGTCATTTATGTTTTAAGCAATCTTGGAAAATTATCACTATTAGAATAGCTTATGCTTTGTGGTTTATTTTCCATATCTTTTGCTTTAAATACTTATATTGTGTGTATGACTATCTACTTTGTTTTTCTTTTTCATATTTATGTAACATGAAACCTTTGTGTTGTGTTTGTTTTCCTTATTTGATCATTCTCTCTTTCTTTTGAGTTGATCGTGGTTAATCTTTACAATTGATTATGGGTGATTCCATCAATTCTAAATTTTAATCCCTTGACAAATTTATCATCTTCATTGGTTGGATGTTTCTTTTCTACCTTCATTCCACCAATTGAACTTTGATTTTGTCATTTACCTCTTTGGACATACTTAGCAAATGCTTGCTTCTAATTTGAGATTTCTTCTCCTTCTCCCTCTCAAGTTACTTAGTAGGTAGTGATCATATATACATTGGTGTTTCTTTCTTTTCTACTAACCTTTGTGTAGCATGTCACCTTAGCTCATACACTTGGTGCCCCAAGCAAGGGGGAGCAACCACCAAGGGGGAGTTACTAGCAAAGTCCGGTTCTCTTCAAAGACTTGTGCTTACCTTTTTGCTATGACAAAGGGGGAGAAATGATAGTGATAAACTCGTTAATAATTCGACATTTTGTGTTTCTACGTAAATGAGTTTATAGTTTGTCGTAATCAAAAAGGGGGAGATTGTTAATGCAAGTGATGCCTAAAAACATTATTAGTGTTAACTAATCTTTCTTAATTTTTGATCACAACAAACTATACAACACATTTAGTGTAAAACACAAAACAAATTATTTAACTAACACTATCATCAAGGTAATAATCATATAATTAACTTTTCTTAATCATACTTAGTGATCAACAAAGTTATTATCCTTAAAACTCACTTTTGTTAATATGACAAAAGATTTTTTAATAAACTTTCTTTTTAAGAAAATGTTTTATTAAAATGGAAAATGTAAATTTGAAAATGGCATATTCCATATGACATAAGAATATCCTTTGAAGGTTTAAAAAACCTCCGATATTCCTACCCCACTAAAAGAAAAAAAAGGGAGCGGACTCTACTAGGCGGTACCTTAAGTAGCTAGGCGGTTCCTTAGCGATATGGAACCGCCGGGCTAGATATGGATCCGCCCCCAGCTAGCCGTTACACTCTGTCTTCTATAAATAGTGGATCAAATCTCATTTTCCAATAACCCTCTTGTATGTTTTTCTCAGCCCCCCTTTCTCTTTTCTATAGCATAATCATTAGTAAATGATCACTTAATGTGTTAAGTATGTTTACATATGATTATCCTCTTGATCCCCTCCTTTACCTTGTCCAATGAGAAGATCGCCCACTCACTAGTGTTGTGATAAAGATGAATTCATGAATTAGTCATGTTCATCATGTTAGCCTTTTTGTTTTTGTTGATCCATTTGTATTTATGAATACTTGGACTAGTTGTGTTCATCCAAGCTATTTGTGAATACTTGGATTTGTTGTGTACATCCATTGCATATGTGTTTGCTTGGATTTGTGTTATGTAGATCCAAGCTACATGTGTGTACTTGGATATGTTTAGTTGAGTTGTAATAGATTGTGTAGTAGTTCTCACTAAACTATAAAGTGATGTGGTTGTGTCTTGTGAGTTCTCACTAAACATGAAAGTGATTAGTAGTTGTGTTGTGTGAAGTTCTCACTTAGCTTCAAAGTGAAGAGTCGTGAAGATTGTTTCTAGCTTTGGATTAGAACTCGACATCTAGCCTTGTGTCGTAAAATGGTAAAGTAGGCAACGTCATGAAGATTGGTTCTACCTTGAGATTAGAATTTGACATCTAGCCTTGTGTCGTTAAATTGTGAAGTTGACAATGTTGTGTAGATTGGTCCTAGCTAAAGATTAGATCTCGACATTTAGCTTAGTGTCGTAAAATAATGTAAGCGACGATGTAAGGCTTTCTGCGCCAAGAAGGGAGCTTGTGGATATAGTGAAAATCTCGAGTAGGTGTACTCGAGGAGTGGAGTAGAAACGAGGATAGAGCCTCGTTGTCGAACCACTATAAATCTTGGTGTCTTGTCACTAGGTTGTCTCTTTCCTTAATATTTACTTATTTCATTATCATTATACTTACCTATTACCATTGCTAATGCATTTGAATTGAACCTAATCATTATGCAACTTAGCTTCAAGTAAAGGATAGTTTTGATACAAACCTAATTGAAAGTAATTTTAATTAGGTGACAAATCGAAGAGAAACTATTCAACCCCCCCCCCCCCCCCCTTCTAGTTTCTACAATTTCTATTCAAACACAAAGTCATACCCTATCAGACAGATTCATAATTAACTAATCCAAAAAATCAGTTTATAAGCATATTCATATTAACTATACAGCATTAAGTATTAATCCACCAAAATCACATACACAATAATCTAATCATAAACCTCATAGCAGATTAACGAATATTACAGAAAATAAATCTAGCTTAACCCTTTTTAGTGGAGATTCTGTTGATGTAGAAGATCGGTGCTGAACCGTCTTGTCTAAACCGACACCACCATAAATCAAATCACCATTCTCGTATCACCATTGAACATCACCGAACCATGGACCACGAATATTCTCGATTTATGACATAAATCAAACCAAAGTGATTTTTTTAATATGATTTATCAGTAAGATAAAAGGAACTCCCTAACCCAGTAAAAATCCAACTAATAAGCTATTATAAAGCTTAAAAGTCCAGATTTATTTTATAATGATCAAAATAGTCTAAGAGTAACAATAACAGTATTTATCTCGAAAACATAAACATATTAAAACACAGGTTTGAAGCAAAATTAAACAAACTTTATTTACTAAAATAGTAAATTATTACAAAATCATTACATGAGAAAAGTAATAAAAAATCCTAAAACTAAACTATCATCATAACAATACTAAAGAAAGGGATAATAATACTAATTTCTTCACGGGGTTTTTATAGCCTCACCGAGAGGGTGGTAGGGTGAGTTTGTTTGAGATGAAGTGGCATCTTGACCCTCCGATCTTCTCATAAGCCTTTTCTCTCTTTCTTGTAAACATTCACGGCTGTAAATCTCTCCCTTTCACCCGGATTGCCAGAGTGGAAATTATTGTGTTTCTTGTGCTTCTTGTATGCTGATGTGGAAGCCAATCATTGGATAAATGATTGGATGATAGTAAATCAACCAATCAGAATCAATGAATGACGCATATCATAGCCACGTGGGATCTTTGTAGCATCATCCTTATTCCGATTTTCTTGCGAATTATTTTTAGCGCGTGGATGATAAACGCTTGATTTTGAAGACCCCCAAAAGCTAGGGTTCATAACCCTGGCTGCGTTCTTCTTTTCCTCTTTGCGTCTTTTTTTTATTTTTCTTTGTGTCTACGTTGTAATGAATGGGATGTGTGGCTTTGAATGAAGGTTTGACCAAGAAAAACTGACCAAGTGAATATAAATTCACTTTCCACCGTCTCATAAGTTTATTTTGGGCTTGGGCACTTTATGGGTAACAAATCTTTTCGTTTCATTGTGAATTGGACTTGGAGTTTTCATCAGTCTATTATTTATTTTGGTTTTGGGGTTGGGCCCAAGTAAATCATAAACTTCATCCATTAGCCTAATAATTAAGCCCGTTAAACTAATGTGGGATCCACTTGACCAAAATCCTTCATAAACTTAAATCCGCGAACAAAATTGAACTTGATTATTTTGGCTTTCTCGATTTTTCTTCAATCTCGTGTCGATATTTGCCGGTTTTTGTGATCTTCGTACCTACACTCACGAAACAAGAAATACACATATACATGGCCATTTTCATACAATTTATGCATTTTAGGCTTGTTATTTGATATAAATGATATGAGTAAATTCACTCATATCAAACTAAGCCACCACCACCTCCTTCCGCCACTACCTTGTCTTTTATCTAAGCATTGATTGCTTATCTTCAAGACATCTAGTTCAAGCAAATCTTAGAGTTCTAGTTTAACTAAGATTAGATTTATGCTTTTCTTTTGGCTTGTTTTATTTTTACATACATCTTTGTATGTTTCGTTTCCTTGTATCTTTTATTCATGTTTTCCTTTTAACATGACTTATCTTGGATCTTGGTCTCTTCTCTTTTATTTTTTGTATGTAATATTTTCTATATCTTGTTGGGTGTCTCTTCTCTTCTACTAACCCTTCTATGTAGCTTGTCACCATATCTCGATTCCTTGTTGCCCCAAGCAAGGGGGAGTAAGCACCAAGAGGGAGCATTTGCAAAGTCTGATTCTTCTTGTAACATCCCGCCTACTCAGACTACAATATTATCCGCTTTACCCGTAGGCTCACGGCTTTGCTTTGTGGCCCTCTTGTAAGTACTTCCCGGCTTGTCACCAACCTAGTACTAATTTGACATGAGCACGCTTAACTGTCGGTTCCTAAGAACCCCACTTATAGTAGACCACAAAACGCGTTGTGTCATGAGAAGGCGACTATCATCTTATGAACCATGGATCTCTCCTAGCCACAGCCGATGTGGGATTTGCCTGGGATGTCACAATCCCCCCCCCCTTTCAGGACTCATCATCCTCGATGAGGTTTGCCCCACCATCCCGAACGGCTCAGGAGTGGCTCTGATATCACTTGTAACATCCCGCCTACTCAGACTACAATATTGTTCGCTTTGCCCACAGGCTCACAGCTTTGCTTTGTGGCCCTCTTGTAAGTACTTCCCGGCTGGTCACCCAACCTAATACTACTCTGACATGAGCACGCTTAACTGCCAGTTCCTAAGAACCCCACTTGAAGTAGACCACAAAACGCGTTGTGTCATGAGAAGGCGACTGTTATCTTATGAACCATGGATCTCTCCTGGACACATACGATGTGGGATTTGCTTGGGGTGTCACACTTCTCTTCTACAAAGACTTTTGCAACCTTTTGCTTCGACAAAGAAAGAGAAGTGAAATAAACTCGTCTTCAAAAATCTTGTTTTCCATGTGATTGAGTTTATGTATTGCCGAAATCAAAAAGGGGGAGATTGTTAATGCAATGATGCCTAAAAACGTTACTTGTATTTTTCGGTCTCGCTTTGTTTTGATTACGACAATATGTAAAAACAAGCATTTACGAAAACAACGAAAAACGAATTCCTGAGTTCAAGTATTTTTTATTTCAACCATTATCACATAAGGTATGTACAAACAAGTACTCATCCTAATTAAGTAATCAAGGATTTAATCTTTTCTTAAAACTCACTTTTTATTAAGTGTGACAAGTTTTTATTAATCCTTCTTTTTAAGAAATTTTTTTATTAAATTAAATATTTGAAAATTTGAAAATGGCATATTCTATCTTGGTTTGGAATATCCTTTCAGGATATTTTAATCACCAGATTCGAACCATACCACTAAAAGACAAAAAGGAGCGGAGTCTACTCCGGTAGCTCCTTAAGTGGCTATGCAGTTCCTTATCGATAAGGAACCGCGGGCAGAAATAGCCATTGGAGCCTTGTCTCTCTTCACCTCTTTTGCACTTATATTTCCAGATTCTTTCATACTTCTAAAATCACTCAAATTGGTCATTTGGTTTATTAATACTTGTTTAGAAGTGAATCTTTCTTCTCTCATCTCTTCCTCTCCAAGTGCAAAGAGAAAAACACTTTCATCCTTGAAGTGTTGTGTCTACCTCAAAGATCCATTGAAGATGAAATATTATTTATTCATTGTTGTGAAGATCCAAGTAGTTGTGTCTATTTGGAAGTTGTGTATGTACTAAGGTTAATACTTGGTACTTAAAGTATATTGGTGTAGATTGGTCCTAGCTAAGATTAGGGCTCGACTTTTAGCTTAGAGTCGGAAATTGGATAAGCAACGTTGTTTACGGTTTCTCCACCTTAAGGAGCTTGTTGATTAGTGAACTCTCGAGTAAGGAGTACTCGAGGAGTGGAGTAGGGACGAGAAGTGAGCTTCGTTGCCGAACCATTATAAATCCTTGGTGTTTGGTTTGATCTTTCTTTCCCTTATCTCTTTACATTCATTATTTTTTATACTTGTGATGATTAGTTTAGTTACAATATCCCTTGTTCATATTGTGTATAAGAAGATTTCACATATTTGCTCAAGCCTAAGTTTTTGAAAAGGATTTCTGAAAACCGTCTTTTAACAAATAAATTTAAGAAACTATTCAACCCCTTTCAGTTTCTACACACATAATAAATGTATTTATAACACTGTTAATATTATTAAAAAGATAAATTTTATACATAAATAACAAAGTATTTGGGGGGGGCACAACCCTCTTTTCCCTAACAAAGTTTCGTTCTTCACTTAATAGTTGTAGTGGGGCAGATTGTATATGAAGCAACAACAAATAATAAGAGTGTGTTCGATAGCCTGGTTTAAGGTGCTTCGGACCGAAAGAAATTTGAAAGTCATTGGCTCACGCTCCACCATCATCCCTAATTTTCAATTTTATGTGGTGTTGTGTGTTTTGAACATAATTCTTAGTTTTAAAATTTAAGTGGTGTAGTGGGTTTTGAACATTTCTATCATAAAATATATTTATTGGACTTTCAAGAAAATGTTAACCACCAGATGTGATTCTTATTTTACTTCTACCTTTTCTAAAAGATCATATATTGTAATTTATAAAATATTATAAGAATTATAATTTTATTTTCTTTCAAGCTTTTTTCAGATCCAAATTAAAATCTTATATCACTTACAAACCAAACGAACCCTAAAAATGAAAAGTAAATAAATGCAAGGCAACACTGCAGCTGCGACGAAGCTTTTTGACGGAAGCAAAGTGAAAAAGTATATATATGAAAAGAAAGGCAGATTTAGGGTTTGGAGTATGTTTGTTATAGAAGCAAAGTGAGAAAGTATATATAAAAAGAAAGGCAGATTTAGGCTAAGGGTACTTTTGTGATGGAAGCAAAGTAAAAAGCTAGATTTAGGCTAGGAGTATTTTTGTGTTAGGATTAACTCTTATTACTATCATATTAGAATAAGTTTAATGGGTTAAAGCCTAATGTATAAATATAAAACAATAGCTCGAAAGATAACCAAGTTTAATGGGCTATAGCCTAATGTTCGCGTATGTCTCCGATCAACGCTCCCGGAGACGTACACTCCCTCACCTCGTAACCGGAACCCTGGAACATTTAATAAGGGTGATCTATGAACATTAGAGAATTTAATGAACGAGCATTGGGCTGAGGAAAAAGCAAAAGGCACCCATCCTAGTATCCAGGGGGCTTTCGTCCGTCCTTTTGGTAAAGAGAAACACCGCCGCCCTTGGGACAATAAATCCCTCGATTGTGGGGATTTGGCTAACCTAGGTTTTGAGGCCTAGTCTACTGATGTGACTACACATCCAGGTATGCACTATGAAGTAGTATAAATACCCCTGCATTTAACACACATATCATCTCATTCTCAATACCACCATTAATACATATTCTCATCCTTCGGTATTCAATACCGGATGTTACTTGTGTGACAGTTACTTACTCTCACACCGGAGCTTGGTCCCGGGGTCAAACCCTGGACGAGCTAACGTGTGTTGCTCTGTGTATCATAGATTCAAGGTCAAGAGACAAGCACACCTTCAAGACTGTCGAGGCAAAGTCGCTAGCAGTAGCCTAGCCGAAGGATTTTGTTTCAACAATTGGCGCCATCCGTGGGACCCTAAACTCAGATCTCCACATAACAGCAAGCAATGACAGGGTCGCATGAGATTCGGACCCACCGCTATCTCCCGGTCGTGACCTCGCGACGGTAGTGAAAGAGACGGAAACACCTCTAAACTTACGAGAGAAGATTTTGGAAAGTATGAGCCCACCACAAAGTCTGGTGGAGCGTCATAATGCCGCATCTAAGAGACCCATTTCGCCTATACGTCTGGATTTCGAGGATGACGTGTCGAATCCACCGAAGGATAAGGATGGAGGGCGTGAGGCTCAAAAGGAAGTTAACCTCCCGGAAGATGATTTACAAAATCCTTTCAAAGATGTGATGGCCTCCCCTTTTACCAAAAGAATTATACAATTCTCATCGGCGAAGCATAGGTTACCCGCAACCCTCAAATTGTACTCGGGAGCCACGGATCCTAATGACCACATTACCCGGTTTGCTGGTGCGGCTAATTCAGGAGAATGGCCAATGCCAGTGTGGTGTAGATTTTTTCAGCAAACTTTAGATGGAGCCGCTTGAGCGTGGTTTGAAAGGTTGCCGAGGGGTAGCATAGACAACTGGGAAGACTTAAAGGAGCAGTTCCTGGAAAGATTCTCCTTGAGGAGGAAAAGCCTTAAAACACCCATGGAAATCACAACCATTGTCCGCAAGGCGCACGAAACTTTGGCAGTGTTCAAAGAGCGTTGGACGGATGAGGCAAGTTACATTCAAGGGGTTCCGGAAGTGATGAAGATATCAGCCTTCGTAAATGGAGCCAAATGTCCAGAGTTGGTCCTACGTTTTACAGATGATACCCCGTTGACGGTTACAGAGATGAAGCAAAGGGTAGACGATTTCATAAAATCCGAAGATGCCTACCGAAATACTGAACTGCCAACAGGAGAAGCAGGTGACGGTAACATAAAATATAGCAAGGAAGATAAGTATGGTCCTTCCGGTTCACGTGGACGGCATAGGGGGCGTCAAAGAAATGATTATCGGTCTAGACCTCCATTTCCCCCATATGTACCTCCGGTAAACCCAAATTATGGAAGGAGGCCGCCATACCAACGTTCCAGCCTAAAGTCGCTTACTAAATTCCCAAAGGAAATCCTAGCCATTGAGTTGCAACTGTGTTTCCCTCCACCGCAACCAACCAAAGGTATAATCCGGCCTGAAAACATGGATAAGTATTGCGATTATCATCAAGAGAAGGGGCATCTTACCAACAATTGCCATCAGTTGAGAAAGCAATTGGAGGCCGCTTTAGAATCCGGTAAGCTCAACCATCTCGTAAAAGATTTGCGAGGAAGAGTGAATAGGGGAAACCAGGGAAGAGGAAATGGAGATTTCAAGGGAAAGACTATAAACATGATAGAAAGCAGACATAGCGGTATAAAGAGGAAAGAGGTGTGTAAGATCGAGATGGACTGGATGAATGTGCCCATAACCTTTCCTCCGATTCCCGACAATGAGGCTTCGGAAGAGCCCCTGATATTCGAAGCTGAAATAGAAGGATATTGGGTAAAAAGGGTGTTTGTTGACGAAGGGGCCACCATGCAAGTCATGTTCGAGCATTGCTTTCTAAATTTGGATCTCTCGATCCGAAGAAGGTTAACACCTGATAACGTGAAAGTTCGGGGTTTCTCGGGGGAGGGAACCACCCCCCTCGGGAAGATAGACCTAGAAATAACCTTTGGATCGGATAGCCTAACAAGACGAGCGGTAATGAACTTCACAGTGATTAGAGCACCATCCCCTTATAATATCATACTTGGAAGAACCGGAATCAGGGAGTTAAGGGTTGTACCCTCTACTGTACACTCATCCATGAAGTTTCCTACCCCTAACGGGGTAGCAACAATGACAACCAAAGCACGAGCCATCTATGAGTACCGAATCATGGAGGACAGCCAAAAGATAAAAATGATGAAAGCAACAGCTGTCGGAAGAGAGTTAGACGAGTGGACTGTCAAGGAAAAATTCAATCAGCAACAACGGGTTGTGGGAGATATGACGGAGCAGATCTGCGTCAATCCTGGATACCCGGAACAGCTGATCACCATTGGAAGGTTGTTTACCAAAAAACATCGAATCCAGCTCATAGACTTGCTCAGAGATAACGCCGATGTGTTTGCATGGGAACCTTCGGATATGACGGGGGTACCTAGGAGAATCGTCAAGCATTCGTTAAATGTGGATATGGAGACCGCACTAATTGCGCAAAAAAGAAGGACGCTGGGTGAAGAAAAAAGCCAAGCAGTCAAGAGGGATGTTGAGGAGTTAACAAAAGCCGGTATCATATGACCGGTACGATACCCGACCTGGATTTCCAATCCGGTCCTGGTTAAGAAGCCGGATGGCAACTGGCGAATGTGCATAGATTTCAAGAATCTCAACTCCGCTTGCCCAAAGGATTATTATCCCCTACTAGACATAGATGTAAAGATAGGAGCCGTTCTAGGGTATAAGTTCAAATGTTTTCTAGACGCATACAAAGGATATCATCAAGTGCAAATGGACGAGGCGGATGAAGAAAAGACGGCATTCCATACCAATGAGGGTACGTACTGCTATACGAAAATGCCTTTTGGCTTGAAGAATGCAGGAGCTACCTATCAAAGGTTGGTTGATTCGGCCTTCCGTTCACAAATTGGCACAAATTTGGAAGCATACGTAGATGATTTAATGATCAAAAGTCAAACCGAAGAGGACATGCTTGCGGATATCCAAGAAACCTTCGACAATCTAAAAAGAATTAACATGAAGCTGAACCCGAAGAAATGCTCGTTTGGTGTTGAGGAGGGGAAGTTCCTGGGTTACATGGTAACATCAAAAGGTATAAGAGCTAACCCCAAGAAAACGAAAGCAATCACAGAGATGAGGTCTCCTAAGACTTTGAAGGAAATGCAGTCTCTGAGCGGTAAGCTGGCAGCGCTCAACCGTTTTTTATCTCGGTCAGCCGAAAGGTCAATGCCTTTCTTCAAAACATTGAAAAATATCACCAATGAAAACAAAGATGAGTTCCGGTGGACAGACAAAGCGGAAGAGGCTTTTTAGCAATTAAAGAAGATGATTCTAGACCTTCCGTTACTGACATCGCCCCTCAAGGGAGAGGTTCTATACGTCTACCTGGCCGCATCCAAAGAGGCAGTCAGCGGTGTACTCTTGGCAGAGCGAAATGGAACACAAATGCACGTAAGATATGTGAGTAAAACGCTACATGACGCCGAAAAAAGGTATGCTCCGTTGGAAAAGCTGGTCCTAGGGTTGTTACACTTATCTCGAAGGTTGAGAAGGCATTTTGAGGCCCACGACATTCATGTCATAACGGACCAACCTCTGAAGCAAATACTAAGTAAGTCCGAATCCTCCGGAAGGTTAGCAAAGTACGCAGTGGAACTAGGGACGTATGAAATATCATATGTCTCCAGGAACTCCATCAAAGGTCAAGTATTGGCAGATTTCCTCAATGAGGCTCCATTGGATCAGCAAGATACCGCAACAATTTATGAAGTATCCGAGGAAGAGGAGCCGTAACCACAATGGGTGCTATATACAGATGGAGCGGCTAACAGTAAGGGAGTTGGTGCCGGTCTAGTGTTGATCAATCCGGAGGAGGTAGAGTTCACATATGCGTTAAGGTTCAATTTTAATTGCTCAAATAACGAAGCTGAGTACGAAGCCCTTCTAGCGGGACTCCGTCTAGCCGAGAGGATAGGGGTGAAGGAATTACAAGCCAAGGTAGACTCGAAATTGGTGGCTTGTCAAATAAAAGGGGAATTTGAAGCAAGTGATGACAGGATGTCCAAATACCTAGCCAAGGTCAAAGAACTCCTTCCCATCTTCACAAAATTCAATATAGAACACATTCCACGCAACAAGAACCAAAAGGCCGATGTCCTAAGCAAGCTCGCTTCGGTTGTGTTCAACCATTTAACCAAGGAAGTATTGGTGGAAGCATTGGACGCAAGGTCCATCGACGTTCAGGAAGTTAACGATATAGTTGAGGAAGAGGGAGAATGCTGGATGTCTCCTATCAAAAGGTGTTTAGAAGAGGGGACATGGCTGCAGGAGCCAGAGAAAGCCAGGAACCTAAGAATGAAAATTCCCATGTATACGCTGGAAAATGGGATACTGTTCAAAAAATCGTACTTATCTCCAATGCTAAGGTGTGTCGGGCCTTTACAAGCAAACTACATAATCAGGGAGGTCCACGAAGGAGCCTGCGGAATGCATGCCGGAGCAAGGTCCGTTGTGGCAAAAATAATGCGTCAGGGTTATTTCTGGCCAACTATGCCCCAAGACGCATGGGACGAGATCTCCAAGTGTGATTCATGCAAAATACATGGTCCCATACCGAGGTTTCTGAAGACCAACCTAACTTCGATAACGTCACCTTGGCCCTTTTATCAATGGGGAATGGATATATTAGGTCCAATCAGCAGAAATGCCGGAAACATCAAATTCGTGATAGTAGCCATCGACTACTTCACAAAATGGATTGAGGCCAAGCCGGTAGCTAAGATAACGGGGAAAGAGGTTCAGAAGTTTTCTTAGGAGAACATAGTTTGTAGATTCGGTCTACCGGAAGTGATAGTGACCGATAATGGCAAGCAGTTGATAGACGGATCCTTTGGAAAGTGGTGCGAGAAATGGCACATCAAGCAGATGAACACTGCGGTGGCGCATCCACAAGCTAACAGTCTAGTTGAAAGAGCCAACAAGTCATTGATGCACGGTCTGAAGGCAAGACTAGGGAGAAGGTTAACCGGATGGGTCGACGAACTGCCTCACGTGTTATGGGCTCACCGGACGATGCTCAAAACCAGCAATGGAGAAACTCCCTTCATTCTCACTTATGGAAATGAAGCGGTCATCCCGGCAGAAATAGGCATCCCTACCGCAAGAACCTTGTTGTTTGATGATAACACAAATGAAGAGGAGCTGCGGCTAAACCTAGATCTGCTACAAGAAAGGAGAGAGGCCGCGGCCATACAGGAAGCCAAGTACAAAAAGAAGGTGGAGCAATATTACAACAAACGTGTTAGACCCTGCTCTTTCAAAGTTGGAGATTTCGTATACCGCCGCAACATGGCCAGCCGACAGGAAAAAATAGGGAAGCTAGGTCCCAACTGGGAGGGTCCCTACAGGGTTGTCGAAGCTTATCAAACTGGTTTGTACAAGCTGGAGACCACCGATGGAAAAGAAATTCCACGTACCTGGCACGCAACCAATCTGCAAAAATGCTTTATTTAATATGAACAAGATGTATCAATTCCTTTTGTTGTTTTTAATGAATGAAAACTCTTAAGCATGTTTAATCGCAGTAGTTATAAACCTCGGCTTAGCTAACCGTGTGGTATGTAAATACGCTTTAAAATGCGGGATGCGCCTAAAGGGCAATCCGGAGACAAACAAAAAGCGGTCCGGTACCGATGTCTCTCACATAAACTTAAAAGAAGAATAAGTGTCAAGTGCACATGTTTGAT
Organism: Glebionis coronaria; assembly: GCA_025667525.1. NCBI lineage: Eukaryota > Viridiplantae > Streptophyta > Magnoliopsida > Asterales > Asteraceae > Glebionis > Glebionis coronaria. The sequence goes on from CM046882.1 coordinate 531,171,596, forward strand.
GCGTCCAAGGGACAATCCGGAGACAAATAAAAAGCGGTTTAATGCCGATGTCTTCCAAAACCATATATACACTAATGTAGACGTACAAGTGTCGGATGCGCTCGAATAGCAATCCGGAGACAAAGCAAAAGCGGCCAAGTGCCGATGTCTTCCATATATATGAGGTATAAATGCAGGCACAAATATCAAATCAAATCTATAAAAGATGTTCTGATAAATCTCATGCCTTCCAGGGATTAGGGTCCCGGACCAACAGTTGATAAGCATAACAGCCATGACAAAGATATAAGTTAAATAAGATAACCATTCATGAAAAAGATAAAAATTCATAGGTGAAACTTGTTCGGACGACCAGGAATAGTAAGAATTTATTACAAACAAACTAATGTTTTCAGGAAATAGTAAATGACAAATTACACCGGCATTCCGGGCCTTCAACTCATTTGGTATTGTCATCATTCACTAGGGTCTCTTGAGGTCCATCCGGACCGTCTCATGAGCTTTAGAAGCATCAGATGTTCCGGTAATGGAGGAATCTTCAGTCACCTGAACGGCAGGCTTGTCCGCTGGGCTCAGCTGCATTATGTCAACCACAGAAAGTTTGTTGGCCGCTGACACTTTAGATACAAACGGATATTCTGCTGAGAATAAGGCAGCGAAATCTTCTTGCCAAGTTTTGGCCATCTCAATATTCAGCCCATCAGCAGCGGCTATAGCAGCTTCAACCTCCTCCGGAGTCCGCCCATACTCGACGGCCTTGAGGAACCCAGCATTGTACATACCCGCGCAACCTAAAGAAAGAGATTTCCAATACTCATAGCTAGAAAGAAGCTTTCTTGTAAGTATGGGAAACCCGTCCCTCACGAGAACCTGTTTGTCTACCTCAGCCTGAGCAAGAAGAGAAGTCAGGTGTTTCTTACCGGCCTCGAGCTCCCTAATCTTGTCAAAATCCTTGATACGATCATGAGCACTCACACCCTGAAGACGCTCCAGCTCAGTGATCTTCGTGTCTTTGACAGCGGTAAGAGCTTTGAGGTCCTCGGCTTCTTTCTTCAGCTTCTCGATGGTCTCGAGATGTTCTTTCTCCCGGGCAAGGCAGCTGTGATAATTGTCTTCAAGAGTTTTGTGCGCAAGAGCCATCTGATCAAGCATAGTCTATCCGGAAGCAAAGTGCCCCTGAGTCCCCTGCTGAGCTGCAGTTAGTCGGGAATGCTCTCGGCTAAGGGCCTCATACCTCTTCATCAGCTCTGATACGGTAAGCGTGCTCCGGGCAAGGGACTGATAGGCATAGCTCAACACGTCATAATTGGAAAGAGAAGACAACCCATTTTGCTCCGCAGGGGTGGCCAGATGAAACAACAGCTCCCGGGCAGAATAGTGAGAGTCAATGCGCACATCCTCGTTCAAGCTCCATGAGGGTGTATGCCGACGAGCCGGACCTTGCACACCTCCTGAGTAAAAATAACAATATGAAAAAGAAAGTGGAGAAAGAAAAAGATTATATCAAGAAGGATGGTCTATGAGAGGGCATACCCGCAGCATCATCATCACCATCTGAATGATCACTCAAGTTGATGGGAGAAGGAGTCTTCTTCCTTTCTAAGTTTGTTTTGCTATGACCATCGCCAGAACCGGAAGGATGAGAGTGGTTAAGAGGAGGGGGCGAATCCGCCTCCGTATCTTTAGCATCGGACTGCACTTGACCCTTCTTAGATTTCCTTTTCAGCTTACGACTGGAAGATTGACCTTCAGCAGGTCTCTTCTTTGTTATCACTGGATTCTTCCCCTCATGGCGTAACCGGGCTGCTAAGATCTTAAGGTCAGGAGTAGTAACAGCCTTTTGACGGGCATTCAAAGCAGGAAGAGGAGTATTCACTGGCAACGGCTGAGTAACCCTCGGTGTCGGTAACACCACCCTCTCGTTCTCATCCCTCCCAACCTTGGCATTGTCGAATGACGGAAGCTTGATAAATTCGTCCATGGTAAGCTCTGCAAATAAAAGGGAGACGACAGTTAGAGCGAGCAACAAGAGCTCAAGTAAAATAAAGAAAAAATATATGCAAAATACCCTTGTCATCAGGGTCAACTACTATCCGACGAAGGGAAGGATCCTCATAAGGAACCCATAAGCCGGCCAAGAACAATAGATGTCTGTGAGGGGGGCGAAGCAAGATAGGGTTATCGGCAAGCATTTTAGCATGATCTGCATTGAAGTTGATGGGAAAGTCGTCATGGACGTCAGTATCTTTGTCCCTCCAAGGCATAGCATGAGGGATGGCCCTCCGGTCAATAAGAAACCACTTGTGTTTCTAAAGCTTTAAGCTAGATGTGGTCTCCGTCAAGCATTTGCCATACCGAGCAGGCCACCGGCTTTCGAATGAGAACCAATGACCCTGCGTACCCAACTTATAAAAGACACGGAATAAAGTCACCGAGCAAGGTACATTCAAACTTCGACAACAGATCTCAAACATAGTAACACGGTTAACACTCATAGGAACTAATTGAGAAATGTGCACAAGAAAGTATCTTAACAAAGATAAGAAAAAGGTAGAGAAAGGAATCCGAAGCCCTCCATGCTTCAGATAATCCTCATAAATCCTAATAAATCGTTCCGGAAGATTGTTCATAGTAAGAAGCGGGTCAGGCAATCGTGGACGAAGCTCATTCGGTATAAGATACTTTCTACGTATCTTCTTAAGGTCGTCATCAGTCAAAGTGGAAACCCTAATATGCATATCGCATTTTGGATCACAAAAGGAAGCCTCCTCGTCGGAACTGCTAGTAGACATAACTATAATACGAACAAAAATTGGAGTAGGAAGAGGGGCACACCTGCTAAAAAGATGACTCCGGAAGGAAGAACAACAAAGGGCGGAAACAGGAGAGGAAAAGAGTGTAAAGAAAATGAAAGATAGGCAGGTATTTATACTAGAAAAAGGGGGCACTGAAGGGACGTGCACAATTTCCTAGGACAAATCTACACCGTTGAAAGAAAGATGGCCACGTGGAAGCAGATCGTGGGTCAAAGAACGAAAACCAAGGTCGTAAGTGGCCGACAACCCCAAGACCCAGAAGACAAAACTAATTAATGCGGAGTCAAAGAGGCGGCTCGCATTAATTGGACCCATTACTGTTTGAAGGGTACGTACTTTAAGTATCACACCGTTAGCTTTTCCTAACGCTATGATACTGGGAGGGACATGTTCGCGTATGTCTCCGGTCAACGCTCCCGGAGACGTACACTCCCTCACCTCGTAACCAGAACCCTGGAACATTTAATAAGGGTGATCTATGAACAGTAGAGCATTTAATGAACGAGCATTGGGCTGAGAAAAAAGCAAAAGGCACCCATCCTAGTATCCCGGGGGCTTTCGTCCGTCCTTTGGGTAAAGAGAAACGCCGCCGCCCTTGGGACAATAAATCCCTCGATTGTGGGGATTTGGCTAACGTAGGTTTTGAGGCCTAGTCTACTGATGTGACTACACATCCAGGTATGCACTATGAAGTAGTATAAATACCCCTGTATTTAACACACATATCATCTCATTCTCAATACCACCATTAATACATATGCTCATCCTTCGGTATTCAATACCGGATGTTACTTGTGTGACAGTTACTTACTCTCACGCCGGAGCTTGGTCTCGGGGTCAAACCCTGGACGAGCTAACGTGTGTTGCTCTGTGTATCATAGATTCAAGGTCAAGAGACAAGCACACCTTCAAGACCGTCGAGGCAAAGTCACTAGCAGTAGCCTAGCCGAAGGATTTTGTTTCAACACCTAATATATACCAATCATAAATATGGATCGGCCAATATAGGGCACGTACGTAATGCTCATTGGTTACATGACCTAGGATTTATACAAATGCACAAGGCTTAGACGTGCTCACAAATGTCCCTTTATTAATCGACATTCATGGCCCACACAAAGCTTGATGATACAAGCGATCCTAATGGGGCTTTAACAAATCAACTTCATCTTTAGCTTATATAAGCAAGAAGATGGAAAGACGATTGACACAAACAAAGAAAGAAAAAAACATAACAAACATAAATTAAAATCAAGATGTCTGAAGCCTCAACTTCTAATCCAAGCTTCATACTGGAGGTTGAAGAAGAATCCCTTTTGGCTTCACGATTGGAAATTGTAGAAGAATCCCCTTACCCTTCAATACCGGGAGTTCAAGAAGAATACCCTTACCCTTCACATAACTTTGCCACAAATATTGTCAGAGTGAAACTGAGTGATAAGCCCATGTACAATGTATGGAATACACAAATGATATGTCTCTTAAAGAGTCATGATATGCTTGGTTTCGTTGATGGCCAGTTTCCAATTCCTTCTAATGGAAATGGGAAGGCCAAATATGGAGATATGAAGGCATGGTACAGATCAGACTCACTCGTCAAAGGTTGGATCATTGGTTCACTTTCTGAAGAAATAGCCATCAATGTTGTCAATCGCCTCACACACGATGACACGAATACAGAAACTCAGACTTCACTGCAAAAGCTGTATGGGATGAACTACAATGTATTTATGGTCCTTTGGTTCGTGGGCAAGCATCAGGTATCGTCATTTCTTTGCTAATCTAAGATCTATTTGAATTTTTATCAATATAATAGGCCAGAAATTTTGTAGATTTTTATGGTCTTTTGTGACATGAGTCGATTACTCAAATTAACCAAATGGTTGTAGGTTCAAATCCTTACATGTAAAACAATGTATTAAAGGTGGAGAGTAAGGTGGTTTGTAAATCGTAAGCATGACAACTTGATTAATCCTGAAGGAGTATCTCCCATTTTAAGGGTTGTTATCGAAAAATAAAACTATTTACCAATAATAAAGTTATACGTAGTATTTTAACCGAGTAAAATACAAAAAACGTACATGTGGTATTTCATTTTTCTAGATTCAGTAACTAGTGTTTCGAAAGTGCATGCGATGTCGCTTTATGTTTGTGTTTTGTATCATGTTGATACTTTGGCTTAACGATTTTTAAAAGTTCAACGTTACTACAAGGACAATTTTGTCTTTTTTTTATCTTCTTCTTCAAAACACCACAAACACCATTTCCATCACTACCACCACCACGACTCCTCAACCACTCCACCATCACTTCCCAATTGCTCTAAATTCCGGCACGCCGATCCGTCTACCATCACTGCTTTATGCCTTTAACTATAAAGGAGTTGAGATTAATGTATATCATTAACATAATATAGATCCATTCAACCAATTATAATCATTTTTTAAAAAAAAACTCACTTTCACCATTTCTTTTAAAGTCAAATATTTTACAAACGGTAACTCGTCAAGCCACAAAAAATACACCATTGTAGCGAGAATTAAATTATCTTTCTAACGAGAGGAAAATGTATAAACTTTCGAGGAATTTTTTTTCCAGAGAAAATTATATATGATTCGTATCACGAATTATATATGATTTCCCAAAATCATATATGATCAGTGATACGAATTATATATGATTTTCTCATATAAAAAAATAGTTCGTCGAAAGTATATACATGTGCCCCTCATTAGAAAGATAGTTTAATTCTCATCGCGGTGATATGTTTTGTTTTACGTAACGAATAACGATTTATGAAATATATACTTTTAAAAAAATAATAAAAATTGATAGATTAAAAAAACATAAGGATATTCATTTGATTTATATTAAAATAGTGGTTTACATTAAAAGTTCCATATATCTTGATTTTCCACTTCACTCTCAACATAACCCAATCCAAACCCCCCATATCCCACACATAAATCATATATCTCTACTATTTTAGATGACAGTGAAATATGCATAAACTCTAGCTAAGATCTGATCGTTGTACTAATGGCACAATTGAAATTTAAAATTTTTCCTCTTACCTACACAAAAAATCCGTTATCCACCTTAAAACTTAGCATCATAAAGAAGACAACGAGCATTATTTTAAAAGGCAAATAGCATTAAAAAGTACTTATCTTATGTCAAAACTCAATTAAAGGTACTCAACTTTTTTTTTCTTAATTTAAGGTATCGATCTTTTTTCTTGTTGCAATGTTGTGAAATTAACAAATTTAAAGTTAAATATTAACGGTCGTTTACTTTATTATTGCATCGTTAGTCCTTTTTATTAATGACACTTTATAATAAACTTAAAATTCGTTTTTTTACAGATTTAGACGGTTTTTACCGTTTAAAACTCAAAGTTCGTTTGATTTTTACCGTCTTTGTTTGTTTTTTAATCTTTTTGTTCCATTTTTACAACATCCGTCCTTATTTTACTGTTTGTGATCGTTTCATCCGTTTTGTACTTTTTCGAGCCCTTCTCACCGTTTATGTCTATTTTTCGGCTTTTAACTGTTTTCCTCCGTTTTTGACTCTTTTTATCATTTATGACCGTTTTTGTTCTTTTTTTTACTTTTTTCTTTCCTTAAAATATAGGCGATAACTACTAGAAAAGGTTGAAAATAGTTTAAAAAAACTCGGCGAAAACGATATCAAACACGCTAAAAAAGGTCGAAACCGATAAAATAGACGAAAACGACAAAAAACGAACCAAACCGTTAAAAACCGAACGAAAATGATAAAAATCGGACGAGAAAAAGTAGAAAACGGTCTAAAACTGTAAAAGATGATTTTTGATTTTATTACAAAGTGTCGTTAATATAGAGGACTAACGATGCAATAATAAAGTAAACGGTCGTTAATATATAACCTTAAATTTGTTAATTGTCCCAACATCGTAACAAGAAAAAAGATCGGTACTTTAAATTGAGAAAAAAAAATTGAGTATCTTTAATTGAATTTTGACATAAGATGAGTACTTTTTTATGCTATTTGCCCTACTTTAAACATAGGGGCAATTTTTGTGTAATCCAATCTTTGTCATCTCTAAATCACGTTATACTTTGAGAACGTGCTGTGAAAGGAAACAATTACACTAGTTGTTAGAAGCATTATTGGTTTTATAAATCGGATCTTTGTAAATTAGATTTCTAATACAGGAATGTGTTTGATTTTTTTTTACGTTTATTTCTTTGGTGTTTGTGGTGTTTTGGAGAAAAAGACAAAAAAAAAGATAAAATTATTCATCTAGTAACGGTAACTTTTAACAATTTCTTAAGTCAAAGTACCAAAATAATAGAAAACATAAACACTAGTAAGACCGCTCGCACTTTCAAAACGACGGTTACTAATCTGAAAAAGTAGAATACCACATGTACGATTTTTGCATTTTACTCTATTTTAACCATTCACTACAAAATAAATGACATTTATTTAATAAAAGTTTTCCTTACTAATAATAAGATTTATAATTATTTAAATCATTATAATTTTTCCTTTTAAAACACAATCGATATAAAAGTAAGTAAAAGAAACCCACAATTTTTGCTTACTTTTTTTCCTACTAAAAAAAGAGTCAATAAAAATTATAAACTTTTGCTTACTTTTTTTTTAGTAAGAATAGATTTTAGTGTTCCCTTCTATTACTTATTCTTTTAAAGAGTAAGAGTTGATAAAAATAACGTTTACTTACTCTAATCACATTTAATTTACTAAGCAAATGTCAACAAATCTTGTAATGACTCCAGACAAAATAACAGTTTTAAATTTTGAATAAAATGGAATTTTAGAGGGTCTGATTTAAGCACAAACATTTTGGGGCTTCTATCTCATTTGGGTCGTAGTATTTTTTTGGAAAAAAAATACAGTAAACCATTCCGGATACAACTCATATTTTCTTTTTCAATTATTCTTTCTTCTTTGTGATCCCGGATGATTCAGTACACCACATGTTTTTTTTCTATAGCTTTTTAACCTTCATTACAAATCTATCAAATTTTGATATTGGGAATTTCAATACCAGAAGAGTCAAGATTCTTATCGCCCGAAGAAAAGGATATAGTGGCATTTGTGTATAAGGGATGTATCGATGGAATATGGATTCCGAAAATTTATGCTGTAATGAGTGAAGTAACACCTGTGTACAAAATCACTAATAATGGCAACACGGCTCTACATGTACCAGTAGGTTCTTCTTCCAAGACTCATAAATTCTTAGAGGAATTGTTAGAATTGACGCCTGCAGAGAACACACTACTGGATGTGCAAAATTCAGATGGAAGCACTCCACTTCATGTTGCTGCCATTGTTGGCAACACCGAAGCCGCTAAAATATTGTTGAGAAGAAATCGGAATTTGTTATTTGCCACAGACAAGGCGGGTCATACACCACTTGCCATATCTCTTTCTAATATGCATATTGAGACGTCTATGTGTTTGTTAGAACATACCAGGAAAGAAGAGAACTGTAAAGTGGTGAAGAGCTTCTCGTTCTTGCTATTTCTTCTAAGAATTGGAGTAAGTCGGTCTGTATATTGGCTAATTCTAGTTCCAGCACTTGGTGACATGACTAACTCAATTTCGAAATTTTGTAGAGTTTGCAAGTGAGTTGTTGGAGCGTTACCAAACTATACATAGTGAAGCGGTTCTGATGGCTATGTCACAAAACTACCCACGTAGATACAAGTTTTGGCATGGTCTAGAAGGTTCGTTTCTTTGCCTTTTCCATTTTATGATAGATTAAATCCCTAGCCAACACTACAACAATTCAACTTGTGGCTATGACTCATGTCATAACCAAAAGTGGGGAAATGTTGTAGCAGTAGCCTCCTCGCTGAGAATCTTTGCGACGACATGTAAACTGATCTACCCTCTGTCTATGTTCAATGTTGTAGAGTATTATGATCTTGAAGTTTGGGAAGAAATACTTGAAAATAGATGTGCTGCAAAACCATGGAGGCTTTTCGTCTTTGGTACGTAACGAGAATATGTATAAAGTTAAATTATACTGCTATAGTGCTATGTGTTGAAAAACAAGTATGCCCGCTCTTCGCAGCGGGTCACAAAAATAGAATCCAACTAAAAGCTAACATATGAATAACATAAGACTAATCTGCAAACACAATATATAACATCAACAAAAATATATTGTAATCGCGTATACAAAATCCATATAATTATGACATTTCTTTTTTAACATTGTTAGAATCGGAATTGCTTTTTCTTTCCGCTTTCTGTACGGAATTGCTTTTCTTTCTTCACTGGTACACACAAAAACAGGTGACCATCTGTTCAAAACCAAAGCAAACCGACAAAAACTGAATGGAACCGATAAAACCCCGAATTTAAAGAGCACGAACAGAAAACCAAACTGAAGTTTACTAAAAAAATAAAAACCGAATAGATAGTTTAGGCTCAATCAGGGGCGGAGTTAGAAAATTTGGCTCGGGGGTCAAACTTTGATATATTTTATAAACTACACTATAAAATGGTTTGTAGGGAGTCAAATTATAAGAAAATCGGTGTTTTAGAAAATTTACACTACAATTTTCTCATTAGGGTGGCGGTGGGCTCAAACCCCGTGGATTAGTCGGCCAATGAGTCGGAAATCACGATTACCAAAAAAAAAAAAAAAAACTCATTAGGGGTCAGAAGACCCCCTTGACCCCTGCCTACCTCCACCACTCGGCTCAAGTACATGATGTAGGGAGTCAAATTATAAGAAAATCGGGAATGTTTTTTCGAAAATTTACACTACAATTTTTTCATTAGGGGTCAGACGACCCCCTTAACCCCTGCCTACCTCCGCCACTCGGCTCAAGTACATGATTGACATATTTAAATTCCAAACTTGCGGAGGAACTGTATAGTGAAAGTAGGGATGAGCATTTTGACCCGAATCCTGATTGTGAACCCGAACCGTTCCCGGAACCGTACCCGATTACTAGTACCCGAATTCCGTTCGGTACGGGACCGGGACTACGAAATAAGGTGAAGACAAATTCGGGACCGCTAATTCGGTACGGGATCGGTACCAAATCGGGAAATTCTCGAAAAAAAACGGGAAAATACCGATTTCTCGATACCCGTACCGATACCCGAATCCCGTTCATATTTTTTAAATCAGGGAAAAATCGGGACGGGTTCGGGACGAGATTGGTCCCGAGGTCATCCCTAAGTGGAAGTTTGGTGATAAGTGGAGAAGGTTTATTCAAGTGAGAAAGAAGATAAACATTTAAGGTCTGTTTGGTAAGAGCTATTTTGAAGCTTTTAGTGATGTTAGCTTTTTTGTTAAAAAAAATAATTTAATATCTCTGTTTGGCGCAATAATTTTTTAGAGCTGTTAGCTTTTTATTATAAAAAAGTAGCTCTTAAATACAAAGTTGATTCCGTTTAAATCATTTTACATTTTAATTTTACAATTAACAGCTAATCTACCAAACACTTTTATTAAACACTTTTATTAACAGCTAATCTACAAAACACTTTTATTAACAGTTAACAGCTTAAAGTTAAGTTAACAGATTACAGCTAGTTTTGCCAAACATAGGTAATGTGCAGTAATGTGTGATATGGACTTGTTTAGAGCATTTCTAATTGAAAGTTTTACTAAAAACTTTTTGCATTTATTAAAATATTATTTCATTAATGTTTAAGTATTAAAAAGTCATTTGTAAAAACTTCTCCAATAGCAAAAAGCTTTTTAAAAGCTTTTGTAATTATGAAAGCAAGATAATTTAGTGCAAACCAAATTTGTAAATCATTTGACAAACTCAAAGTTTTTGTTAAAACCTTTATAAAAAGTCCTTAGCTCTATTGGTAAAAAGTCATTAGAAAATGTTTTGTAAATAGTAAAAAGTATTTCAAAAACCATGCATTTGAAATGCTCTTATAATGTAGGAAACAAACTAATAACTAAGAGAGAATGGTATCACAACACATCCAACCTTCTTCATTTGGGTCAACTGGTGTCATATTAGCGCCACATCACACCTCACTCACAACACACCCAACCCTCTTCATTTTGTCCCACCACTTTCTTTTCTTTTTATTTTTTTATTTTCACACAAATTTAAATTCATTTCATTTAAATTAAAATTACAAATACTTAAATAAAAATATACTAAGAAAAAAAATATAATCTTATACTAAAAACGTTTTAAAAATTTATAAAAATTATAAAATTTTAACCAGAAAATGATAAATACCAAACCCCGTGGGTAAAAATTATAAATATAATTAAAAAAAAAAAAATATCCCACTCCACCCCACCCCATCCACCCACCATCCTTTTTTTTTCTTCTTCTTTGTTTACCAAAAAACACACACCATAAAACACACTACACACTTTTTCAATAGAAATAAACAAGAAAGAAACAGAAAAAAAAGAAAAAAAAGTGAAGAAAGAAGAAAAAAAAATTCTCCACAACTAGTTTTGATTGCGCGTCTCGTCGTTCAGATTTCGGTTTTTTAAAATCTTCACGTCGAAAAAGAAGGTGAGTGTGGCAACGAGAGGGGACGAGCCTCGGCGAGGGTGCCACGTCAGAACGACGAGGCTACCCAAGCCATGACACCCTCCTCTATAAGGGGCGTTTGGGCATTTGGTTCGCATTATGCATTATGTTTGAATGAAATATTAACATGTGAAATGATTTATAATTTAGATAAACTTAACTGAAAGAATTGTAAGATATTGTAACCGTAATATATTAAAATTGTAATTCATGTATTTAGTCATTGTGTTTGCTTCCATCCAATACAATGTAATTCAAAAGAATAAAAATATTATACAAAATATAATAAAATAATAATAAATAATAATAAAACTTAATAATAATAATAGTAAAAACATAAAATAATATTGATAATATAATATTAATAATAAATTAAAAAATAATAATAAAAATATAAAATATAATAATAATAATAAATGAGTAAAAAATAATAATTATAATAAAATTAATTATATAAATAACAAAATAACTAATTATAATTAAGAGTGGCATTTTTCTATTTTCTACACTTGGTTTTTGTATCCAAAAAGGGATGAGAGCGCAGCTTGTTTCTCGACACCTTTTCAGTTTTGTGTGATTAATAAAATAAAAATTCCCGAAAAAAATAATAATAATAATAATAATAATAATAATTTATAATAGGATAGACTTTGCTATTGCTAAAAGAGTGGGGCCTTAGATAATATTTCGACTTCCTATTAACTTTTTGTAAAATCTTATTATTCTAATAAAGTGATGTTATAATAAAAATAATAATATAATAATAATAATAACTTTTTGTAAATCTGTTATTCTAATAAAGTGTTGATTTTAGATAATAATAATTATTATTATTATTATAGTGTAATGTTATTTTCAGAACCAAATAAATGTACAGAACTGCGAGAACCACCTTTATACTCTTAATAATGCGTATGTATTTTCATTATTATGTTTAAATTAACATTTAATAATTGTTTTAATGGTTATAGATCCGAGTATGATGAGCGATATGAATAGTACACATGTGTTTTCATATTATCTAAAGAAAATATAGTTATAATACATACAAAACAAATACATGTGCATGGTCCAAGGATACATATTCCTAGTGACCTACGACAATGAAAATTCATGTATTTCTACCTAATGAACTAACCCAATGATTATACATGTGCATATTAAGAGTAAAAAGGTGGTTCTCACAGTTCTGTACATTTATTTGGTTCTGAAAATAACTTCACCCATAATAATAATAATAATAATAATAATAATAATAATAATAATAATAATAATAATAATAATAATAATCATCATCATCATCATAGAATAGGTTTTACCATTGCTAAAGGGGTGGGAGCGCAGATAGTATCTCGACTCCCATCCAATTTGTTGTAAATCCCTTTTTGTTTTTAATAAAAGTGATGGTATAATAATAATAATAATAATAATAATAATAATAATAATAATAATAATAATAATAATAATAATAATAATAATAATAATAATAATAATAATAATAAAGCGGATCCGAAGATTCCTCATGACTCAAGATATTGGGGAACTTGAGGCAGATGCCATAAACTTACTAAAGCGGATCCAAAGATTCTCCATGACTCAAGATATTGGTGCACGCGCTGTTGTTCACATTTTTAATAGGATAGGATTTTCTATAGCTAGAGGAGTGGGGCCCAGATAGTATCTCGGCTTCCCACTAATTTATTATAAATCCTATTATCTTAATAAAAAGTGAAGCTTAATTATAAAAAAAATAATAATAATAATAATAATAAAGCGGATCCGGCTTCTCACAGGGTCATCTCCCTTGACGCTGGGATGGTTGATTTTGTTCCAGTTCGTGCAGTGATTGAGGCAGCAAAGCGTAAACGTGTCAAGTACGAGACTAAGTGCGCGGATATTGGATACGGTTTTCTCCCTTTCTCTTTATCTTCCTTTGGAGAACTTGAGAAGGATGTTGTTAGCTTACTAAAGCGGGTCCGAAGTTTTTCCATGACTCAAGATCTTGGAGCACGTGCTGCTATTCACATTTTTAATAGGATCAGTTTCGCTATAGCTAAAGGAGTGGGGCCCAGATAGTATTTCGGCTCCCCACTAACTTTTTATAAATCCTATTATTCTAATAAAGTGATGTTGATATAAAAAAATAAAAATAATAAAAAATAATAAATAATAATAAATAATAATAATAATAATAATAATAATGAGTTGCTGCTTCTTCGTTCATGTGCCGGTATTTCCAAGTTATATTTTGCTATGCGTACTTGTCCACCTTGTGCTTTCAAGTCTGCCCAAAGTTCTTTTGATTTGGCACTCCGTTCTTCTTTGGAGCGTATCGTTGTTGCTTCTGGACCGGGATTTGGTGATTGGCAGTGGAGACTTGCTACGTTGCCCTTTTCCTTTGGAGGGTTGGGTGTTTATTCTGCGGGTGACGTATTGCATTATGTTGGAAAATGTTTTGCAAAATATGGTTTTTGCAATACTTTGGACATAATTTTATATATGTATATGTTATATATATTCGTAGTACTTAGTAGCTTCGCGTTCTCCTCGAAGAGAGCTTCGCAACGAGCTAAAGTATGTCCAATATGGAGTTAATATGAATGAGATATCGTGTCTCAAAGTGAGTCACGTGAAACACAATATTTGGAAAAATATTTGTCCCACATCGCTTGAAACATGAAGTGAAAACATGTTTATAAAGAAATCCTAGTTTCTACCTTACAATATTCATTTGTGGGTTTTTACTCCCACGCCTACGCGCGCGCAGGGGGGGGGTGCAGAAAGTGGGATTTCTAGGCCAAAAACGGGTTCGAAGCTATTGAACTTGTGCACGAGCGCGCGACCTGCGGACACGAATGCAGCTCCGAAATCTGCTTGGGTGCGGGCAAATTCGGTGTATTTTTTGATGCTCATTCGAATTTTTCCTTCCAGATTTTTCTAATCTATTTTAGGAATAGATACAAACTTATTAATTAAGTTTACAGAAATCTGTTTTGTGTATTAAAAGATTTGCGAATCTGTGTTAGTAATAACAGATTTTCATGTCAGTTTAATTTAGGAGCAAATATTATGTCTTGGTGACCAAGACATATAATGCCTATAAATTAAACTTGATTTTCATTCATTCAGACATCCAAAAACGCAGCTTTTCTGCATCATAGCTCCAGCAATTTTCCTCAGTCAGAAACACACACTGTATCCGTGATCTTTCAGGCAAGTAAGTCAAGTCCGGCTGTACAACAGCTTTAGACGTTGTACCCTGGGAAACAGACGACGAATCTGTTTTAAGGGAAGCGTGTTAAACACGTGCCTCGTCTTTGTTTTACTGCTTTCTTATTACTGTTAATTACATTCTGTCAATTTAATTTCTGTTATTTTATTGTAAATTCGATTTTATAATAAAAGTGTACACCGTTTCCTACAATCTTAAAACAGAATCGTTTTAACAGAATTAAAACTTTTATTAAATCGGATTAATAATTTTTATCAGATTTATTATAAACTGTTTCTGCCGAAACCAGGATTGAGTTTCACTGGAATCGGTTTTAATTTTACAGATTTTAATTAACAGATCTCTAACGTTTTTCTTTAAGCAGTTGTTCTTATCAGTTTATATTGAAACCAAGATTGTGTTTCTGTTAAACTGATATATTAGATAATTGCATCTGATTCATTGAAACCAAGATTGAGTTTCTTTGAAGCAGATCCACTATAAGTATATAGAGATCACGATTGAATTTCTTATATACAGATTTATAACAGTTGTCTAACTGTTTGTGTTTTGATCTTGTTTGATCTTTCAGGATGTCTACCAGCACTCCTGTAACTCCTGTAACTCCTGCAACTAATACTGTGAATGTAACTGGTGCGCCAGTTCCCCACACAGTTGCTAATCATGCTGAAAAACCAGAAAAATTCAATGGACAGAATTTTAAGAGGTGGCAACAGAAGATGTTCTTCTATCTCACTACTTTGAACCTTGCGAAGTTCCTAAAGGAGACTGTACCTCAGGTGGAACCTCCTAAAGAAGGTGTACCCGAAAATCAACAAGCCGTGCAAGCTGTTGAAGCATGGAAACATTCAGACTTCTTGTGTCACAACTATATTCTGAATGGTTTGGTGGACTCTTTGTACAATGTGTACTGCAAGACTAAGACTGCCAAAGAATTATGGGAGTCGTTGGAACGCAAGTACAAAACCGAGGATGCTGGTACAAAGAAGTTCGTGGTAGCTCGCTTTTTGGATTACAAGATGGTTGATTCAAAGAGTGTGATAACTCAGGTTCAAGATCTGCAGGTTTTGCTACACGACATTCATGCTGAGGGTATGACTTTGAGTGAAACTTTTCAAGTTGCTGCTATCATTGAAAAGTTACCTCCAAGCTGGGTAGAATTTAAAAACTACTTGAAGCATAAGCGAAAGGAGATGACTGTTGAAGACTTGGTTGTTCGTCTTCGTATTGAAGAGGACAACAAGCTGGCTCAGAAAAACACTTATACACCTGATTCTGCCAAGGCAAATATGGTTGAGCATGGTTCGTCTTCTTCAAAGTCTAAAGGCAAGAGCTTTGGAAAAGGGAAGAATGACAAGAAGAGCAAAGGGAAGTCTGAGTACCTTGCTCCTAAGGCTGGAATTGCGAAGCAGAAGTTCCAAGGAAATTGCTTCAACTGTGACAAGCCAGGTCATCGTGCTGCTAATTGCAAAGCGCCAAAGCGGGTGACTCCACGCGAGGCTAATATGGTGAATGATAATGTGGACATGATTGCTATGGTGTCTGATGTCGTTACCATGATCTCTGAAGTTAACCTGGTAGGTTCTAATAATAATGATTGGTGGGTTGATACTGGGGCAACCCGTCATGTGTGTGCTGACAAGAGTATGTTTCACTCTTTCAGAGCGGTTGACAATGGAGAGAAGCTGTACATGGGCAACTCTACAACTGCTGATATCAAGGGCGAAGGAGATGTTATTTTGAAGATGACATCCGAGAAAGAGCTCAAGTTGACTAAAGTCTTGTATGTTCCGGAGATTCGCAAGAATCTTGTGTCCGGATGGTTTTTGAATAAGTTTGGTTTTCGTCTTGTTTTTGAGTCTGATAAAGTTGTAATTTCTAAGAATCAAATGTATGTTGGTAAGGGGTATGCCTTGAATGGTATGTTTAAGCTCAATGTAATAGTTGTTAAGAGTGATATCAATAAAATGAATTCTTCTGCTTACTTGATTGAGTCTTCTAATGTGTGGCATGGCCGTCTTGGACATGTTAATTTTAATTCAATGCGTCGTTTGATTAAATTTAATGGCATACCAAATTTTCATATTGATTCAAATTATAAGTGTGAAACTTGTGTCGAAGCCAAACTTACAAGATCATCTTTCAAATCGGTTGAACGAAAAACCGAACCACTTGATATGATACACACAGACATATGTGATTTGAAATCACTACCCACAAAAGGTGGCAATAAGTACTTCATCACGTTTATTGATGATTGCACTAAGTACTGCTACGTTTACTTGTTGAAAAGTAAAGATGAAGCTATAGACAAGTTTGTTCTATACAAAACCGAAGTTGAGAATCAACTTGGTAGGAAAATCAAGGTTGTACGAAGTGATAGAGGAGGTGAATATGTGTCTCCTTTTGCTGATCTATGTGCGAAACATGGAATTAGACATGAGTTTACTGCTCCTTATTCACCTCAGCAAAACGGTATTGCCGAAAGGAAGAACCGTACCTTGAAAGAAATGGTTAATGCCATGTTGTTAAGTTCTGGTATGAGCCGGGACATGTGGGGGGAAGCCATTCTAACGGCTACTTATCTTTTAAACAAGATACCTCGTAAGGATAAAGAGGAAACCCCATATGAACTGTGGATGGGAAGAAAACCATCATACCAGTACTTACGAGTGTGGGGGTGTCTAGCCAAGGTAGCTGTGCCGACACCTAAGGCCCAAACTATTGGACCTAAATCTGTGGATTGTATATTTATTGGATATGCTAAGAATAGCAGTGCGTATCGTTTCATTGTACATGATTCGAAAAATCCAGATATACACAAGAACACAGTTATGGAATCAAGGAATGCGTCCTTCTTTGAAAACATATTTCCTTGTTTAAAGAAGGAAAATGAAAGCACATCTAGAATAGATGATGCAGTTGTCCAAGACAAGAGACAACGAGATGATAATGATCTCCAAGATGAGAGACAAGATCAACCCGAGGAAGAAGAGGCTGAACCTAGAAGAAGCAAACGGGCGAGAACCGAGAAATCATTTAGACCCGATTTTGTCTCTTTTATGGTAGAAAATGAACCCACTTCTTATCAAGAAGCTGTAAATTCCTCGGAAGGGCCTCGATGGAAAGAAGCAATTAATAGTGAAATAGAGTCTATTTTACAAAATCATACTTGGGAGCTCGTGGATTTACCTCCTGGTTGTAAACCACTAGCCTATAAATGGATCTTCAAGAAGAAGATGAAAGCTGATGGCACCATTGATAAGTATAAAGCAAGATTGGTGATCAAAGGTTTTAGACAACGCGAAGGTCTAGATTACTTTGATACTTATTCGCCTGTTACGCGAATAACTTCTATTAGGATGATTCTTGCTATTGCAGCATTAAGAAATTTAGAAGTTCACCAAATGGATGTGAAAACGGCTTTTCTAAATGGAGATTTAGAAGAAGAAATATACATGAACCAACCTGAGGGTTTCATGGCTCCTGGACAAGAGAGAAAAGTTTGTAGGCTTGTTAAGTCGTTGTATGGCTTAAAGCAAGCTCCAAAACAATGGCATCAGAAGTTTGATCACGCCATGCTAGAGGGTGGATTCAAAATTAATGAATGCGACAAGTGTGTTTATGTCAAAGACACAAATAGTGGATATGTAATCTTGTGTCTTTATGTCGACGATATGCTTATCGTTGGAAGTAACGACAAGATGATCAAGTCTACTAAAGACATGTTGAAATCAAAGTTTGACATGAAAGATATGGGTTTGGCTGATGTGATCCTTGGAATAAAGATCATACGAACTCAAAGTGGACTTGCATTAAGTCAAGCACATTACGTGGACAAAATTCTTAATACTCATAATGCGGGGGATTCCGGCCTAGCTAGAACTCCAATAGACACCAGTTTGCATCTATCTAAAAATAGAGGCGTAGGTGTTGCCCAATTAGAGTATTCAAGAATTATTGGCATGTTAATGTATCTGATGACATGTACCCGACCTGACTTAGCATATGCTGTTAGCAGGCTGAGTAGATATACTAGTAATCCAAGTGATGCACATTGGAAAGCTATGACTAGGGTACTTCATTATTTGAGATACAGTCGTGATTATGGACTGAATTATGCTAGATATCCATCTGTTATTGAAGGATACAGTGATGCAAATTGGATATCTGACATAAAGGATTCTAGATCGACCAGTGGATATGTGTTTACACTGGGAGGGGCCGCTATATCTTGGAAGTCTTCCAAGCAAACTGTAATAGCTAAGTCCACGATGGAATCAGAATTTATCGCGTTAGATAAATGCGGGGAAGAGGCGGAATGGCTACGTCAATTCGTAGAGGACATACCCAGGTGGCCTAAACCGGTAACGGCCATTAGTATACATTGTGATAGTCAATCGGCAATTGGCAGAGCTCATAACACAATGTATAATGGAAAGTCTAGACATATCCGTCGTCGACATAATTCGGTACGACAACTACTCTCAACAGGAGTTATCTCAATTGACTATGTGAAGTCAAAGGATAACATCGCGGATCCGCTTACGAAAGGCTTAAGCAGAGAGTTAGTTAGTAAGTCGTCTAAAGGAATGGGACTAAAGCCCTTAAAGGAATGAGTTTCTATGAAGGAAAACCTAACCCAGTTGACTGGAGATCCCAAGATCTGGGTTCAATAGGACAACCTAATCATAGAAATGTGGGGGAAGTCACGTCAATGTGGGGGAGTTACTTAATACAGTAACTTTCCTAGTCCATTCCTAGAACAATGTGACTTGTTGAGAGGTTAAACATATGGCTTAATGATTCAGGATGAAATCATAAAGCATAATGATTCAAGATGAAATCATAAAACATATGTTTTTAATGATTCAAGATGAAATCACCTATGTGAGAGAGAAGTGGGGTCGCTTCGAAGGAAATTGTGGGGGCGCAATTTCTAAGAGCTCTTGCAGAACCAGGCGAGTGTTCATGACCATAACGAACACGACTATGAGGACTTGACAAGGTCAGGGAGAGTCTTGTGTGAGTGTGTATTGTCGTCTACGTAAACAGAGGCTGAGTTCAAGGACATCGCGTCTACTCAGATCTAGGAGACTAAGTGCATCTCACAAGGGAAGGTTCAAAGGGTTACACCTACCTATCCTATGCAGGACTTAACCGCAGAAATTTTGCCGAAACTTTCGTGTGTTTTCGACCGATTCCCATTCATGTGGGGGATTGTTGGAAAATGTTTTGCAAAATATGGTTTTTGCAATACTTTGGACATAATTTTATATATGTATATGTTATATATATTCGTAGTACTTAGTAGCTTCGCGTTCTCCTCGAAGAGAGCTTCGCAACGAGCTAAAGTATGTCCAATATGGAGTTAATATGAATGAGATATCGTGTCTCAAAGTGAGTCACGTGAAACACAATATTTGGAAAAATATTTGTCCCACATCGCTTGAAACATGAAGTGAAAACATGTTTATAAAGAAATCCTAGTTTCTACCTTACAATATTCATTTGTGGGTTTTTACTCCCACGCCTACGCGCGCGCAGGGGGGGGTGCAGAAAGTGGGATTTCTAGGCCAAAAACGGGTTCGAAGCTATTGAACTTGTGCACGAGCGCGCGACCTGCGGACACGAATGCAGCTCCGAAATCTGCTTGGGTGCGGGCAAATTCGGTGTATTTTTTGCTGCTCATTCGAATTTTTCCTTCCAGATTTTTCTAATCTATTTTAGGAATAGATACAAACTTATTAATTAAGTTTACAGAAATCTGTTTTGTGTATTAAAAGATTTGCGAATCTGTGTTAGTAATAACAGATTTTCATGTCAGTTTAATTTAGGAGCAAATATTATGTCTTGGTGACCAAGACATATAATGCCTATAAATTAAACTTGATTTTCATTCATTCAGACATCCAAAAACGCAGCTTTTCTGCATCATAGCTCCAGCAATTTTCCTCAGTCAGAAACACACACTGTATCCGTGATCTTTCAGGCAAGTAAGTCAAGTCCGGCTGTACAACAGCTTTAGACGTTGTACCCTGGGAAACAGACGACGAATCTGTTTTAAGGGAAGCGTGTTAAACACGTGCCTCGTCTTTGTTTTACTGCTTTCTTATTACTGTTAATTACATTCTGTCAATTTAATTTCTGTTATTTTATTGTAAATTCGATTTTATAATAAAAGTGTACACCGTTTCCTACACATTATGCTTTTCTTGCTTCTTGGTTACAGTCAGCTGATTTACAGTCTAAGTTACTTCAACACACTGATATTAGATCTTATGGACTCCAGTTTGATGATGCCTTACGTGTGTTTAACTCGGTTATGGAGATTGATTTTCTAAGTAATCCGAGTGAGGTCGCTGCCCCCAAACTCATGAAGAAAATGGCAGATATATATTTTGCTCGGGTTATTAAGAATGCTGAATCCACTTTCGCTTTATCTGCTCGTCAGTTGGCTTTATGGGCATCTCAGAGGGAGGATCATACGTCTGACTGGCTTAGGACGGTTCCTATCCCCGGATTAGGTCAGACTATGAATGGGAGGTCTTATCGATGTGTTTTGTGCTATCGCTTAGGTATTCCCTTGTTCTCTGTTTTGAAGCCCTGTTCAGCTTGTTCTAGGGTTTTTGATGGGGATATATTTGGGGATCATGCCGTATCGTGTGCTGGCATCGTTGGGATTAAGCATCGTCACAATTTGGTTCGTGATACTCTTGCTGACATATGTTACCATTCAGGGATATCTGTCGGAAAGGAAGTTAATATTGGATTAGATGGTGGACCTGATAATGTCCTACGTCCGGCAAATATTTTGTTTTATTCCTGGGATGGAGGTAAAGATGTGTGTGTTGATCTGACTGGTTCTTCTCCTTTGACTCGTACGGGGATGAATGACTTTGTACCTGGCCGAGCTGTGATTGATGCTGCACAACGTAAACGATGCAAGTATTTGGCTAAGTGTGCAGCTCTCGGATATGGGTTTCTTCCTTTCTCCTTTTCTTCTTTAGGGGAGTTACAGGAAGATGCAGTTGCGTTGCTGAAGCGGATTCAGAGATTTTCAAAGGCTCAAGACATTGGAGCGCGCGCTGCTGTACATATTTTTCATAGAATAGGTTTTACCATTGCTAAAGGGGTGGGAGCGCAGATAGTATCTCGACTCCCATCCAATTTGTTGTAATTCCCTTTTTGTTTCTAATAAAAGTGATGGTTTATTATTAAAAAAAAATAATAATAATAATAATAATAATAATAATAATAAACGAGTCAAACTAGGATGGTGGATTTTGTGCGAGGTCGTGCGGTGATTGATGCAACACATCGTAAACGAGTCAAGTATAAGAATAAGTGTTCAGACATTGGATATTGTTTTCTTTCCTTTTTGTTTTCCTCGTTTGGGGAATTAGAAAATGATACGGTTGCCTTAGTGAAGCGGATCCAACAGTTCTCTATAAGACATTGGAGCTTGTGTTGCTGCGCATATTTTTAATAGGATTACTTTTGCAATAGGTAAAGAAGTGAGAGCTCACATAATATATCGCTTCTCACTAACTTTTTGTAAATCTTATTATTCTAATAAAGTAATATAATATATACATATATATATATATATATATATATATATATATATATATATATATATATATATATATATATATATATATATATATATATATATATATATATATATATATATATAATGATAATAATAATAAAAAAAATATAATACAGTAATAAATAAATAAATATTAATAAATTGTTTATTAGATGTGAAAGTAATGGGATAGAGACTAGTGAAATTTTATTAATTAAATTTTTCTTTGATTATGCACATCTTATTAGTGGACAATTTGATAAGTACTTCAATTTATAAAAGTATCATCAAATTTAGTTCTAAAAACCAAACAGGAGGCCATTTTAATTTTAAAATTATTTTACTTTTTGGCCAGGATGTGGGATATTCATTTAATACATGGCTTATTTTCTCTTTCTTGACGTATTCTTTAATTTTACTAGGGTCGTAAATGAACCGAACGTTCAACGAATCATTTGTCGATCGTTTGACAAAAAACTCGTTTATGATCGTTTATTTAATAAATAAACAAACACGAACAAGATTTTTCGTCTGTTTAATTAAATGAACGAACATGAACAACTGCTTCGTTCGTTTATTTGTGTTCGCGAACGTTCTTATGTAATTTATGTTCGTTCAATTAAGTTCAATTAGTGCGTTCGTTTATGCTTGATTATTTTCGTTCGATTAACATCTCAAATATTAAAAAGAAGTTAATAAATAATATATTGAGTATTTTAAAGATCTCTAAGAATAATAAAAACTATATAGTATTTTAAAGATCATATGGATCGTTTAAAGTAAAAACTTTAGTTTCATGCTCGTTTATGTCCGTCTACGCTTATATATGATCGTTTATGTTTGTTTACGTTCGTTTAACTTATTAATAAACGAACATGAACAAGTTCAAATCTAAAATCTAAATAAACGAACATGAACAAAACTTTTGGTCCGTTACACGTTCGCGTTCATTTATTTATTCGGCTAAGATTAAATAAACGAACATGAAATACATCTGTTTACGTTCGTTCGGTTCGTTTACGACCCTAAATTTTACCCTTCATATCTTTTGTGGATAAAAAAATAGTATTATTAATATAACCAGGTAAAACCATTGCTTTTGAATCTTTCTATCTTTTAACTTAGTTAAAATTCAGTTAATCATAGCGTTATGTTATATGTGTAATTTGATCTATTGGGTGCTCCTATTTCTTGAAATATAAATGTAGAAACATAAATCTGTATTTGGTCTTACCAGCTTTCAGCAAGAGAAGAAGTGCAACCCGATAAATAAAAGATATACCTGGTTCAAGATAAGACTATTTTAGAATTGTGGGGTTATGAACGTGCATATATTTTCTTGAGATGCTTATTTGGTTCTGTGTTGCAGCATATGGTTATTTATGGGAAACAGACATCTGAATCGTGGTGATGCTGCTGAGTTACTCGATCACATAATTAGGAAAATTAGTTATAATAATCCCCATCACTATTACAACAATACGATCTTTGAAGCCACGAGACAAAATGCATCTGATGTTGTTCAACAAGTGGTATTTTATTTCACGGACTCGATTTGGTGTACCAACGAAGACGGTCACAACTTTATTCAATATGCTGTGATCAATCGCTCAGAATATGTTTACAGCCTAGTATATAACATGAGCGAACACAGGAATATTTATAAAACAATTAAAGACTCGTTTGGAAATAACCTCTTGCATTTGGCTGCAAGATTGGCACCTGCCGACAAATTGAATCATATCTCTGGGGCAGCTTTGCAAATACAACGTGAACTGCAATGGTTTAAGGTAAGAATCTCTTCAGAAACATTGTAAGACCAAGTATTATTTACCTACCGTGGTTAACATGTAATTTTGTAGGAAATTGAAGAATTTGTATGCCCGCTAAACCGTACAGAAAAAAAACTATGCTGATGAAACACCTGAAATGGTTTTCACAAGAGAGCACAAGGATTTGGTTAGTGATGGTGAAAAATGGATGAAGGCCACCGCTGAATCATACACAATAACCGCTGCATTAATAACCACAATTGTTTTTGCAGCTGCTATTACAGTGCCGGTGGAAACAATCAAGATTCAGGGATACCAATTTTTACTAACAATGCTGCCTTCATAACATTTGCAGTAGCGGATGCCATATCATTATTCACAGCTGTTACGTCCTTGTTAATGTTTTTATCGATCCTCACCACACGATTTGCTGAACAAGACTTTCTGTTCAAGTTGCCGAAAAGGTTGATAATTGGTCTCACCATGTTGTTCATCTCAACGACAACCATGATCATTTGCTTTTGGTGCAACATTGTTCCTCGTGTTTGGACAAAGGAAGTTGTGGATGCTTATTCCAATCGGTTTATTGACAGGCCTACCAATTACATCTTTTGTGACCTTGCAGTTTCCTCTTATCGTGGACTTAATAAGTGCCACGTATGGTCGTAGTATTTTTGTTAAAAAGCATTACACTGACCCCTTCTACTGATTTATTTTAGAGACAAAAATGTATTCCACAATGTTGTTACTAATATTTATATATTATTCTTGATCCCGTTGAAAAGTTATTCATACCCTTAGGTAATCCGAAGTCATTCATAGCATGATCACACACATTTACACAATCAAACACACAAATTACATTTAAATATTGTGTGTTTAGAAAACTGATTGAAATCTGTTCATCCATTTTATTTGATGATTCTTAGCTCAGTCCCTTCGTCCCAGTGATACTTAATTATTCCCTTCGTCCCAGTGATACTTAATTACTCCCTTCGTCCCCATTCATCAAATTGATCTGGTTGAAATCCATTCATCAATCATTTGATAACTGGTTCAGACTTTTGCTCAAGATTGCTTCCAAAAACTTTTACAACTAAACCATTGTCTTTCTCAATTTGAGAAACTTTTCAACAGAATAAGCTTACTGTATTTCAGCTTATATGTGAGCTCTTGGATAATTCACCCTTGAGATCCCCATTTTTCTAGCATCTGGCTGGCCTACTTGAATGCTTGAACTAAATTGATAGGAGCTTCAGACGTACGCTTGAAAAGATAATATCAAAATTTTATCTACTGGTCTTGTACCTTTCTTGATAACCCGATTGTTGCATTTTGCCAAATAGAGTATGCACATGCCTCTAATAACAAGTTAGCAACCACAGGTCGAACAATTCTTCTACTATAACCTGGGACAATTTGCATCACAACCTCATCACATTTGTTTGACAATTCTGTATTTTTTGTTGAAAATTATTTTGTTTGACAAAGGTTATAAAAATTTTGTCATAGAAACTTATCAGCTTTAAGTAAGTTTTTCTGTAACAAATGAGCTCTTGTTAAAAAATGTTTTCGTTGACAAAGCTTATAAACTTTTTGAGTAAATGAGCCTACTAAACCATAAGCGACTTCAATCAGCTATCAAGATAAGTTTCAACTCGAGCTGATTCTGCCTAAAAAAACCATCATGAGTGTCCATACATGAATGATCCAGTTGACTTTGCAAAGTCAGCAGAAGAGGGTGCTCTTTTTCCAACTTAGAACTCTCTTTTTTTGTAAATAGTACACACGAGAAATTAACATTAAAGACATCGCTAATCCACAAGATTTTTGCAAAACATCTCCCGTTTAGCATTTAACCGATAAAATTTCTTCACTTTTGAACATAGCCCATCGCAATATATCAGTCTTTCAGACTTGACAAAAGATAATTTGAAATTGGCACACAAAAGAGACTGACAGACAAATCTGCTATTAAGACTAAACAGAAGCATATCTATTGGTGTGGCAGTATATTTGAATTAGGGTGGCCGTCAATAGATGCGTTAAAGTCCATGGAAAATATCACTAGAAAGCTTAAGCATTATTCAACCCAGTGGAAACTAAATGAGATCAATGTAAGTTAGAATTTTAATTTGATTTCATAAACACAAGTTTTACAAAGCTCCTGATCAAACCTTATATCTTTGTGACTTTCGTCAAAATCTTGCATCGATCAAAATTATACAGTTCTTTAAAATCCATGGTTGCAGATTTAATCAAAACTAAAAAGTGATTATTAATCCAGAACTGCTTCATCTCACCTTATTAACCATCTACATCGACAACTAATCCCAAACCCAACAAAAACAAAAACAGGGTTTATGCTACTGTTATATTCTAGCGATACAGAAGCCTTTCAGTAATGTCTTTTTTACTTGTGGACAGTGTAGACGCCTCCCTTATTTACCAAATTCCACAGAGCTGCTTTGGCTTCTTCCAGTGTTTTAATCCCGTCCCAATCTTCAAATACCAACCTTTGTATGTTAAACTGCAAAAAATAGATGTTCACGTCATATAACATCCATTACAGATTTCCATGCATCTGTTAGTGGTGTTGGGAGGTAGTTTTCGGATGTGTTTTTGTTGTTCGAGTGTTTAGCAAGTTCTGATAAGTTGGACTCCAATTGTAAATAATCAGCTACTCGGAAACAGATTTGTTGCAACTACTTCGTACGCAGAACTTATTATTTGACCCTATAATAGAACTTAGAAATTACTTGTGCGACTGAAAATGAAAATGCAATAATCAGATCAACTTTCAAAACCCAATGCCAAACAATCCCTTTAACAAGTTCATACCTGTGCACCTTGACGAACACGAATATCAGTCCCCTTGCTATCTATTGATATCAGAGAAACATCATCCACCTCGCTCTCCATCGAAAACAGCTCTTTAAGAGGTTTTGAAAACATGATATTCAGCTCCTGCAACAATATATTTTTAGGATATGATACCAATATCTCAAAAGCAAAACCAACATCAATTTTCATTTCAAACGCTAACCTTGAGGTTATGCTCACCGCCGTTAACAGCAATCTCATCAGGTTGAAGAGCCTCGTATTCCTTGACATTAACCCAAGCAACGGTGCCAAAACCCCCAATAAAATATATATCTCTGCATCAAATAAATGTATGAACAAGATTTTAAATATATCAAACCAAAAGAAAATCACTGTATTAAGATTTTACACTAACAAAACAAACCTTATATTCTGCATCCTAAAGTAGTAGAAGTTTCCCCACTGCTGTGATGGTGCCTGCTGGTGTTTCGCTATGTACTGCTTATGTGCCCATTCCTGAATAGTTACAAAGTTCAAACAAATATTACTTGCCATGTAACAACGATCCTAAACAACATTAAAACAAGGTTCGTATGTAACAATGAAGCACCTGCTCATCTTCCGAAAGGGGGAAAACATCACCGAAGATTGTAGCCCTTGCATTTGACAGACCACTCCATCCAGGGATCTAAAGAGAGAGTCGTCATTAAGAATAGTTATATATGCACAAAAGTGAGCTTAAAGTGTATTAGTGGATGCATCAAAATATACTAACCTGAACGACTAGTGTACACCTTGGATTAGCTAATAGGTTACGTGTGTGTATACCTAACTGTGAAAATGAGAAAATTGGATCTGGAAGACAGTATGAAAAGATAAGTCAAAATTTTGAAGATCTTGTAAACTAAAATACACTAAAAGAACAAGTAATATTCAGAAATAGTGGACACAAGTGGATCGTGTGCGTTTTTCTAAACTTATCATCAACAAGAATAGTTGATCGCTTGTATAAAGTTCTTATGGTGAACGTAATAAATATTTCTCTAAATCTGGAATGAAATGTTAACTTACGTCCCATTGAATCTGGTGCAAAATCTACCAGCGAGCCAAATGGATATCCTTCATTTCGTTGGTGCATACGAGACATAACAGTACACAAGTGAGCAAACCTAGCCTTGAATTATATATAGAAGTAAATATTAGAAAGACGATATCAGGGCAAACATGACTCGAAGTCTGTAAAATAACTCAGAACCATATAATTACATCTGGCCATACGCCCAGATGCTTAAGCTTGCGAACATTCTTTTACCTGTTCCATCAAATTGCGGACTGCCAAGGCTGGTTTAGGTAAGCCGTGAACAGAAGTTGCACTCTGCACTCCCCCAGATATCGGGGTCCTGAAAAGACCAGCTCTAGTACCCCCTCTGTGCCCTAATTCAGGTGCGTCTGTATTCTGGTCCTCTTTGCTATAAACCTTACCGGAAGCACCCTTCATAATATAGAAACAGTATCAATATACAGTTGAAGCATCTACTCAAAGTGTCAATATACATCAAATCCGTGTTTAGTTATTCACGTTACGGTTGGCAAAGTGCAGGTAAGAAAACAATCACAATAACCGAAAGATGCATGGTTCAGTAAACCAATGAGTGGCCTACGCCCACAGTCAAAATAGATATCTCTTGGTGTGTCTGGGATTACTAATCTAAAACGTCTTATATGCTTAATAAACTATTGCAAGTACTAGACCGATTATCATACACTGCTTAATTCCTTATGAATATAAAGCTGCTTCACTCCGAAATAAGTATATATGTGTATCCATCCAAACTATTCATTTCAATTTGTGTATTGAAAACTATTAATTTCACTTTAGAATAAACATATATACTTTTTTTAGTTTTTCCATTCAAACTGCTTAGCAAATAGTAGTAGGTAGTTAAGGGGGGTGTTTGTGTTAGCTTATAAATTGGACTCTTGAGCTTCTGCAATAATTGAAAAGCCAATAAGCTCATTTCTTGTGGCTTTTGAGCTTAATATTCAAATCAAGATGATATGTTCATATTCCCCCAAAAATGAGCTTATCATAAGACCAACTTATAAGCTAACACAAACACCCCCTACATACGCACCCCATACACCGTAAGTCTTACGAGTGTACATCACACACCATCATACTACAACAAATACTTATTTCGAAATTCCACCCTGCTTCGTCCTCATGGGCGGAGAGAAAAGGGGGTTGTGCCCCCCTTGAGCCAAACTTGTTAGCTCCGCCCTGCTGTCCCTACACTCCTCCCAAGTTTCAATTCAGCTGAAAACCAATTCCAAGATCTAAAAACCGACTCCAGTCAGAACCGCGAACAATTCTAAGCCATACATAACACCTCAAATCCTTAATCCATAACCGCAAACCAAAAACATAAACACTTCTCATATGCATGAAACTTGCTAAAAATAAACATTAACTATATATATTTCTTGTATACTCGTAGTATTTCATAATAACCACTCATGAAAATACGAAATTAACCTTTACAACAAATACAAATACTATAATTAAACAAAAACAATTTCAAATAATAAATAAAAACACATAAATTATACCTACCGGTTTTTTATTATCAGACTCGAAGGCCTTATGC
This sequence comes from Glebionis coronaria, assembly GCA_025667525.1. NCBI lineage: Eukaryota > Viridiplantae > Streptophyta > Magnoliopsida > Asterales > Asteraceae > Glebionis > Glebionis coronaria. The sequence goes on from CM046882.1 coordinate 531,201,030, forward strand.
AGATTCAACTTATTATCGTCATCGTCATGATTAGCGTCACCAGTGACGTCACCGGAAAGCTGTTTGCCAAGGGCGGCAAATGGCGTCGTTTTGGTGAACGATAAGCTAGGTCTAAGAGATGCTGATGCTGATAAGCGGTTAGTGAAATGTGTGTCTTGTTGGAATGAAGGAAAGGTTCTAGATGATGAGCTTGAAAAAGCTGCAGCTGCTTCCATAGCTACTACTGATGAGAATAAACAAAAAAGGGGTTTTAGAAAGTACGCGAGGTGTTGGAATAATTAATTATTGAAAAGTTTGAAATGGTTTTGTCAAGGTTTTGTTTTTTGATTGTTTAGACTTTTGGAATTTGGGCTAAAGGCTGAAAATATACATGTTTACATGTTGGGCTTTAAATAGTGAAACCAGAGTGAATTCTAATTTTAAAGGCAAAAATTATTTTGCAAATTTTTTTTTAAGAAACCAATGGACTCATCTTACCCTTCATTCATTTTTCATCTAATTGTTAGGATTAATCTAGAATTTAATCAAGAAAACCTTATTATATGTTTTTCGTTTTTTTATGAACGGCAAAAAAAAATTTTATTTTTTTCGAGCGGAAAAAAAAATTTGACAAAATTTTTTTTTTTTTTTCGAGCGGAAAAAATTTTATTTTTTTTCGAGCGGCAAAAAAAAAAAAACAGTTACCACCGAAATATTATCTGATCATAATTATTATATTGACCTTATACCTAGATATATTTTATATATATCTAGATATACTTTATATATATCTAGATATACTTTGTATATATATCTAGATATACTTTATATATATCTGATCATAATTATTAAATTAACCCTTATATCTGGATATAAAGTGATATTAAAAAAGTTAAAAAGGTATATCTAGATATACTTTATATATATCTAGGTATACTTTTTATATATCCATATATACTTTGCATATATCTAGATATACTTTATATATATATGATCATAATTATTAATTTGACCCTTATATATGGATATAAGGTGATATTAAAAAAGTTAAAAAGGTATATCTAGATATACTTTATATATATCCAGATATACTTTTTATATATCCATATATACTTTGTATATATCTAGCTATACTTTATATATATCTGATCATAATTATTAATTTGACCCTTATATCTGAATATAAAGTGACATTTAAAAAGTTAAAAAGGTATATCTAGATATACTTTATATATATCCAGATATACTTTATATATATATATATATATATATATATATATATATATATATATATATATATATATATATATATATATATATATATATATATATATATATATATATATATATATATATATATATATATATATATATATATATATATATATATATATATATATATAGATTTGCGTTCAAATGAGTCACATTTTAAAATGAGTTATAATAAGCATTAATAACAAAATGACAAGTGTCATTTTGTTTAAACAAGAATAATAAATATAATTTAAAATAAAAGGGTACAATAGGTATTTACTTTTTCTATTGAAAGGAACCTAAACAAAACTACCGTCACTTTTTGTATCAAGATTCAAGATTCATATCTCACATCAATATTGCATCAAAAAAACTTCATCTCTTTCTATCACATAAGCCAAAAAGAAAAAGTTCAATCTCTTTAAAAAAAAAATTATAAAAAACGTTCATAGATCTCGAGTCACGTTCGATTCTGGTTCGCCGGCGATGAACCACAAACATCTTCGCCTTTATCAGATTCCACAAATATTTACCTATTTAGTTTTTTTGTTGACGTGACCCGATGCCATCTGCCGCCGTAGCTAAAAAGACAAGAACTAGTGTTTATAAAAATGATTCTTTATGATATTTTTTTTGTCTGGTATGATTCGGTCTTCATCACCAGATTTATATGATTCGGATTATGCCGCATTGGCGATTGCATATCATGCTTTAGCACTTGTTGAATATGTGTAGATATATTAACAATTACTGTAATTTTTTTCTTGTATCATTATGGTCATTGTTGAATGTTAGTAGATGTATCAAGTTTTGACCCCGTTTTATTTTTCGGCATATCTCGAACATCGTGTCTAGATCCGCTATATCTGATTCTTCTTTTCGACATGGATCATCAGTTGGGTACCAAATTGATGAAAGGTAATCTGGGTTATGTATCATCAGTTTTATTATTTTGGGTCGGGTACGAAAATACTGTAACTGTTGTGGGAATGATATCAGTTTTGTAATTTTGAACATATCTTAGGGTACCAAAATACCTTTCATAATCGCAGGTTATGTATCATATGTCAATAGATTTTTTCTAATTTATAATATGATACATATTTGTACCAGTTGACCTTTATGTGAGTTATGTATAAATAGATTATTGATAAGAGGCTGTGTACCAAATTCCGGTTACTTAAATTTTACTATTTTTTTTTGTTCGTATAAACGTACAACTGAAATCTTACTTGTGTATCAAGTTTGTCATCGTGATTAGTTTTTAGTCATTATCATTAATGTCATAACATGTGTAATGATCTTTTGTTTTCATCGATGAGCCCGCACTATGGGGTCATGTATAAAAAAGAGCAGTTAAAAACATTGTTATAATGAAATTTATGTATAACATAATAAGTTAATAATATACGTAGTATAAGAATTTGTGTATCACTTTAATAGTAGTGAAAATGTCAACAACAGTGATGCAACAATGGAATTTTTTATAGAAGGTATGGTATAAAAAATTATTCAACAAAAGGTTTTCATTATAAAAAATTTGGTGTACAAGAGAGCTTATAACGTTTAAGCATCACATGTGTCACACAAAGTAATATTTTTAAATATTCAACTACATGTATTAATAAAATACAGAGTAATATATTGGATAAAAAGCAAAACGAAATTGTATATAACAAAATTTTTAATATTCAAAAAGAGGTTAAAGGATATTACTAAGATAAAAACGTCAACTTTTGTCAAATGCTTCATAATATGTCACTAACTTTAATGTATTTACTAAACTGCCATTGTATTAAATTTGATCTAAGAATTTCATTAATAACACATCCGATGGTCTAAAAGTGTGCTTACCGTAACTCACTTTAAGAGTGTTTACCACGATAACGTCACCCTATAGGGTGACGTTATCGTGGTAAACACTCTTAAAGTGAGTTACGGTAAGCACACTTTTAGACCATCGGATGTGTTATTAATGAAATTCTTAGATCAAATTTAATACAATGGCAGTTTAGTAAATACATTAAAGTTAGTGACATATTATGAAGCATTTGACAAAAGTTGACGTTTTTATCTTAGTAATATCCTTTAACCTCTTTTTGAATATTAAAAATTTTGTTATATACAATTTTGTTTTGCTTTTTATCCAATATATTACTCCGTATTTTATTAATACATGTAGTTGAATATTCAAAAATATTACTTTGTGTGACACATGTGATGCTTAAACGTTATAAGCTCTCTTGTACACCAAATTTTTTATAATGAAAACCTTTTGTTGAATAATTTTTTATACCATACCTTCTATAAAAAATTCCATTGTTGCATCACTGTTGTTGACATTTTCACTACTATTAAAGTGATACACAAATTCTTATACTACGTATATTATTAACTTATTATGTTATACATAAATTTTATTATAACAATGTTTTTAACTGCTCTTTTTTATACATGACCCCATAGTGCGGGCTCATCGATGAAAAAAAAAGATCATTACACATGTTATGACATTAATGATAATGACTAAAAACTAATCACGATGACAAACTTGATACACAAGTAAGATTTCAGTTGTACGTTTATACGAACAAAAAAAATAGTAAAATTTAAGTAACTGGAATTTGGTACACAGCCTCTTATCAATAATCTATTTATACATAACTCACATAAAGGTCAACTGGTACAAATATGTATCATATTATAAATTAGAAAAAATCTATTGACACATGATACATAACCTGCGATTATGAAAGGTATTTTGGTACCCTAAGATATGTTCAAAATTACAAAACTGATATCATTCCCACAACAGTTACAGTATTTTCGTACTCGACCCAAAATAATAAAACTGATGATACATAACCCAGATTACCTTTCATCAATTTGGTACCCAACTGATGATCCATGTCGAAAAGAAGAATCAGATATAGCGGATCTAGACACGATGTTCGAGATATGCCGAAAAATAAAACGGGGTCAAAACTTGATACATCTACTAACATTCAACAATGACCATAATGATACAAGAAAAAAATTACAGTAATTGTTAATATATCTACACATATTCAACAAGTGCTAAAGCATGGTATGCAATCGCCAATGCGGCATAATCCGAATCATATAAATCTGGTGATGAAGACCGAATCATACCAGACAAAAAAAATATCATAAAGAATCATTTTTATAAACACTAGTTCTTGTCTTTTTAGCTACGGCGGCAGATGGCATCGGGTCACGTCAACAAAAAAACTAAATAGGTAAATATTTGTGGAATCTGATAAAGGCGAAGATGTTTGTGGTTCATCGCCGGCGAACCAGAATCGAACGCGACTCGAGATCTATGAACGTTTTTTATAATTTTTTTTTAAAGAGATTGAACTTTTTCTTTTTGGCTTATGTGATAGAAAGAGATGAAGTTTTTTTGATGCAATATTGATGTGAGATATGAATCTTGAATCTTGATACAAAAAGTGACGGTAGTTTTGTTTAGGTTCCTTTCAATAGAAAAAGTAAATACCTATTGTACCCTTTTATTTTAAATTATATTTATTATTCTTGTTTAAACAAAAGGACACTTGTCATTTTGTTATTAGTGCTTATTATAACTCATTTTAAAATGTGACTCATTTGAACGCAAATCTATATATATATATATATATATATATATATATATATATATATATATATATATATATATATATATATATATATATATATATATATATATATATATATATATATATATATATATATATATATATATATATATATATATATATATATATATATATATATATATATATATATATATATATATATATATATATATATATATATATATATATATATATATATATATATATATATATATATATATATATATATATATATATATATATATATATATATATATATATATATATATATATATGGATATAAATAAGAAAATATAATATTTGTAGTTTAGTCCCTCCGTTTTTTTTCCTAAATAGTTTTGGTTATTTGCAACTTAGTCCCTCCGCTTTTTTTTTCTAAGATCTGATCTCAACTAATGGATGGCTAGGTTTAGTCCCTTGGTTTCCATGAAAATACTAGTTTGTATAATAAACCAACTCTTTTGAGATAGTGCTCAACTTGAAAGCCGAGTTTAGAGTTTAGGGTGTATTCAGTTATTGGAAAAATGAGAAGTTTTTTATAAATTTTTTTTTAAGAAAATAGAAAATCTGATCAAAAAGAGTATTTTTTTTTGAAAGTTTCTATTGAAACCAAAAAAGTTGTTTTCTCATGTTATAACTAAGATTTATAGAACTTGGGTTTAGAGTTCTTTAGTTTTCTAAAATTTTCTTGGAGAATGAAGAGCTACTCAATTTTCAAGGAAACTAGAGAAGGAAAACTAAGAAAACTTTTCTACAACTAAACGATGGTTTCTTTCATTTTATGACTTTGTAATACTAGACGGATATTTGTAGGGCTGAGCGAAAACTGTACCGAACCGCTTATAATCGGTACAGTTCGGTTTTAATATATGTAAATATGTTCTCGGTTTGTTTTTTTTAATCAGATTTTGGTTTTGGTTCGGTTTATTTGGGTTCGGGTCGATTCCGACCCGATACTCAGCCTTATATTTTTGTAAATCGATGGTGTATAACGAAAAATAATTATATTTTGAAATTGGTATTATTGGTTAGACCCGTGATGTATAACATGTGTTTTATACAACAAGTGTTTTTTAAAAATTAAGGAAGGGATCCAAAAAGCAAAGATTAAGTGGGCGGTTGAGGGGGACGAAAATTCTAAATTTTTCCACGGTATAATCAATCGTAAGAGAGCTAATTTGGTAGTAATAGGGGTGATGGTGGATGGTGAATGGGTAGACAAGCCGTTGCGTGTTAAAGAAGAATTTAGAAATCATTTTATGGAAAGATTTCAGGATCCAGGTACTACCAAATGTCGTCTGGATTTTATATACCCTAATCAACTAACTCATGCTCAATCTTTTAATTTAGAAAGCATGGTCAATATGGAAGAGGTACGTAAGGCTGTTTGGGGGTGTGGGGAGAACAAATCTCCTGGTCCAGAGGGTTTTACTTTCGAGTTTTATCGCAAATTCTGGGATATTATTAGTAAAGATTTCTTCGAAGCAGTTGTGTGGTTTTTTGAGCACGATTCGTTTGCAAGAGGATGTAATGCTTCGTTTATTACGCTTATTCCTAAGAATCATGATCCCAAATTCGTTAATGATTATCGGCCTATTAGCTTGATTGGTGGTCTATACAAGGTTGTCACAAAAATCCTGGCGAATCGTCTTTCGGTTGCTATTACTGGTCTTATTTCAGATGTTCAATCAGCTTTCTTACCTAATAGGCAGATTTTGGATGGTCCCTTTATAATTAACGAGCTTTTATCATGGTGTAAGTTTATAAAACAGCAAGCGTTAGTTTTCAAGGTTGATTTTGCTAAAGCGTACGATTCAGTTAGGTGGGATTTTTTACAAGAGATTCTTCATAGGTTTGGTTTTGGTTCGCGATGGTGTGCGTGGATTCAAGGCTTCCTTAGATATGCGTCGACATCAGTTCTTCTCAATGGGAGTCCAACTTCTGAGTCTCATTTTCAGCGTGGTTTAAAACAGGGAGATCCTTGATGTATCGTGGAATATATATTAATTAGATACGTTATAAGGTAAAATAGAAAATTACCTTTAGAAAAAAGTAATAGACTAAAATTACCAAAGACGGATTTAATTAAACACGCTGATGAACCATGTTCGTTGTACACGAAGATCGAGTGAATTTGAGACGTTTTGTTTCGATTTGGACAATTGATTCAAATGGGTTATTGGTTTTTAAACTAAAATTACTTCTACCAAATTTAAAACCTAAGTGCATGAATCGTTCCCCTTTTTGTTTAATCTAGTGGACAATTATTAAAAATATAAACTTTTAAACTATTTAAAATAAACAATCTATTAAAAATCTATTTTAAAATTAATCTATTTAATTAAAATAAAAAAAATAGATCTATTAAAAATTTTAAACCAATAAATCTATTTAAGAAAATTATTTTGACAAAATCTATTTAAAACTCATTTTTATTTAAAAACTAAATTTATTAAAATTTATATTATTTAAAAAAACTAATTTATTTAAAAAAACTAATTTTAAATTCTAATTTTTAAATTTCTAAAATAATAAAATATACTTTTTTTTAAGTTAAAACTTTTTAAAAGTAACTTAATAAACTTAAAATTAACTTTAAATGAAAAACTTGTATTTAATTCTATTTAGAATCTGACAGCCCACTAACATGAGACAATATTAAATATTCAAACTGTGTATAAACAACAACAAATAACTAGTTCAGCTGGCAAACACGTTCGACTGTTATACATGAGGTCATGGGTACGAGTCCCATAGTGGACACTTTTGGTGAATGTATTTTTTTGTCAATTAAAATTAAGAAACAAAGTCACAGTAATGACTTTTGTACGTGAATAATTTTTTGGAACTGATAAAATCAGTAAACACCACACATACCAAGAGGGTTTGTTGGCTAAACCTTCTCAGCACACTTATACAAAAATCAGCAAAACATTTAGAAACAAAGCATAGATCAAATCTATAATAAAACACGATACATGCAAACTATAAAAGCAAATATAACAAGGCATTCAAAAGTTATAACTGTCAAATGAAACTCAGCATAACGAAATCAAATTAAATACAGAAACATCATTAACGATTTAAAAACTAACAAACAGATCATTATTTAATCAGATTACAGAAACAATGCTTAGCATATCTCAAATCCTAACATACTTTAGCAGGATTAAGCTGTAAAATTGCCTCAAATCCAAATTGCAGCAACAAATGACAAACTACAACAGCAAAATCTTCTTAAATCAGCTATCAATTATCAGCACTATGTTAGGACTTAAATCAGTCAAAATAAAACTAAAGTTTATAAAAACAATAGCAGACTATCTATATGTGAACTACATAGCATTCAAATGACAATAAAATCATATCCTAGCAAATCCAAACAGAGTATCAAATCCACTAATCATCAAATCAAATTCAACAGACATTTAACAATATCCAAACAAATATATTCTAACATTTATCAGTAAATTTGATTAATGAAACCAATGACATAAAAACAAGCAGATTCATTAAAGTTAACTAAAACAAGCAGATTCATTTAAAAATTTAAACAATAAAAATAAAAGGAATTAAAACCTTTTGAAGAAAACCTTTGGGAAGAAGGAAGGCGCTGAGCCTCCTTAACTAAACCGAATCAACGCCATTCGTCACCCATAACTCGAACCAGTAACTTTGTGAACCGAACCAACTTATCCCAAATCTCCAAAATCTTACGAACCACAATATTTTAATCTAAACAGTAGGTTTAGAGTTTATCCCAAATCTCATTAATCATTCCATTAAGCTATTGAAAAACTTAATAGAATAACTTTTTATATAATATCAAGATAGAATATTAGCAGAATAAATGCAGTAAGATTTAACAATAAATAAAAAAATAGATTGAAATTAATATCACTTTTATTAATATCAGAAAATAAGTTACAATACTGTAAAAGAAATTACATTAATTCTACACCTAAATTAACATTATAACAGTAATAAAAAATGGGATCCTTTTCTGAATAAATTCAGAGGTATTTATAGCCTGACCCGAGGGTGAAGGGTGAGGAGTTGGTGATGAGGAACTCGATTTTTGACCCTTGGATGAGCATCTCCATCTTCTCTTTTCTGTTGGTTTTGATCCAAGGGTTGATATTCTCCCAACTTCACGCGGATTGCCAACCTGTCACAAGGGTGTGCTAGTTGTGCTTCTTCATTTATGACGTGGCCTTAGATTATTGGCGGATTGGTGGTGGTGCGCTGTATTAACCAATAAAATGCAAAGGATCAGCCACGTCACCAAACTTAGCTCCATCTTTTGCTTCCGATAAACTTGGGGATTTAATTCCCCACTCGTGTGATTCACTTGTGCCATAAATAAGTTAAAAGCCCCAATTTTATTTTGTGATTAGGGTTATTGGAATATTATTTTTACAGGTTTGGGTAGGGGAGAGAGATGAGTGTAGCATAGATTGTAACGAAATAAAAAACGTGGTGAGTGTTTGTGGTTGAATAAGTTGTGAGTGGGTAACGTTTGACCATTAGAAAGTTTATACAAACTTTATCATCCGTCTCATAACTTTTGTTGAATGGGATTGATCCAATTAGTAGTACTCCCCCTCGTCTCTAATTTTGGACTGCTTGGGCTTTGGCCCAAGTTTAAAAATAACTTCATCCGTCCCATGATCTTGTAAATTGGTCTTATTGGGCCATGAAACTCAAAAGTAAAAAACACATAATCCTTTAATGGCCTTTTGGTCCCAATACCCAAATGTGGGACCCACTAAGCCCAAATCTCTTCCTTAATATTAAATACTCTTACAAACTCGATTTTGGCTTCCTTGATCTTTTTCTTCAAACTCGTGTCGTTTTCGCCGTTTTTCGTGATCACTGGTACCTACACACATGAAACGACAAACAAACGAATACAAGGCAATTTTCATTCATTATATGCATTTATTCATTGTTTTTAGATATAAATGATATGAGTATTTAAGATCATATCAAACTCCCCTTGCTAAACAATTGTCGTGTCCTCACGCAATGATAAAATAAAACTACAAACTACACTTTTATTAAACTTATGAAACTTTATTTTGCAAAGACATAATGTAAAGCTTTCATTATTTGAAAAATAACTTTTAGGATCATAAAACTCAAGTAGATTCATCATCCTCGACTTTTCACTTTTCCACGCCAAGTGTAAAAACAAGATCATTGTCAATCATAAGCCCCAAAATTAAAACAACTCATACAAGTAATTTGTGTTAAACTCAATCTCCTATTATTCCTAAGTGTATCTCTAGATTTTATTTGTCATTCACCCAAAGGCTCATTTGACTTATTTGATATTTATTAGTCCAAAAATGAAGGCAAAACGGTGTAAACTCAACACTCAAAACCTAACCTCGACTTCAAAAACCGTTGTCACTAAAGAAAGCCCACATTAAGGATAACTTAACACGATTTAAGGAATAAATCCCCAGACCCGAAATTTGGCTAGTAGGACTGCTTAAAAGTAACAATAAAACCTCCAAAGTCAATTATGACCTTATTAATGGTGTTAGCAACATTTACATCATATCACCTTGTGGCTCTTTAAGATATAATTGTGCTCCTTATTTAAAATCCACACCCGAAGGCTCCTTGGACAAAAATAAGGGAATTTACATTCACCATCCCACCTTATGGCTCATGATGATGAAGCAATTTTTATTCAACACGTCCCCATGCCATACACCCTAAGGCTCTAATGACAAGGTTAGTGCTACATGACTCCCACCCGAAGGCTCATAGAGAACATGTTTTTATTTATTCTTCTTATTATTATGATATTTCTAGTAATCCAAATTTCCGAAATCCCATGATCAAAAGTCCATGACGCTAACACCCTTAATGTGTTCTCACTTTAATTACAAGGGAAGAAAAAGAAGGAGCTACGAGTTAAGATATCAAGCCTAAACCGCTAAAAACTTCATTTATTAAGCAGTTATTATTCAAGCGTGAAAAATAAATACGAGGAGATTAAATCAAACACAAAAATACTTACACAAAGAAGAATTAATTTTAGAAACTTATGATTAAACTCTATCATCTCTTGTTCTCCATATTGTAAAATTTCAAAAATGTGAAATCAATGGATACTTAGCCTAATAAATCAAAGTTTTGGATTTTTAAGTCATCCGTAGGATCTTGCATCTTCTTATACTTTTCCAAGTTTTAGAATTTGTGTTTTAAAGTTCCCTTGATAAACGAATTTCTAGGATCAATTATAGAAACTTGCGAAAACTTCTCGTTCTTAACCCGTATGAATTAAGACTTTCACGTTTTAAAGTTCCCTATATAAAAGCCTAGCAAAACTTATTTCAAACACGTTAAGGAAAAGCTAAGGTATAAACCGAGTCGAGTCAAAAGCTATTTTTATTTTCACCAACGGAAAGCCTACATTTGTGTCAAAAGCACTTATTTTCTTTATTAAAACTTAAAATAACACTAACAATTTAATTTTTTTTATGAAAAACGAGAAAAACAATTACGTTTGGACACGACAAAAGCAATTGAAAGCGATTATATCGATTGACTCCCCCATGCTAAAACCAAACATTGTCCTCAATGTTTTTTAGCTCAAGAGTAACACCCCCTTTCTAAAACACGAAGAGTCTAATGTAAAATCCTAACATGGAAAGAGCACACAAATCTATAAGCCATTTATTAATTATGCCTCAAGATAAAATGTTAGTCAATAAAAATCAAAGGATAAAGAGTGTGCCCCTTTTTGGCAATCAAAGATGGAAGATCAAGTGGACCGGCAAAAACCGAACACGAGAGTCTTCAATGATTAGAGTCATACCTAAGATTCACAACACAACAAAACACGAGCACGAGCTTGAAAGATCAAGCCTTATTAGTGTTAGAAAATAGATATAATATAGAATGTATGGGACTCTCCCACAAGGCACCTCGTTTTTATTAACCGAGTCATGAGCTCGACTCGATCCCCGCATTCATTGGTCCTTAGGGAAAGTTTGAAGATCCGGAACAACCTCCGTAGGTATGTCCCCTCCAAAGTAATGTTTCACACGATGACCATTCAATTCAAAGTTAGGCCCATCTTTTTGAGCTAGCTCAACGGTGCCATAAGGGAAAACTTGTGAAATGGTGAATGGTCCGGACCAACGGGATTTAAGCTTGCCCGAGAAAATCTTAAGTCTTGAGTTGAATAAGAGGACTTGATCACCAACATTGAAAATGCAGTTTTTGATCTTAGAGTCATTAATCCTCTTAGTCTTCTCTTTATAGATCAAAGAATTTTCATAAGCTTGATCCCTTAATTCACTTAGTTCATTCAATTGAACATTGCGATGATCACCCGCGGCCCTCAAATCAAAGTTACAATGCTTTAGATCCCAATATGCCTTATGTTCGAGTTCAATTGGCAAGTGGCATGCCTTTCCGTAGACCAACCTAAATGGTGTACAACCAATTGGCGTCTTGTAAGCCGTACGGAAAGCCCACAATGCATCATCCAATTTATCCGACCATGAAGTGCGATTTTCTCCAATAGAACGCTCCAAAATCCTTTTAAGAGCTCAGTTTGAAACCTCCACTTGACCACTCGTTTGAGGGTGGTAAGCCGTCGAAAGTCGATGAGTGACACCATATTTCTTTAGAACTTTTTCAAAATGTTCATTACAAAAATGGGTCCCACGATCACTTATAATAGCCCGTGGAGTTCCAAACCTAGCAAAGAGTTGTTTCAAAAATTTCACCACAACTCGAGCATCATTCGTGGGCAAAGCCTTAGCTTCAACCCATTTAGACAAATAGTCCACGGCTTCGAGAATGTACTTATTTCCTTTCGAAGATGGAAATGGTCCCATAAAATCGATCCCCCACATGTCAAAGATTTCACAAACTTGGATAATGTTTTGAGGCATTTCATCCCTTTGTGAGTTCTTTCCTTGACGTTGACAAGCATCACAAGTCTTGATCAAGTCTTGGGCATCACGATATATGGAAGGCTAAAAGATGCCGGCATCAAAGACTTTCTTCGCGGTGGCGTTAGCACCATGATGTCCCCCGGTGGGTCCTTCATGACAAGATTTAAGGATATCTTGAGCTTCTTTGCCAAACACGCACCTACGAATCACTTGATCCGCGCACACGTGAAACAAATAGGGGTCGTCCCAAAAGTAATAGGATATGTCCTTGAAAAACTTTACATACCCTTGATCACAAACTTCCCCGCATGGTAATTTGCAATATCATACCAAGCGTCTCGAGAGGAAATGTTTCATTGATTTCCTTGTTCTCTCGATCGCTTTGGTGAGGATTCTCAAGTCGAGATAAATGATCGGCCGCGAGATTCTCGGCTCCTTTTTTGTCTAGAATTTTGACATTAAATTCTTGAAGGAGGAGAATCCACCAGAGCAACCTCAGCTTGGCATCTTGTTTATTAAGAAGATATTTGATAGCCGAGTGGTCTGTATACACTATGGTTTGAGACAAGACGAGATATGGTCTAAACTTTTCAAAAGCATATACAACGACAAGTAACTCCTTTTCCGTTGTAGTGTACTTAGTTTGAGCATCCGTCATAGTCTTACTTGCATAGTGTATAAGCAAGAAATGTTTTGACTTACGTTGCCCCAAGACCGCACCTACCGCGTAATCACTAGCATCACACATAATTTCAAAAGGTAGGTCCCAATCCGGAGCAACTAAAATCGGAGATTCGGTTAATTTCTTTTTAAGCATCTCAAAGACTTGAATACACTCATCCGAAAAGATGAAAGGAGTCTCTTTTTCCAAAAGATGGGTCATAGGCCGAGCTATCTTAGAGAAGTCTTGGATAAAACGTCTATAGAAGCCGGCATGGCCGAGAAAACTCCTAACTCCCTTAACGGTGGTGGGTGGAGGTAATTTGGCAATCACGTCGATTTTAGCCCTATCAACCTCAATACCGGCCTTAGAGATCTTATGTCCTAACACAATTCCCTCTTTGCGCATGGAGTGACATTTTTCATAATTAAGCACAAGATTCGTTTCTTCACAACGTTGCAACATTCTTTCCAAGTTAGAGAGACATGAAGTGAAAGATTCCCCAAAAACCGAGAAATCATCCATGAAGACTTCCATGGTTTTCTCGATCATATCATGGAACATGGCCATCATATACCTTTGGAATGTCCCCGGAGCATTGCATAGTCCAAAAGGAATTCGACGATAAGCAAATGTTTCATAAGGACAAGTGAATGTGGTTTTTTCTTGATCACGAGGGTCAATTGGGATTTGGAAATAGCCGGAAAATCCTTCCAAAAATCAATAGAATTCATTTCCCGCTAGTCTCTCTAACATTTGATCCATAAAAGGTAATGGAAAATGATCCTTCCTAGTGGCATCATTTAGCTTGCTATAGTCAATACAAACACGCCAACCGGTTACAAGTCTAGTAGGAATCAATTCATTATCCTCATTAGTAACAACCGTCATTCCTCATTTCTTTTGAACACAATGCACGGGGCTAACCCATGGACTATCCGAGATAGGGTAGATCATTCTGGCGTCTAGAAGTTTAGCGACTTCCTTTTTGATCACCTCATGAATCTTTGGATTGACCCTTGTTTAATTTTGGATAGCGGGTTTATAACCATCCTCCATTAGAATTTTATGAGTACAAAATTTTGAATCTATACCCTTAATGTCGGAGATTTTTCATGCAATGGCCCGTTTATGTTTCTTAAGCACTTTAATAAGTTCATCCTTTTCATTTTCCTTTAATCTCTTAGCAATAATCACCGGTAACTTATCCGTTCCTTCAAGAAAAGCATACTCCAAATGAGTGGGAAGTTCCTTAAGTTCTAGGTCGGGTGCCTCTTCACTAGATGTTTTCACATTAGTTTCATTTTCACTCACAACTTTTAATTCCATAGGTGGTGATTCAAAAGGATCCATATTCAACAATTTTTCAATCAACGCAATATCTCCCTCGGGATCAAAGTTCTCACTATCAAACTCACTAGGATCAAATGGTGTGCTAAGATAATCATCAATTTCCTTATCGATTTTTGAATGACCATTATTGTCAAGCTCTTCAAGAACGAAGTCCCCTCCCTCAAATGGAGTGAGTGGAGGTTTAGCCAAAGAAATAATTGGATTCGATGAAGTGGGATTGCCACTTTTGTAAGTAGCCGAGAATCCAAGCACTTCTTGAGAATATTCTTCACAAGCAACATCAATCACATCGATTTGATTAATTGATTCCTCGTAATACTTGGAAGAATATTTAGAGATATGACCAATATCAAACGTGATATTTTCATCATCAACTCTTAAAGTCAATTTCCCCGCTTTCATGTCAACTAAAGCACTAGCCGTCATAAAAAACGGTCTTCCCAAAATAAGTGGTACACGAGAAACTTCGGGATAATCGCAAACTACAAAGTTCGTTAAAAAGACGAGTTTCCCTACTTTGACAAACACATCCTCGGCTATACCTTTTGGAAAGGCGGTCGATCGATCCGCTAGCTCGAGAGTCATCTTAGTAGGTGTAAGCCGGGAAGTGATAACCTTTTCCACAAGGAAAGAGGCATCAAATTAATGCTAGCGTCAAGATCGGCTAATGCTAAGCATTCTTCCATATTAGGGAAATCACATGGTATCAAAAACTTGCCCGGGTCTCCAAGATTTTTGGGAAGCTTTTGTGTAAGAACCGCGGAACAATTAGCATCTAAAGATGTAGACACTTCAACCAACTTCCCTTTATCGTTCATCAATTTCTTAATAGTCGAAGCAAACTTAGGCATATAAAGCAATACATCCGCGAAACTAACATTAATATAAAGATTCTTAAACATCTCTAAAAAAGTAGTCATTTGAGCATTGGACTTTTCGTGAAGCTTCTCTTGGTTAATTCTCGAAGGGTAGGGTAGTGTGGGTTTAGTCCTCGGAAGCTCGGGTTCCGGAATAGGCAATTGGTCAACCTTTGGTGGATTAGGAATATCCTTTTCTTTAACCACCTCGGGTTCTTGCTCCACTTCCCTCACCGGAGAGGTACTCACATGTGGAAGCAAAGGTCCGTCTAAAGCCTTCCCACTATGTGTGGTTATAGCTTTCATCTCACCCTACGGGTTTGGAATGGTGTTGCTAGGTAAGCCACCCGAATAAGAGGAAGGTTTACTCATAAAAGATTCAAACATCGAAATCAATTTATTTTGACCTTGTTCCAAACTTTGTTGCATACGATTTTGACTTTGCTCTAATCTTTGCTCAAAACGGTTTTGGTTTTGTTCAAGTCTTTGTTGATTAAGCTCAATCTTGTTATTTTACCCTTTAATCGTATTTTGAAACTCATTTTTCAAAGTTGCCATTTGTCCTTGAATATTGTTTTGAAGAGCTTTCAAATTTGCCTCATTCGGTTAAATGTAGCTTGACAAATCATTTTGGTTATTGCTTTGAAAACCTTGATTGTTTTGATTAGCATTAAACCCATTTCCTTGATTGTAATTCCCTTGGTTACCACGGTTAAAATTATTCCCATTGTTCCCATTGTTGTACCTATTTTGAACCGGTGGAAAACCTAGTGGAGCAACATGATTTTGACGAGGAACTTGACCGTTGGAGCCATAAGTTCCCGTCGCGGCAAAAGCACTAGCTTGATCAAACCCCGTGGTTGAACAAGCATAATTAGGATGTGCTCCACCACATGATACACAAAAATTCTCAACCATATTAATCGATCCATGAGGATTCTTCCTAATCTCATTCAACAATGTAGCAAATCCATTATCAATCTTAGAGGCCAATCTAGCCATCTCGGTATTAGATGAATTCACATTGGAAACAACCGGTGTGTTTCGTGAATATTGCACTCTAGACTTATTCTGTAACACCCCACTTGGATAAGTGGACCGTTACGTGTATTTATGGCGTGTCATCAAAGCATAAGGTAAATGTCCTAACACATTAACTGACCATAAAGGAAATACCGGTATCAAACTTCGGCAATCCAAACATAAGCCCAAAAACATGAAAATAAAATACTGAAATGAAAGGACTAAACAATGTCCAGATAAGCAGAATAACGTAAGAACTGCATAAAGTAAGAAGTCTGTATAGCTTCCATCCAAATGCACATGTTCTTAGAATCCTAAGCGTCCTGGTGTACCTGCCGTTAGAACATGAAAGGAACTACGGCTGAGCATAACGCTCAGTGAACGGATATGAAACATGATAAGGAATTACTGAAATGAAGTAGATGATAAATTCTGAAGCTGCAAGACTGATAAGTAAAGTTGCAGCAGAAATCTGTAAAAATCTGTAAAGTCTGATTTGTAAATAATAAAGCTGAATCGTTATCTGATAAATCTGAAAACATGCATTTACTGTATTTTAATTGCCAAGAGCTTATATAGGTCATGTGCTGTAACAACTGCTGCATGAATACATAGAGGGGTGACCTCGTCATGCTGTAGAGGGGTGACCTCTAAATAACTGTGCTGGGTGGAGGGATCAGCTCCAATGTGAAGGATGTAGAGCACACACCACATTCACCTGCTAAACTGTAAACTGTAGCCTAGGATGCATCCATACGCCCCACTAATAATACTGATAAAATGGCCAAGCTGAGCTGAGTGGGACGATGCAGGATATCACTCTCCTGCATGTGAGTCACGACACCAGTGCCTCTAGTGCCGTGGTTACGGTACCTCCGTAACTAGTACATAAACTAATCATGCTTGTATATAATGCTCTGGCAATTTATTTAATTCTTAACATAATTACTGATGAGTTTAACCATATATTAGGGAAAACATTTGGCTGAAGATGGGGAATCCTAATCATGCATAGAAAGGAAGTCCTTACTGAAAGGACGGAAAATCCGTACGAATCTGACAAATAATCGTAGAGAGATAAGAATATCCGTACCTTGTCGAACTCGGTGCTTAAACAAAATCCAATTTATTTCTCGTCAAATAATCTACATTAATTATAAAAACAATTACTATTAATTAACTCGATTATTTTTTTTGGACTAACTTTGAAGGCTATATAAAATGTCATGGGCTAAGTATGTAACTTTAGAATTTGTAATATCAATTGGTAATTAGCTTTAAGATCAGGGATCAAATGTGTAGTTTAGAAGGTGAAACTCCATGCCATAACTGATTAATTCATCTTCTTCATTTACGTTATGCTAAAGTCTATATTGCAAGTTTCTTTGTTTCTTATAAGTTTATAACATAATATCAATGTTATCGTTTGAGGATTACCTCCGAGCCAAAGGAACACAAACAGAACACCAACTCGAGGACGAGTACTAAAACGAACGAGGTATGATCGAACCCGCAAGTATACCGACGACCGACCCGAACCGTCTTCCCACCATGAGACTCGATCAAACTTAACCCGTGCAACCCTCAAACTCGAACACAATCACGAATAGCAACACAACCGTAGCAATCACATGTATACGAAGCCACCCGTAACTGAATCACATGTATACGGATAGATGAACCCAAGTACTCAGCGCACCACAATCTTTAACGCATCAGCGAAACGGAAACCTTAATGCGAGCCGAAACGCGGTACAATCGTCCGGACGTATACTAACAGTGGAATGAAGCCGCAGCCTCACGGTTAACCGAACTATATCGACACCAAAACAAGAACAAGAACGCTGAGATTAACGAGGCATGGTCGAAACGAAAGAACGACATTACATGCTTAGCCACCTGTGTAACAGTCGCGAACTATACTCCTCCAACGAATGAGATCACAACGAACTACCAGAACACGAAGCAATAGTCACCATACTGAAACTAAGCCATCGGGAACCCAACTTATTGAGTTTTTTTTATTTTCCTACGTTTGTATGCATGGAAACATAACTTTTAATTCAGAACTTGTGATTTGTTTGAAGACAATAAATGTAGAAAGAGTAAAAGCAAGATGCGATTTATATGGACATCTGCGTACTAGTCAGCGAAAGTTATGTAATTTGAGGATATATGATGGAGCGTTTTCTGAGCTTTAAATGGGTCAATGAATCAAAAGATCACAATGAGTTAATTATGGCTACTATTTTGGTTGACTCGTATATGACAGTTTCAAAAGATGACTAGGTTTAGCATCACAACTTGCAAATGATAAAACTAGTAATGCCATTATAGAGATATTTGCTCAAAATAAACTATATAGATATAGACGTGTAATTATTGTCTTAATGGATTTTTAAAGCGGGTTTTACGCGTAATATCTGAATTTATACTGTTATTTATTATCTGAATAATAGTTACGCAACGTTTAAACTAAAGCTGTGATTGTTCATAATTAGTGTTTGTGGACTTTTAAAGCGGGTTTTACAACTCTTCCCTTCTAAAAAAAATAATTCGTCCTCAAATTAAGGATGCGATTATGCTGCGGTTTTACATTTCTCCCTCTCTAAAAAGAAAATTCGTCCTCGAATTAAAGATAATAAACTAATGAAGTTATAAGAACTGGAAGAACACGTATACTGAGAAGACAAATAAGCTGAAGTATAATTTGTCTTCTAATTAAGACATAATGTTGTTGATAGGTTTAAACCTGACAAGACTTAAATGATCATGTAACGTGACATGGCTGAAGAGAACATGGAACATGACATGACTGAAAGGTCTTAACTGAATTTATTGAAGAAAAGGATGAGAGGTCCAGATGGACTTCTCCGTTTCGAGTAGCTTCCCGCTCGAAACGATTCCTTCAAGGGTCTAAACATAATTAAAATCTTGGTCCTGATAACCATGACCTGATGAATACTGAATAGTTCTTGATTCCATACTTAAGATGGATTTTCTGAATCTGATAGAATGAACAAGCTATAGCATGTGGATACATGAAATGGTACGTATAAATATCCTGAAATATAACATTTACATATCTGAGCAAGCTACTGAAAACATATAAGGGCGACTACGTGAACAATTTCGAACGTACAACGTGAGCAATTGTGAGCGTGGTTCATAATTATATGAGGTACGCTCAGCATGGATTATATCGTGAATGTGATACGCGAAACATACTGTGAACGTGGTACTAGAATGTATCATGGACGTATGCCGACTGAGGAAAAATGCCAAACAATACAGCCTGAGACGTGAAATGTCTGCCTGAGTATGGAAAAGCTGTGCTAACTCGAGTCTGGTTTCTTAAGCTTTGTGTGACCAACTCCGGTACCAGACCTGGAACGTATCCACGGAGATGGAAACATAAACCTGAACGTGAACAATGTCATGAATGCGAATCGTGAACTTAAATCATGAGATGAACTGAGACAATATCATACTGTGAATAAGACGTGGTCGTAAAAGTGAAAATAACGTGAACGTAAAGTGAACGTAAACATATACGTGATCGTGAAAATATATTATGTCTGATATAATGGTCGTTGGAATACATTGAATTCATACACTTTACTTGAAATTTTTCTGTAGGTCCGTTACTGCGTGATCCTTTCAGATGAAAGAAACTCGCAGGCTGGTTACATGGTTGACGATAACTTAGATAGTCTCATACTTTTCTGTGTCTGTGGTAACTGATAACAATTTCATGGAATTTCGTCTCATTTCTGCTCAGAAATTTCTAAGGATTGTAGTAACTCACTAACATGACGGCGTTCTATCTCGAACCTGCGGTATGTTAGGCATCTAGATATGAACATAGCTGCATCAACGTGTGATACTATTTCTATCAACATTTTGCCGAGAAATATGGAACATTCTGGTGGAAATCTGATTGAATAGTCATGAAAGAATTTTGAGCCTGGGTAAAACAGATCTCTCCTAGCGTAGGATCTTATGTGATACAAAATTTTAGTGTAGGTCCTCTCCTTTATGCGTAAACTTAGCCATGGAAGGCTGATCGTGAGAATTGTCGGGGATTTCCGCGGTAGTAGTTTTCTGAGTTCTAGAAATTTTGTACTTCGTTCACAGGCGTCGGTCGGGACCATCAGGTGATGGCCTTCACCTTCACAGGATTGTCCGAAATTGCTTTCTGCTGAAATAGGGTGGCTCATAATGCAACTTTGTTCATCTGGGATATATGTTAGCAAAACTGCTCATATAATTTTCTCCTATCTAAGAATCTGCATGTCCGTGAGAAGATGATCTCGCGTTCTCCTTTAGGATTTAGTAGATCAGAAAGTGATCAATGAATATACTGACGATTTTGTCTGAGAATTCATGAGAAAAATTTTATTCATAAATTCCATAATATAGTTGGAGCATTAGGGAGCTCAGAAGTATGATTAAAAAGTTTAGAGACTATAACGTGTGCAACGGTAGTCTAGAATACCTCATGTTCTTTCTCTCACTACTGATGGTAGCATGATTGGAAATTGTTTTGGAAAATATTTAAGACGTCGTAGCCGATCAGATAAACCTGCTATTCATGGAATGAACATTGATTAAGAATGGTGATCTTGTAAAAAAAAAAAAAAATTTCAGTGGTAGATACATGATTTCATGTTACCGGCCTTATTTCTGATAGACATAACAGGGTGTACCTTCTGGTGGTGCGTTAGGGCGAATAAGCCTCGTTCCTGTAACTCTTGCAGCAATTGCTGTAACTCTTTTAACTTAGCTGAAGTCCTGAAATAACGAGTTTTGAAAATAGGTTCTATTCTTGAGACTAGTTCGACGTTAAATTCTGTCTCGTGGTTAGGAAGGAATTTCTTGAAAACTTTCTGAAATTACATCTGGAAATTTTAGGATAATCTGCTGATCATGAATTCGAGGAATTTCAGAAGTGAATTTATAACTGGTAGCTAAAAGTCTTCGTAACTATGGACTGATAAGTCACGCGCTTGTAAGGCAGAAATAATGTGTACTGATTTTTCTGGCAGAAGTATGATGAATATATTTGGGATTTAGTAAGACGGATCTCGTCGTTAACTGAAAATAAGACTTTAATAAATATGGTGATACTGTTGAGTCCTTTCTGGCTGAGAGGTAGGTAACTACCTGATTTAAGATAAAGCTGACATAGGAACACGTGAAGTAAACATGGCTACTTTTCACTAAATGTGTTTGTCTGTAACCTCACAGAATGAACTCTGCGTGTTTAATCTGAATAATACTCTAGTAGTGGTAACTGAGTTTTAATTATCTGATTTAGGCGTGCCATGACAAAAACGATATACTCCCTTGGAGGGTGTCCTAAATTTCTGAGAGCCTGATTTAGCAAACATACAGAGTTACGAGTTCTGACTCGTACTCTGAGAAGATATTCGTATGACGTGTACCATGACTGGTGTCCTGATATGTGTCTTCCGAAATGATACATGAGACCTGTGTCTAAACTGTTGTCTGGACATGTATTTTAATTGTGAGTCTGGATAAGGTTAAGAATTTCTGGTAACTGCTAGGATTGGCGAACCGGCTAGACTACTGACCTCTGTATTTATGGTCACGTACGTTCTGGAGTTCTGATGGTTATTGACTGATTATTTTAAGCACGGTGATTGTCACTACTGCTTTGTCTGTCATTTATGATGGTCATTATCATGACCATGATTCATGTAACTATTCTGCTGAGTGGCCGGCTGGGTCCCGGTTCTCACTCTTCTGAATGAATGGTTAGCTGAGTGAAGTGTGACATCTAGCTGAGATGATCAGAGTATGGAATAGAATGGTAGTGTCTGATGGTTGAAATTTATGCTTGTCAGAAATTTCAAATTTATAGTTTTCGTCCTTGTTCTGCAGAGTCTTCATAGTATTAACTGCATCAGTATCTTGAGAAATTTCCAAAGTATCAGCAGCATCAGCAATTGTGAGGTCTTCAAAGTATTAGCAGCATCAGAATCTGGTAAAATCTTCAACTCAAGAGCAGCATCAGCACCTGGTAGAATATCAACAAGTGGAAACGCCCGCGATGATTAAGGAACAATCAGCAATATCCATGGAGTAGGGTACCTAGAGTACACCTGGACTACTGTACATGAAGTATAAAATGAATACTGCACATGGTGCATATCTGAGACACTGTACGTGGAGTACACATGAAGTACTGTATATGGAGTATAATCTAAGACACTGTACATGGGGTACATATGGAATACTGTACATGGCCCTGGTGGAAATTTTATGGGATGATCGATACTGGTGTCGCTCGTCTGACATGATCACGAAAGTAAATTGATTTAAACGGTAGTAAACTGATCTGAAATAATAACATGATAGGCTGACAATTCCTGCGTCGACTTACTGCTGGTTATTTCGAGGCTGAAAAGTATGATAAAATCGAAGTCCCAACAGTGGTCCGCATGAAGAATGATCAATCATGATTTATCATGAAAACGGGTTTTTGCTTAGGTTCTTGTGTATCTTAACATGAAAAACATCATTAACTTGTTGAAAACATAATCCTCGTAAGGAGACATGAAACCGAATCATCATGTAGATGACATCAACGTGAGGGTATAAAAATTTGACTGTTACAAGGAACATAAAAGTCAAATCAACTGAGGTGTAATATCAACTGATGTGGACGGCTATGGTTCAATCTACATAATTTAAAGAAGAAAGCCTGAGACTAAGTAGGGGCTATTCAGGTTTTGATTCATACTGGTAAGCATTCTTCCATATTAGGGAAATCACATGGTATCAAAAACTTGCCCGGGTCTCCAAGATTTTTGGGAAGCTTTTGTGTAAGAACCGCGGAACAATTAGCATCTAAAGATGTAGACACTTCAACCAACTTCCCTTTATCGTTCATCAATTTCTTAATAGTCGAAGCAAACTTAGGCATATAAAGCAATACATCCGCGAAACTAACATTAATATAAAGATTCTTAAACATCTCTAAAAAAGTATTCATTTGAGCATTGGACTTTTCGTGAAGCTTCTCTTGGTTAATTCTCGAAGGGTAGGGTAGTGTGGGTTTAGTCCTCGGAAGCTCGGGTTCCGGAATAGGCAATTGGTCAACCTTTGGTGGATTAGGAATATCCTTTTCTTTAACCACCTCGGGTTCTTGCTCCACTTCCCTCACCGGAGAGGTACTCACATGTGGAAGCAAAGGTCCGTCTAAAGCCTTCCCACTATGTGTGGTTATAGCTTTCATCTCACCCTACGGGTTTGGAATGGTGTTGCTAGGTAAGCCACCCGAATAAGAGGAAGGCTTACTCATAAAAGATTCAAACATCGAAATCAATTTATTTTGACCTTGTTCCAAACTTTGTTGCATACGATTTTGACTTTGCTCTAATCTTTGCTCAAAACGGTTTTGGTTTTGTTCAAGCTTTGTTGATTAAGCTCAATCTTGTTATTTTGCCCTTTAATCGTATTTTGAAACTCATTTTTCAAAGTTACCATTTGTCCTTGAATGTTGTTTTGAAGAGCTTTCAAATTTGCCTCATTCGGTTAAATGTAGCTTGACAAATCATTTTGGTTATTGCTTTGAAAACCTTGATTGTTTTGATTAGCATTAAACCCATTTCCTTGATTGTAATTCCCTTGGTTACCACGGTTAAAATTATTCCCATTGTTCCCATTGTTGTACCTATTTTGAACCGGTGGAAAACCTAGTGGAGCAACATGATTTTGACGAGGAACTTGACCGTTGGAGCCATAAGTTCCCGTCGCGGCAAAAGCACTAGCTTGATCAAACCCCGTGGTTGAACAAGCATAATTAGGATGTGCTCCACCACATGATACACAAAAATTCTCAACCATATTAATCGATCCATGAGGATTCTTCCTAATCTCATTCAACAATGTAGCAAATCCATTATCAATCTTAGAGGCCAATCTAGCCATCTCGGTATTAGATGAATTCACATTGGAAACAACCGGTGTGTTTCGTGAATATTGCACTCTAGACTTATTCTGTAACACCCCACTTGGATAAGTGGACCGTTACGTGTATTTATGGCGTGTCATCAAAGCATAAGGTAAATGTCCTAACACATTAACTGACCATAAAGGAAATACCGGTATCAAACTTCGGCAATCCAAACATAAGCCCAAAAACATGAAAATAAAATACTGAAATGAAAGGACTAAACAATGTCCAGATAAGCAGAATAACGTAAGAACTGCATAAAGTAAGAAGTCTGTATAGCTTCCATCCAAATGCACATGTTCTTAGAATCCTAAGCGTCCTGGTGTACCTGCCGTTAGAACATGAAAGGAACTACGGCTGAGCATAACGCTCAGTGAACGGATATGAAACATGATAAGGAATTACTGAAATGAAGTAGATGATAAATTCTGAAGCTGTAAGACTGATAAGTAAAGTTGCAGCGGAAATCTGTAAAAATCTGTAAAGTCTGATTTGTAAATAATAAAGCTGAATCGTTATCTGATAAATCTGAAAACATGCATTTACTGTATTTTAATTGCCAAGAGCTTATATAGGTCATGTGCTGTAACAACTGCTGCATGAATACATAGAGGGGTGACCTCGTCATGCTGTAGAGGGGTGACCTCTAAATAACTGTGCTGGGTGGAGGGATCAGCTCCAATGTGAAGGATGTAGAGCACACACCACATTCACCTGCTAAACTGTAAACTGTAGCCTAGGATGCATCCATACGCCCCACTAATAATACTGATAAAATGGCCAAGCTGAGCTGAATGGGACGATGCAGGATATCACTCTCCTGCATGTGAGTCACGACACCGGTGCCTCTAGTGCCGTGGTTACGGTACCTCCGTAACTAGTACATAAACTAATCATGCTTGTATATAATGCTCAGGCAATTTATTTAATTCTTAACATAATTACTGATGAGTTTAACCATATATTGGGGAAAACATTTGGCTGAAGATGGGGAATCCTAATCATGCATAAAAAGGAAGTCCTTACTGAAAGGACGGAAAATCCGTACGAATCTGACAAATAATCGTAGAGAGATAAGAATATCCGTACCTTGTCGAACTCGGTGCTTAAACAAAATCCAATTTATTTCTCGTCAAATAATCTACATTAATTATAAAAACAATTACTATTAATTAACTCGATTATTTTTTTTGGACTAACTTTGAAGGCTATATAAAATGTCATGGGCTAAGTATGTAACTTTAGAATTTGTAATATCAATTGGTAATTAGCTTTAAGATCAGGGATCAAATGTGTAGTTTAGAAAGTGAAACTCCATGCCATAACTGATTAATTCATCTTCTTCATTTACGTTATGCTAAAGTCTATATTGCAAGTTTCTTTGTTTCTTATAAGTTTATAACATAATATCAATGTTATCGTTTGAGGATTACCTCCGAGCCAAAGGAACACAAACAGAACACCAACTCGAGGACGAGTACTAAAACGAACGAGGTATGATCGAACCCACAAGTATACCGACGACCGACCCGAACCGTCTTCCCACCATGAGACTCGATCAAACTTAACCCGTGCAACCCTCAAACTCGAACACAATCACGAATAGCAACACAACCGTAGCAATCACATGTATACGAAGCCACCCGTAACTGAATCACATGTATACGGATAGATGAACCCAAGTACTCAGCGCACCACAATCTTTAACGCATCAGCAAAACGGAAACCTTAATGCGAGCCGAAACGCGGTACAATCGTCCGGACGTATACTAACAGTGGAATGAAGCCGCAGCCTCACGGTTAACCGAACTATATCGACACCAAAACAAGAACAAGAACGCTGAGATTAACGAGGCATGGTCGAAACGAAAGAACGACATTACATGCTTAGCCACCTGTGTAACAGTCGCGAACTATACTCCTCCAACGAATGAGATCACAACGAACTACCAGAACACGAAGCAATAGTCACCATACTGAAACTAAGCCATCGGGAACCCAACTTATTGAGTTTTTTTATTTTCCTACGTTTGTATGCATGGAAGCATAACTTTTAATTCAGAACTTGTGATTTGTTTGAAGACAATAAATGTAGAAAGAGTAAAAGCAAGATGCGATTTATATGGACATCTGCGTACTAGTCAGCGAAAGTTATGTAATTTGAGGATATATGATGGAGCGTTTTCTGAGCTTTAAATGGGTCAATGAATCAAAAGATCACAATGAGTTAATTATGGCTACTATTTTGGTTGACTCGTATATGACAGTTTCAAAAGATGACTAGGTTTAGCATCACAACTTGCAAATGATAAAACTAGTAATGCCATTATAGAGATATTTGCTCAAAATAAACTATATAGATATAGACGTGTAATTATTGTCTTAATGGATTTTTAAAGCGGGTTTTACGCGTAATATCTGAATTTATACTGTTATTTATTATCTGAATAATAGTTACGCAACGTTTAAACTAAAGCTGTGATTGTTCATAATTAGTGTTTGTGGACTTTTAAAGCGGGTTTTACAACTCTTCCCTTCTAAAAAAAATAATTCGTCCTCAAATTAAGGATGCGGTTATGCTGCGGTTTTACATATTCTCAATTATACCCCACGCGTCTCTCGGAGTTTTTCTTAAAAGATTACCACCCGCGGCGGCATTTAAAGAATCTTGTTCAACCATATTAAGTCCATTATAAAAAGTATTGATTTGATGCAATTCCGAGAAACCGTGGTGCGGACATTGTCTTAACAAATCTTTAAACCTTTCCCAAGCAACCCCAAACGATGCATGCACTTTTTGTTCAAACCTAGTGATCTCGTTCTTAAAGTGTGTTGTTTTAGATGGTGGAAAGAAGTAATTCATAAACTTAGACACTAAATCATCCCATGTCAAAATCGAACCCGGTGGTTCTTTCTCATACCAAATCTTAGCGTTACCCTCGAGTGAGTAAGGAAAAAGCATGAGCTTAATTGCGTCATTCGACACATCTCTAAACTTGAGAGTCGAGGTAATACGAAAAAAATTCCGAATATGAGTGCGGGTTATCGGTCTCATTGCCACGAAATTGGTCGGCACGAATGAGAGATAAAAGCCGTCTTAATCTCAAAATGATCCGCCAAAATAGCCGGCACAACGATTGCTTCGCCATACCCTTCGGTGGGTGCACGGAGCAATTCCTCCAATGTTCGGTTATCGACCATATCTACAACAATAGGTGGAAGCTCGGGTTTCACTATTCGTTGTTGACGATTTCTATTTCTACACGGAATATTTTCAAGCCTATTTAAATCAATCAAAAGTCGAGAAGATCGTAATTGCATAAACCAAAGTGACGAGAATTTTAGAGGATTGAAGAAAAGAAATTAGACAAGAAGAAGATTATTTTTGGTATTTTTATTTGGTATTGCTCAATAAAAAAGATCGATAAAAAACAAGGAATAAGGATAACTACTATGGAAGTAAATTACCCTCGGTCGACTTTGAAACGATTGGTGAAAACCTAAACGTCTTGAGGTTCAATAAGTAAACAACAAAAATAAGATTTAATACTACTTGAGTTGGTAAACCAATAATCGGTCGTCCCTTTCAATATACGCACAAGCAAGCGGGGAAACGAGGTGGCACAAACCACATAAAAACCTTTTTCCTTAGACGGCCTTTTATAGCTCGTCGCCTTATACCCACCTTATAGTTTGTATAAATCGAGTTCAAACTTTTTATTAGTATTTATCTATTTTGCCTTTTTTTTCGTTTTGGATTCGAATACAATAGCTAGGTAATGAAATCCCAACTAAGGTCTTATTTGGAAGTAGATAATTTTATTGTTCTACGTAATACAATATATTAATCACAAAAAACACGAAAAACGATACATACTATAATAATAGAAAAATAACAAAACTTTCCGAGGACGTAAAGGGTCTTCAAATCAACGATCAACAAATCTCACAAAGACGAATCATACACAAGATCCCCGGCAGCGGCGCCAAAATTTTTGATGTATCGTGGAATGTATATTAATTAGATACGTTATAGGGTAAAATAGAAAATTACCTATAAGAAAAAGTAATAGACTAAAATTACCAAAGATGGATTTAATTAAACACGTTGATGAACCAAGTTCGTTGTACACGAAGATCGAGTGAATTTGAGACGTTTTGTTTCGATTTGGATAATTGATTCAAATGAGTTATTGGTTTTTAAACTAAAATTACTTCTACCAATTTTAAAACCTAAGTGCATGAATCGTTCCCCTTTTTGTTTAATCTAGTGGACAATCATTAAAAATATAAACTTTTAAACTATTTAAAATAAACAATCTATTAAAAATCTATTTTAAAAGTAATCTATTTAATTAAAATAAAAAAATTAATCTATTAAAAATTTTAAACCAATAAATCTGACAAAATCTAATTAAAACTAATTTTTATTTAAAAACTAAATTTATTAAAATTTATATTATTTAAAAAAACTAATTTATTTAAAAAAACTAATTTTAAATTCTAATTTTTAAATTTCTAAAATAATAAAATATACTTTTTTAAGTTAAAACTTTTTCAAAGTAACTTAATAAACTAAAAATTAACTTTAAATGAGAAACTTGTATTTAATTCTATTTAGAGATCTGACAGCCCACTAACATGAGACAATATTAAATATTCAAATTGTGTATAAACAAAAACAAATAACTAGTTTAGCTGGCAAACACGTTCGACTGTTATCCATGAGGTCATGGGTACGAGTCCCATAGTGGACACTTTTGGTGAATGTATTTTTTTTTTGTCAATTAAAATTAAGAAACAAAGTCACAGTAATGACTTTTGTACGTGAATAATTTTTTGGAACTGATAAAAATCAGTAAACACCACACAGACCAAGAGGGTCTGTTGGCTAAACCTTCTCAGCACACTTATACAAAAATCAGCAAAACATTTAGAAACAAAGCATAGATCAAATCTATAATAAAACACGATACATGCAAACTACAAAGCAAATATAACAAGGCATTCGAAAGTTATAACTGCCAAATGAAACTCAGCATAATGAAATCAAATTGAATACAGAAACATCATTAACCATTTAAAAACTAACAAACAGATCATTATTTAATCAGATTACAGAAACAATGCTCAGCAGATCTCAAATCCTAACATACTTTAGCAGGATTAAGCTGTAAAATTGCCTCAAATCCAAATTGCAGCAACAAATGACAAACTACAGTAGCAAAATCTTCTTAAATCAGCTATCAATTATCAGCACTATGTTAGGACTTAAAATCACTCAAAATAAAACTAAAGTTTATAAAAACAATACCAGACTATCTATATGTGAACTACATAGCATTCAAATGACAGTAAAATCATATCCTAGCAAATCCAAACAGAGTATCAAATCCACTAATCATCAAATCAAATTCAGCAGACATTTAACAATATCTAAACAAATATATTCTAACATGTGTCAGTAGATTAGATTAATGAAACCAATGACATAAAAACAAGCAGATTCATTAAAGTTAACTAAAACAAGAAGATTCATTTAAAAATTTAAACAATAAAAATAAAAGGAATTAAAACCTTTTGAAGAAAACCTTTGGGAAGAAGGAAGGCGCTGAGCCTCCTTAACTAAACCGAATCAACACCATTCGTCACCCATAACTCGAACCAGTAACTTTGTGAACCGAACCAACTTACCCCAAATCTCCAAAATCTTACGAACCAAAATATTTTAATCTAAACAGTAGGTTTAGAGTTTATCCCAAATCTCATTAATCATTCCATTAAGCTATTGAAAAACTTAATAGAATAACTTTTAATATAATATCAAGATAGAATATTAGCAGAATAAATGTAGTAAGATTTAACAATAAATAAAAAAACAGATTGAAATTAAAATCACTTTTAGTAATATTAGAAAATGAGTTACAATACTGTAAAAGAAATTACATTAATTCTACACCTAAATTAACATTATAACAGTAATAAAAAATGGGATCCTTTTCTGACTAAATTCAGGGGTATTTATAGCCTGACCCGAGGGTGAAGGGTGAGGAGTTGGTGATGAGGAACTCGATTTTTGACCCTTGGATGAGCATCTCCATCTTCTCTTTCCTGTTTGTTTTGATCCAAGGGTTGATATTCGCCCAACTTCACGCGGATTGCCAATCTGTCACAAGGGTGTGCTAGTTGTGCTTCTTCATTTATGACGTGGCCTTAGATTATTGGCGGATTGGTGGTGGTGCGCTGTATTAACCAATCAAATGCAAAGGATCAACCACGTCACCAAACTTAGCTCCATATTTTGCTTCCGATAAACTTGGGAATTTAATTCCCCACTCGTGTGATTCACTTGTGCCATAAATAAGTTAAAAGCCCCAATTTTTTTTTGTGATTAGGGTTATTGGAGTAGTATTTTTACAGGTTTGGGTAGGGGAGAGAGATGAGTGTAGCATAGATTGTAACGAAATAAAAAATGTGGTGAGTGTTTGTGGTTGAATAAGTTGTGAGTGGGTAACGTTTGACCATTAGAAAGGTGATACAAACTTTATCATCCGTCTCATAACTTTTGTTGAATGGGCTTGATCCAATTAGTAGTACTCCCCCTCGTCTCTAATTTTGGACTGCTTGGGCTTTGGCCCAAGTTTAAAAATAACTTCATCCGTCCCATGATCTTGTAAATTGGGCTTATTGGGCCATGAAACTCAAATGTAAAAAACACATAATCCTTTAATAGGCTTTTGGGCCCAATACCCAAATATGGGACCCACTAAGCTCAAATCTCTTCCTTAATATTAAATCCTCTTAAAACGAACTCGAATTTGGCTTCCTTGATATTTTTCTTCAAACTCGTGTCGTTTTCGCCGGTTTTCATGATCATTGGTACCTACACACATGAAACGACAAACAAACGAATACAAGGCAATTTTCATTCATTATATGCATTTAATTATCGTTTTTAGATATAAATGATATGAGTATTTAAGCTCATATCAATCCTCTAGCTCCATTCCTTTTTATTCTAGTAATGGAAGTTCTTCATTTAGTTGTCAACACGGCTGTAGCAGCGGGCGTTTTCAAAGGTGTGGATGTCGGTAATTCTATGTTGATATCTCACTTGTTTACGCTGATGATGCGTTATTTATTGGCGATTGGTCCGACGCTTATCTTTTAGGTATTACTAATATTTTGAGGTGCTTCTCGCTATCTTCTGGTCTTGAGATTAATCTCAAAAAGAGTCAACTTCTAGGTGTTGGTATTCCTAGTGAGATAGTTGAAAGGGTTGCGGTTAATATAGGTTGTTCGCCTTTGAAGACGCCTTTTTCTTACTTAGGTGTTTTAGTGGGAGGTAATTGTTCTAAATGAAACGCGTGGGAGGTTCTATTACTAAAGTTCAAGCTCGGCTATCAAATTGGAAACTCAAAGCTTTGTCGATTGGAGGAAGGTATACGCTTCTTAGGTCTGTTATTGGGTCTATGCCATTATATAATATGTCTATTTACAAGGTCCCCTGTATGGTTCTAAAAGAGCTAGAATCTTTGCGTCAAAAAATTTTTTATGGAGAGAAAAGTGAGGAGAGGAAAATCGCTTGGGTTAGCTGGCCTAAAATCCTTGCAGCTAAGAAGTTTAGTGGATTAGGTGTGTCGAGTTTTTATGCGCTGAATCGTGCTCTTTTGTTCAAATGGGTTTGGAGATATATATCAGATGATAATTCTTTGTGGTGTCATTTTATTAAGGCTATGCATGGTTCTATTCTGACTAAGAACTCCAGGTACAAGGGATCTAGTTGGGTGGCTATAGTGCGAGAGGTTTTTAAGTTGAAGGATCGGGGGGTTGATTTGATTTCTCATTGTCATCGTCGGGTGGGCAATGAGAGGAAGACTAAATTCTGGTCAGATATTTGGATTGGGGAATCTCGGCTTAGCATTCGATTTCCACGTATATTTACTCTTGAGACCGAGAAAGATTGTTCCGTAAACATTAAATTAGAGGCGGGTATTTCTTCGCTTCGTCGGCAGGTTAGAGGGGGAATAGAGGCGTCCCAATTACAGTCGCTTCAAGATCTTATTAATAAAGTTTGTTTATCTAATATGGGGGATCGGTGGGAGTGGGATTTGAATAGGGATGGGATGTTCAGGGTTAAAGACGCGCGAGTTGTTGTGGATGCTGTTTTTCTGCC